>JBAMJR010000065.1:250000-850000 GCA_038501785.1 Myoxocephalus aenaeus | reverse complement strand
TGTTTTAAGGGGCCATGAGAATAAAAAGGGCCGTAAACTACTCTGGATACAAAACAAGCAGTAGCAAGAGCAGAACGAGTGCAAATATAGTATTGTAACATAGCAGTTAATGCTGTTATCTGGGATATTCCTACTCTCGTTACTCGTTTTCAAAGGCTTATCTTCAGCTACTGTAAAAGATGCATGTCCCTAAAACAATCCACTTACATTTTCTGCTTCAATCCTGCTATATTTTGAGATAGGAATCTTTCTCCAAGAATTATTTTGTGTTGAAGCGCTTTCAGTCAGCCCATACACTGCAGGAAATATAGTTTCTAAATTTGTATACAACAACAAATGTATGTCCAGCATATTCTATTGCAGTGTCTCAAACTATGTGCATAAAATGGCATATAAACGTTTCACATCAAACAAAGCATATTTTAGATTGGCCCTCTTTAGAGGCTTATTATCATAAATTTTTAATAAATGCAAACGTACCATGAATGTGTTGTAATCTGCTGTACAAAATTGGGCAACACAATACAACTCAGTTTATCTCAAAGAGCAACATAACATCTCCTGACCTGGACACGCACGGAAATTGATGTCTGTCTATAGAAGACCAAATAAATCCCACTGTGAAAACTGGCTGCAATGAGGGAGAAAGAAACATGCTTTGTGACACTGGCTTGTGACCCCATTAATGGACTCTCAGTGGGCCTGATGGCATCAAACAGAAGGCAATAGAAGTTAAGTTTTCTCTCTGACTTGGTACAGAGGAGCCGAGCCACTCCATAAAACAGTGTGAATTTGTAAAGCCGCAGCCTCATGGGAAATGCTCTGGGCCACCAATTTCTCTTCCTTGTACCTCTGACTTCTGCTTTATTTTTTAACTACTCCTCACAGCTGTCATGGGGATTCAAACACTCCTGGGGAATTGTTTTTCATGAAGAATGGGAAATTGAAGATGTTCCTTCCTTTTAGCGAGACTAAAGCAAAGCTAGATTAAAGACTGTAATAAAAGATACAGGAGGTTTCATGCACAGGTTTTAATTCTAAAATATAAATGGTAGCTCTGTACCTATGTGGGCCAATAAAGAAACGCAGTGTCCAGTAACTAAATCATGTTTTAGTGCTCTAATAATTTCCAAATTCAGATTCAAATGGAAATCTCCACATTATGACAGTATTAATAAATGTATCACCACATGTTATGAAAAATTTAGACTGGATGGAAATGGAAATATTAAGCCTAATGTAGATAATGCATAATTCTTATGAATCAAATACTGTAACATTACCTGTTAGACTTTATACATCAGCTATATCTTCATGTTATCTGGTACTCGTATTAATTTTGAGACATCATCAAATTACTTGAGCCATTTCTCTTGACTTGAATTACAATTCTTAAAAGTATATTTGTGGTATTTTATGCCTTCATGAAGAGTTGACAGTAAAAAAAAAAAAACTGAGAAGAAACTAGGGGAGAGCGATGGAAGGTATCAACAAAGTCCCCAGTTAGACTTGAACCGGCGACGTTGTGTTCACAGTTGCCACTTCACCCCTTTACGCTGCAGGGCCCTGAGGACGACACAATCCTGTACTGCAAGTGTTAATGTGAGACGGATCTCACTTGATTTATATTTATCTTGTTGAGTGATGCAGTACAGTCAGAGATTCGCTCATGGGCATGTAACATGTTGGAATTTGTTTTTATGTCGCAGATCAATACACTGATATAGTAGGGTATAAAATAGAAAGGAGAGCGTACTTGGGTCTGACAAGATAGCATCTGTCTTGGGTACAAACTGGTCACAGCGTAGTCCATGGTAGCCCTCCTTACACCTGCGAGAAAGAGAGAGAGAGAGAGAGAGAGAGAGAGAGAGAGAAAGAGAGACAGAGAATAAGATTAGAAGCAAGACAAATCAAGCAAAAAGTAGCAGAGTACAGCATGAACTATCAGCTGAAGACTCCCAGATAAGGAAAGTTGAGAAGAGGAAACCTAGAAAGAAGACTGAACGGATGGTAAAAAGTTGAGTGCTCACCGAGGACTGAGGTGGTAGAGGGAGATACACAGAAACTGTCGAGAGGGGTGGGGTGAGAAGAAAGAGAAAGGAAGGGGAAGATAGTTGGGCAGGCCTAAGCAGCGTCTGCAGCCTCACTGATAGCACATGACTGACAGGAATGCCAGGTCCCAGTGGAAGAAATGGGCTATTGGGATGGAGAGTACTTGGCGTGATGCAGACAACCCAAGATCTACAGTGGAAGGGAAGCTGCCATAGTTGGAACGCTCATATAAACAACGTCCTGGCACAGTCCAGATATTTGCCTTCATCATCAAATAAATATCTCTCCGCTGTTGATGCCTGCAGATCCCTCAGCAACTGTCATACACATATCTAGAGGAATTATGACGTTTTCAAGTTTGGCTGGGTATGTTGCAATAGCTCAGCAATACCCTCATCGTTCTACATTATTGTGTGTTATGTATCATTTCAGTTAATGATTGAGGATTTTTCACCAATCCTGTGCTGATAACTGAACAAAATAAAGAATGAAAAAAAAGAAAACGCTTGAAAAACATACTTGTTCTGTTTTGTTTTTACATAAACTTGTAAAGTTACTCAAACAAATCAGGTCAGAAATATAAAGTTTGGTGTCGTCCCTCTGCATTCAGCCCTAGTTTGGTACAATTCTCAATAGTTTTTGTCTCAAAGAGGACTTAGGCATTTTTTATGTCTATCTCCAGTAGTGGCCACACTGTGAGCACATTCAGTGGGCTGATCCATCCCTCTGCTTTCACGGCTTAGGGGAGACAATTGGGGGATTTGCTTTGATGTGTCTCTTTCAACATAAACTTGTACTTGAGTGAGCGATATGTCAGAGATGTCTATATTTTCTCCATTCCATCGGTCGATCACACATTGTAGGTAAACTGCAGGGATTTGCGCTCGCACGTTATCCGTCAATATCTGTCCACCACATTTCCACCAGTGTCGCCGCTCTCATATACAGTACAATGTCCTGGATGAGTGACAGGCAGAAGTCGACCATTCGCTCTCACTCAGCTTGGCTCAATCTGATAGCTTGAAGACAAATACAAGAACAACAATGCAAACAACACCGGAGCTCTGTAAAACCAACACAGCAGCACAAGTTGTTGGTTAAGTTGGATAAGAGTGAAAACTGTGTAAGATTGTTTTGTTTTTACATCTCAGGCTGCAGTTTCAGCTTTTATTTGTTCAATGTGTCTCAGCTCACCTCTTATTTCCTCTGTAATGCAGAATGGAACTTCACGATTAATGAAAATGAATAGGATACAGTATATGGTCCTCTTATTTTGGGCTGGCTCAAAGCTGATAGTGGTGCTAATGCACCTGCTTCTGGCTGTCCAGATTTTGCCCCTGTTTGGTGATGAAACATTTGCATATTTACTCAAGAGTACACAAGTATGACATTTGAGCTTTTCTTTTGATCTCCCGAACTAAAAGTATCTGTCTCTTTAACTGTTAAATGTTCCCCTATGTTCACCAGGTGATACTGGAGAGCTAACAGTGGGTTTTTAGAGCATTTTCTCTACTGAAAACCGCAGCCTGCTGCTTCTGGAAATGACAGAATACGAGAGCGTGGAGAGTTAATCAAAACATTAAAGTCGGTTGCCAGAAAACCAAATCAGTGAGTTTAAAGAGATTGTAATTCCTCATACAGCTGAGTGGATCTGCAGAGTCATTAAAAGTGACCCTTTCCCCTTCCATCACATATGGCCATTTGTTTAATTGTAATTATAAAAATACTGATTATAGCCGTACAAAAATCAAATTGAAAGATGCACAAAACATTTTAAATCATGGGTTTGCTAGAAAGAGAGTTTGAAAAGCTTTTGAAGTCTCAGTACCGTTCATGGCGATCACCACTGCTGTCAGGCTGCAGGGCATGATCGTTGAAACAGTCCATTTGTGTTATGTGGCAGTAAAAAGTCTCTAACTGCACCCTTTAAATAGTGCAACTCATTACTGTTCAACTGATGTGTGAAAAATACCCTTAAAAAACCCTCAAATTCTTCATTTCATTTATGAAGTTAAAAAACAAAAACCTCTATATCCGCTCAGGCAAGCAAAGGAGGGGATAAAGAACTTGATTCTTTCCTGTTATAGTCTCTCCCACAGACGGACTTCTACCTTTTGATGACAGAATGACAAACGCAAAGTCCCTGGCAAATCCTTCTTTCATGCCATACAAACAAATCGATGAGGAAATGTTGTTATGTTGTCCTATAGAGCAGCACACAAAGCTACTAATAGACCAATAATACCGAACAATAATATGACAATATCTTGGTCTGACAATGGCAGTTTTCTGGAGGTATTTTTGGAAATGCTCCTTCGTAGTACAGACATGATGACCAAACTAATTGAAGGATTTATTGTCGGCACAAATCGTGTTATGCAGATGATACTGTAGTTCATTCTATTCATACATATTACCCAGCTCCTGTTCACTGTACATTTGTGAGGCAGGGCTGGTTTTGTTAATCATTTGCATAACACAGTATAGTACAATACAAATGTCTTCGCTGAATAACATCAGTTGAATTATTATGGTCCTTGTTCATAATGCACTCAGTATGCATCTTACAAAATCGAAAGCGAAAGCCAATAGGATTTAAGTGATCTGAAAAAAAACACTGATAAAAAAATATGAAACCGAATATCCCCATACAAATCATCATTAATTACCATAGAGATACACCATTAAATCAGACCACGCATTTTACAGTGAAATGGAATATGCAAAATAACATAATAACATGTCATATGATGCGCAACGCACCAATCCAAATGACTAATGTGAAAATATCAGAATGATTACCAAATAAAAAATGCTTTTCTACGGGAGTCATTGTTACAAGGCCACAGTGATTTTGAAATAACAGAATCCTAGGAGAAACTGGAGTGTTTTTACACATATATTTATCCTACATACATTATTAATCTTTTGTTAGAAAAGTTGTCAAATACATATCAAACAGGAAACCTTGCTGATGCTGATATTTTCTGGGTTGCCAGATACAAATTGTGGGCATCCCTTTGTTTGCAGTTAAAAACTGAACTCTTTGATTTGGTATTAAACTCAAGCACGGCCCCTTTTCTGTCAGAGTGCCAGTTAAAGTCAGACAGCCAATCATGTACCATAAAAAACCAGGGAGGTATACCCAATGCGACCACACAGATTTCAAGGGTAAAACGTCCCTCCCCTGCCATTGCCTAGCTCTGCCCTGTATCACCTTCTATCCCTGGGTGTGAGCTGAGACGGCTTGTTAGTATTCTGAATCACGAACCCAAAGGCAGAATGCCTGTCTGGCTATCTGTTTACGTCTGGGCTTGCTTTCTGTTTGTCTATGTCTCCATCTCTCCCCTCCTTCCATCGCTGTAGCACTGTGAAACAAGCTCAGGCATATCCCTCAGTGAGATGCAAACAATGCCTTGTAAATGTGTTTGTGTGAACATGGCGTCGAATGGATGATAAACAATGTGGGATAATGACGCGCTTCAAGTATGTGTTTGAGCGTGTATCTTCCATTGAGGGCAAGAGCTTGTATTTATGTGCGCGTCTGTTTGTTTCAAAAGGGGGACATATCTCAAGGAGAACCCAGATGTGTGTGTCGATCGGGGTACATGAGACAGCTTTCTCAAGTGTGTGTGTGTGTGTGTGCTTTTATAACCTGCAGCCGCTGTGTGTATGAGCAGCAGCTATAGAGTCGGAGCATGTTCTCCCCCCCTACTGCTCCGGAGCAGTGATTACCCAGCTGCCTTTAACACATGTTCAAGTCACGGAGAAAACACACCTCTGAGTCTGGAGGATGACGGAGGGGTGGGGCGCACTGCCTCATAACTAATCACCACCCTGCCTGTTAATTAGCATGAAGAAAAATGGAGGATGGTTTGAGTGCAAGGGGAGGGAAAAGAGGTTCAAGGAGGGGAAAGGAATGGGAATGTGATCGTGTCAACCAAACTTTTCATTTAATCCCTGACGCACATGCATATTAGCTTCCACATGTCATATTAAAAATGTCCATATGAACTACAGTTGTATGGTGCAGCGTTGAGTGCATACTGACTAGATCCACTCAGGCTTGTAACTCACTCTTTCATGTAAAATAGCTAGTGGCCATTGATCATTTCCCCTCACTTTTAACCAGTAGGAGCAAGCTCAAATCGCGGCACCGGCACATGCCGCGCACTTGCTGTGGCATCTCTGGACATGCCGCGGCAGTTTGGGACCTGCCGGGAGCCGCGAGCTGCCGTGCCGGAAGCTGCCACTAATTTAGAGGCAGCATTTTTTTGAGGCAGCTGCCTGTGTTTGAGAGAGCGGTGCCGTGACTTGCTTAAGGTCCTGGAAGGTATATACAATATGTGACAACACATAAGGTCTTGGAAGGTATGACTGTTGGTAGTTGTAGTTGATGTGGCCTGCATTTGTTTACTCCTGACAGAAGCGCTCACACAAAGGTAAACTCCATCTTGTGGCCAAATGGGTCAATAACACTCATCTTCAATATGTGCAGAAATACTGGGTTCAGAAGGAAACCTTGCAAATGAATGGAAAAACCACATGATGGAAATGCTACTTCTAGGAAGTACAACATTGACGACTGACATCCTTAAACTATGCATCTGGACATCTAACCAGATGCCACAAATAGGTGTTTTTCTTTGTATTTGATTATTGTTTATTCAAGTGTAAAAATAGTGTACATGGATTTATATAAATGTAAAAATATATGTAAGCAAATTGTTCTGTTACTATGACATTAATCCATTTAATTTAGGGTTAAGAAACCCACATTACTCTATGAAAGATCAAACTTAAAACAGAAGAAAATAACAAAGACAATGATTATACGCACGTTATTATGGGGCAGTGGTTCTGAACTGCTTAAGCTAATATTAAATAAATTAAAAAGTCGGGAATGAAGCGAACTATCACAAATAGTCCGGCGTGTAAACTCACGCAAGTAAAGCGTGTTGTGAACGCAGTATTGAGGAGTGTGAGCACGGCACTATGCTACATTAAAAATTCCCTTCAAAATAAAAGACCCGTGACTCACTGAAAACGGGTCTGACACAAGTGCTCTACGAGGTGCGCCACGATTTAAAAACTAGTGGTAACTGCTCCGGCACGGCAGCTCGCGGCTCCCGGCAGGTCCCGAACTGCCGCGGCATGTCCAGAGATGCCACCGCGGTGAGCGGCATGTGCCGGTGCCGCCGCGGTGCGCGGCATGTGCCGGTGCCGCCGCGGCATGTGCGCGGCATGTGCCGGTGCCGCCGCGGCATGTGCCGGTACCCGCTGCGGCATGTCCAGAGATGCCACAGCAGGTAAGCGGCAGGTGCCGGTGCCGCGATTTGAGCTTGCCCTCTCTCCTTTTAACAGCATCTGTTGACAACCAGTTGCAGTGAAATGGCTTATAGTGAAAGTTTTACAAGTAAATGGCAAAGACATGATGAGATAATCAATGCCATTTGCATTTCTGTGCAGTAAATACTGTATACAACGTTTTCCTAGCCTAGCATAACGTTTGGAAACAGGGTAAAATGAATATGTCGCCCACATGCACCCTCCCCGCCCATTAAAATTGAATTTTAGAGGTGCAGTTAGGCAGATTTTGTCACCTTTGGACCGACCAGGCCAGCTGCTTCCCGTGTTTCCAGTCTCTATGCGGAGCCTAGATAACCAGCTCCTGGCAGAAGCGTCATGCTGGACATGAGAGTCCTATCAATCTTCTCATCTAACTCTTGGCAAGAAAGCAAATAAGCATATCACCCATTCTGGCTTAAAAGCTGTGGTTCAAAGTTAATTATTGACCTTAGAAATTGTATTTATAAAGTTTATGCATCTGATGACGGAGAGCAAGTGATTTAAAGCTCAAGAAGAGGTGCTAAATGGACCTTGTGTTAATATTGTATTCTCAATTGAGTAATTCTTCGTATCGCGTGAATGATCCATCCAAAGGCATCTAACACAGAGATAATCATATTCAATCAAAATGGCAAAATCTACTGTTGTTTTTGTCTTTATGTTGTTTGTGTACATTAACATTAAGTCCATATACTGTTTGTAACATCTCAAATATTTTCATTTAAATATGGCAACTCTTGTTTTTCATGGTGTCTATTATATTCTGAGTTACAGGTTGCTGAAACAAATCATTCTTATTGAAGCAAATGGTTTTCTGAGGATTCGTGCAGCTGTGTAGAAAATTCCATCTTTGATGAGAAGACTTGGCCTCCCGTAGGGTTCAACATTATGGCTACGCCATGCCTAAGCACGGTCATAGCCTCACACTCAATATGAAAAGCTTTTCCAACAGTCTTGATGTATCCGGGCTATACGACTGGGCTTTATGACTAAAGCTGGCTAACCCTGAACTGCAGGACATTATCAGCTTGTTAGATCCGTTTGCCAAAATGAGATGAATAACTTATCTTTCCGGGCATAAACGAATGACTCGTGACATACGACAAAACCTAATGGGAGACACTGCATGCTACTTAAACTTAGCACTTGATTTTATCTACACATGATGAAGTTAACAAAAAGTATCTACAAATAATCTGAAACAGTCAATGTTGGACTGAATCCATTTTCCCTTAATTACCTGATTCTTATTCTTGGAAATTACTTTCTTCAGTCTCTCTATCAAAGGCAATCATTATTTGGCAGCAGGGGTTCTTGTCACACTCAATAGGCAAATTTATCACACTGCACCAAGTCTTTTGACTCGCTGCCACCTCTCATATTGCAAACCAACTGGTGCAGTTGATGTTGATAAGTATTACTGAATTAGGCGTTACCCTTAATTTCCATAAATTGACCTACAAGTCATGCATAATAAAATCAAAATTTGCATATGCATTGATGCACAGATGCAATATGGTATTATGTTAATTGCAATAAATATTGCAATGAATTATTTAAAGTCAGCTCACTGTGTGGGGATGATACTGTGGTATTTTAAGAGATATAGCCTCTGCTGTAAAATGAGATACCAACCTATTATATCAAGTGTATAAATACAGTATAGGAGGAAGATGAGGGGTGGCAGTTGATTTAAGCTGCATTCGCTTTTCACCGCAGCCTAATTTTTACCACTGGGAAGGTCAGGATGACTAACTCAAATCCATTTTTTATGAGCAGAAAAGAAGTAGACCTCCAGCGATCGAAATTCTTTTATAATAAGAAATACGCACATAAACATATCTCACACACACACACACACACACACACACACACACACACACACACACACACACACACACACACACACACACACACACACACACACACACACACACATCTTTGTTCACTCTCAATATCAAAGCCTAATCAGTGGTTGACACTTCTCTCATTGTTATTGATGGGGTACGAGGGAAGAATACACTATGAGTTGGCTGCAATCTGCCCAGATTGTTCTATGGTTAAAAAAACAAACATGATACAAGGCCGAAATGCCTCCAATAAAGACAGCCTTCTACTTTCATCGCACAAGCCATACATATCTCTATCCGTCTTTTGCAGCAGTGCAGCAGCGAAGGTACGGTGGACATGATTTATACCTTGAGCGGATTTGATGGATGTCCATTAATGCGTGTGAGCTGTTTACATACAAGAGTGATATGCCTCCGCCAGGATGTGTCTGTGTTGAAAACCTAAATGCTTCACAGAGAAGAGGCCCGAAAGAAGTAAAGCAAGAAGGATGGCTGTCACTGAGCAACTTCTTCCTCTGTAAAAATAACTGAGGATGTGTGGATTTAAACATGATGCGGGCATAGCGGTTACATAATTGGCATCATAAATTTTGGTAGACCTAATTACTTTAATGACAAAACAGAGCATTAATAAAGCTATTTCATTTTCTGGGGACATGAAAAGTTTGATGTGTGATATATTGTGCTATAATGCTGTGATTAAAATCTAGATTGTCAGTCAAGCAAACCGTTTGTCTCAGATATGGTGCGTTCTAACTCTACTGGAGTTAATTACAGCTTCATTAGGGTCCTGACTAATGAGCCACTTTACTGTTAGAGTAAATACATTGTTAATAAAGTTTAGTAAGGTTATACTGTCCTCATTCTTTTTTTAAGGTTTCTCTACTTTTTGGATTTTGCTGGTGAAAAGTGTTTATTGCATATTACATTACAGCCGTCGTCTGCTATAATTGCTGCTGCAATGTCCCCATTTCGCTGCAGATCATTACAATTTCATCAGCTAAGACAGTAAACAAGGCTGCTGCAGCCTTTTCATTCATCAAGATAAACACACACTTTACGCAGCCTCACTATCAAATGTCATCCGAACCAACTAGCAAAATAAAATATTTCAACAGGCGCATGGCACAAAAAGTGCAACACATAGCACACAATGTTCTGGCCTGGTGCGCCCTATCTCGGATTCGAATGCTCCAAGTACTCATTAAGCTCTTGGAGGATGAAGACGTCCCGACTTGTTTGCCTCGCACATAAGCAGGGCTGAATGTGAACGTGGGAGCTGGCACACTGTATCACGCGGGAGAGCACACTACATCACGACGGCGCTCCCAAGCTGCGAGTTTGTAACAGGTGCTGTTTCAAAGGACGGGAGATAACAGAGGGGGTAGAAAAGGGTGAGGGGAGACGGACACAGTGAGAGAGGGTGGCTGCCGCTGAAGGGGATGTATTCCTCTTCATCTTTGGAGATTTCTTTTTGCTTTCTCTCTGTGGATGTGGGGTTGTGCGTGTGCACACAATTGCAAAAAAAAATATATATACTGGCAGACTAGGAAACACTATTCTGTTTTGAAGAGCATAATACTTTAAGCTACCCTCTTGAAAAACAAGGATGAACGTTACCAGCAGTCCACTTAGGTTAAATATTCATAAGATTTGCACTTTCAACCCTGTATAATATGAGACATCTGCATTGTGTACTATTAACTCCTGAGAGTAACCTTCCACGCTTCTCACCCAGTGATTCATAATTTAAAAAAGTGTATTGCTTGAATATTTCTACACGGCAAATGTGATAACGTTATCACCTCTATCAGCTCTGTATGTGGCGATGATCATGTGGTGTGTTTGCAGAAGACTTTCTAAACATCATCAATTAATGTAGTCTGTTAAGAAGTGCCGCAGCAAAAGTATCAACAGCCACGTGGATAACAGGCTACCACTGCAGCTGTGTGGCTATTTGCACCATGTTTCTGTTAATGATGTCATATGAGTCATGCTCCATGACCATGAGTAATAGCTTCAGGTGCTCCCATAAATATATGAGGCCTAACCGATAACAGCTTCTACTGAGGTACAACTACATTTGTTTTCGGTGTTTTGAGGGAAAAGAAGGCCAGAGTGGTTTCTGATTTAGTTTTATGCAACTATGAATAAATCTTACATCCTCAATGGACACGCTAAAGAGACAAGAAGACAAGCTGGGATGTATATAAAAGCAACACATTTATCCATAAAGTGGTTTCACCAGGGAGCATTACCTCAAACTGAATTATGATGGATCTTCATTCGGTATGGCGTGCTGCGAACTAAAAATGGAGGATTCGAGTGCAAGCGATGCAGATACAGGCTTACAACTTCACGTTAAGTTGCTTTAGATACCCACATTTTAGCTGCAATCACTCTACTCAAAGCTATTATATTTCTGTGTTAATCTAATGATGACTTGTTTGAAGCACAACTAACAGTTGATATTAGCACTTCTTGTTAATATTGTACAATTTCTAAGCTGACAAGAGATGGAACTGCCTGAACATTTTGACTGCAGCTCATCCTGACAATCTTGAAGCTTATGAGATACATCAAAACAATATCTTCCTGAATCACCAGAGATGTTTCTTTATTATTCATTCGCCCTCTCCGCCTTTCTCAAGCGACTGCCGGCGCCAGACAACATAGACCGCTGGGTGCCTCCACTATGATGCAGTACATTAAGAATTTAGAAAGGGGTGTTTGAACTGCACCTTGAGAGAACATAATGTGATTATTAAACAGTAATTAAGAGAGATGGCAAGAGAGTGAAAAAAAAAAAGTCCCTGCTTGTCAACGAGGTGTGTAAAAGTTTATCTTCTTTGATATCGTCTACATGCCCCTTTAGGACTGCAGCCAATGAAAAAGTAATTAAGTTCAACTGTGTTGTTTGTAACCCTAAATAGAAAATACAGTCCTAACATGAGTCATTACTTGTGAGTGATTGAGCTTAATTGTTATCTGCAAACAGCCTGTTTGATTCCACGTCACTAAAGTGCCAAGAATTGTCATAGATGTGGAAGATGACATCGCCACAGCTGGAGCAAGAGTGACCTGAATAATTAGAGGAATAATTAGAGGAAACATGACTTGAGTGCATTTTAATCTTGACTTGATTTAAAAGGTGTCACAGAGAGCTGAAATATAACTCATGTACAATTTACATGCTTTTGCTTTACATGCTTTCTAATATTTATAAGGAGCTTCTGAAAAAGCAACTCTATATGACAACTACTTATACACATTTATATATATATATATGAAATCATTTCAGAAAGTAATTTCTAGAAAGTAAAACAGACTTGTCCTTTGCATAAGCATGAACTGGTGCTTATTATTTGCTTATGAAATCTGTCCCGCCCTTGTCAATCTCTGTTTCCCCACATTTTCTTGTAATATGAAAAGTAATGGGGCCACCGACAGATAACTGAGAAGAAATGACCTTTATCTAAACAAGTGCTTCAGTTTGTAAATAAGCGCAGCATTAAATGCAGACGTCTCCTGAATATTATATTTGCTGTAGACTAGCAATTTAGTCTTATAGGAGAAGACATTGCCATTAACACATGATTATACTGTAATTATAGGATGAGAGGCTATGGGGAGGGAAACCGAGAGCTTTTTTTTTTTACAGTAAACTTGACTAACACTTGACACGAAGTATCAACATTTCTGGAAACACTATCATTATCTGTCTCCTCAGGAGCAAACACATCAACCTCCGGCACGGCACCTTATTTTAAAGTTCACCTTTGCTTGCATGAGACTCACAGTGACCCATGGCAGGCTCATCAATCTCGTCCCCACCATAAGGAGTGCTGCCTCTCTTTGTTTATTGTCTGTGTAAATTACAGTTTTGTGCATTATGGTCGAAACAAATAAACAAAAGAAATGAGAAACTGTGATGTACGGTTTTACCAAACAACTTAAATCAATTAAATCAATGAAGTATTCAGTCATATCACAATGTGGTAAATGTAAAGTCACATATGAAATAAGCACATGATATACGAAACCAAATTCTTTGAATGTGCCAAACAAAAACTTTAATTTTGTTACACTTTAATGAGAGCATGATAAGCTGATGTCATCATGATATGACTCAATGACACCATCTCGCTCTCTTAATTAAGTTAATGTTATTATTATACATGTATATATTTGTAAAGCACTTATCAAAATCTAGGATTATAAAGTGCGTTAACAAGTAAAACAAAATCTAAATCTAAACTAGCTCATCGACCACTTCATAACTTTCCTGTTGGTGGTTAACCACTTTACCACATGTATGTTGACAGTAAAAGTTGCAGTTTCAGTCAATAGCATAAATACAGTGATTGGCGAACAATTCTGCATTAAATGATTGTCAGAAATGAGTTGAAAACACTGACACTGTGAATGCCCTCAAGAGTTGCAAGTTAATACTACTATCATGCACGCAGGATTATGTTGTGGTTTTCTCCACAAACATCAATGGTATTAGTTATGCCCATTTCCCCGCTTCTCATCTTGCCCTACATAGTACAAATCTGCCTCTGGTTCTAAAGTATCTGGGGGATCATTCTGCTCCGTGATGCATAACAGAGTGCAAAAGCCATGGCGCCACGCGGCTCCAGGTGTTTCCTCCGATCTGCATTCATATCAGGAGCTCATCAAAGAGGTTGAGTTGGGTTAATTTTCTGTCTGCCAATAGCTGAGCTGTGCCCCTCCTCCCCAGGCCCACCCACTGTCGAGTAAGGACACTGCAGTTTTTTTTTTAGCTTAAAAAAAATATTTTCTGTAAAAAAAAAAGAGGACACTGCTGCCTTTTGTGCCCAATGTTTTGGATGCTGCTAACATCTGCCTCTACAACCTTAATCCTGTCTGCTACGTTCAGCATGATTGAGTTCAAATCATGGCAAATTCGAATGACCTCCAAAGGACCTATACTGTACATCAAAATCAGAATCAGAATCAGCTTTAATGGCCATGTAAATTTGCACATACATGGAATTTGACTCCGGTTTCACTTGCTCTTCGTACTTTTTTCACACACAATATACAAGATAAATATAAAAAATATATTATGCACACTCTCAAAAGCACATACTAACACACAAGCTAACAAATACCCTAAAACACACACTGAGTGTACAGCACCGTCAAAGGCAGAGCTTTGTCTGTAGATGAACTGTCTTGAAGCCAAACCCTCTGGGTAAGCTGTAAAAGATGGATTAGGGTCCTCTATACCTACTCTCACACTGAGGCACGATGTAATAAGAAGAGAGTGTGTGTGTGTGTGTGTGTGTGTGTGTGTGTGTGTGTGTGTGTGTGTGTGTGCTGGAGGAGGGAGGGCACATCTTAAAGTAACTGGCAGCACACACCTACTGTGCCTTCCATGTGTTGAATGTGGTATTTGTGCTCCTGCAAGCGGCCTACAAGTGTGAGAGGTTTAGAGCCGTGTGCTCTGATAGAGACGACTGGAACAGCTTACGCTGCTGTCTAACAGAACCCAAACAAGAGTCTGGGGGGGGGAAGAGATTGCTCCCATTGTGATCAATCTGACTGCCTCAGCCAACCAGCCTTGAATAGATGGTCACATTGCTGTTCCCTGCAGGCAGACGCCGCTACGCAATACAGTGTCAAACACAATTAATTACATCTTAGCCCAGCTTAAAATAAAATAGTGCTTATTGTTTCTTTATAATTATGTCTATACAATATCTCCCAGTAGAATACTGGCTGGTTGCATCCTAAATATGTCCATGGGTGTCAAGACCACACTGTTTATAAGACCTGGATTTTGTCAGTTTGGTTGTTACACCTGTTCTTGGTGAAGTTTATAAAGTGTATATCGACAAGGAAAACACTGTCAAACTCAAAATGAGTGGTTGTTGTAACCATATAGCGAGAGCTGTGTTTATCACACAGGGAGACTCTTCGGGTGCGTCATAGAAGCCATGAGAGCCTTAGCAACGAGATCATTAAAGACAGTTTCCAGATCGCCACACGAATAAGAAAAACAAGGAAAAGCTGACAGTTTTGTACGTTTAAACCTTTTAAACATCCACTGTGTCTTTTACATTATAGCCACAGATAGATCTGATTGGTTTAATATATGTATAACAGACAGCATTTGTTTTAAGTTCATGCCAGTATAAAACCTCCAATTAAGTAACATCATTGTGGTTATACTGCAGTAGCAGCACTGTGCATGCCACACAAGATGAACAAATAAAACAAAGGAACACTGCATACTCCCAATTTCCCAATTTGAATATGTTAACCATGTTGTAGCGACAATCTAGATCTAATTATACAAATTGTAATCAGTCGAGTCAGTCAGTTAACAACTGTAGGATGTTTCCAAGAGAGTGGCTGTGATACTGTACTCATGACCAAATTTAACACACAAAGATATCTGCTGTGAAACCCAATTCACCTGCATGTCTCATTTTGCTTTCCAGAAAATCATATTCTGAGCCCTTTCAGCATTTCAGATCCTATTTGTTGGACCAGTTCGTCCTGAGAGAGTTTAGAGCTATAATATTAACAGATATGCAGTCAAATGGTTAATATTGATGACACGATACGCAGGTCAATGCTTCAACATAGCACAAATCTGAGCGCTGACAGGCAGCTGGAACACAAAACAAATATAGTCCTTAGGCAGTGAGAAAACAAAATTCCCCCCGAAAAGATTTAAGGAATGGATTTCACATTTAAAAATGAAAAATGAGACTGCAGAACAAACTTATAGCTGCGATGCTAATTGGAAGAGAGTTGAGCTGGAGAAATACCCCACAGTCTCACTGCAGATGTCAACCCTATAGATTTTCAGTGTGATCTATATTTACTATACACTCTGTAAATACACCAATATTTTATGATTTACCTATCGGTGAGTTTTTCACGTGAGCAAGGGCTATTTTTTAACTCATGGACAGCTATGAATTGGTATTGATTACATTCTAATTCAGTTCCCCTCGTTTTGCTATTATTGCCAGCAGAAGCTGAGACACACTTTCTCGGCAAATGTAGCTCAAGTTCAGAAATAGACGACCTCTGTTGATTTAATTACCCTTGATCCCATGCAGCTTGGTCAGTGTGGTCCTTGTGACCTGCTGGACTATATATTTACATGTATTAGTGGACAGGATGGAGAAATGCTATATTTAACTGTAAAAAAAAAAAATCTCTATTTAGCATTTACCACATGTTTCAGGGCTGACTTGAACCAGTTTTCAGTGAAATGTTAATATATCGAAGGAGTGTAAAGTTGCTGCAAAGAGATCAAAATGATACTCCCCTCATTTGTTTCACTGTCCAAACGCACAGACAAAATAAATACAAATTGTGCAGCTGTCTGAGGTAAGCAGACAGACTATGCAGTCGTCAGAGGATACGCTTCCATGTTTAGCCTTTGGTTAAATCCACTATATCTGTCCGTGTCACACTTTGCAATCACGGCTAAAAGGATGAACGTAAAAAAAGAAATATGGGCAAAAGAAATGAAAATGAATGAGTGAGTCTCGGAAACCGTCAACGTGGAGTGCATCGATGTCAGTCAAGCTCCATCCCCAATAATGGTGGCTTATTTAATGTTCCCATGCTCAACACATCATGCTGATAGGGAGAAACCTTTTGCAACTTAACCCAGCTGACATGTCCTGATAGCATTGTGAACTGAGTCAGCTGTGCCGACTGCTAACATGATTTGAGAGTCTAATTATGGTTAATATTACAGATGCATGTTCTTTTTACATACGTGACAGGTACGAAGGGGTACGAAAGACGGACATAATTACAAATGGGTGAAACAAGAAAGGAAAGACCTCAAAGTAGATACACAGTAATCCATTTATAAATAACAGTCAACATCAATTAAAAGAAATTATTTTCTATTTTTCAATTCCGTCATGATCCCAACGATGTGCATGATTTCATGATTGATACATACGCTGGAACCACTCGGCTACCAAGGTGCTCCAGTTACTACTTGTGGTCAACATTTTTCATTGTATTTACGTCCAGTAATTACACATTCATAATAGTTTTTACTGGTAGTGGTGGAGTACGCCATTCCCGCGTGGGATTCAGATTGCTCGACTTCCTCCAAGGGTTCACAGGAGATGATGCAGCATGAAATAAAGTTTTTTTATCTCATTTATAGAAGCCTCACTGTTTCCTGCCTTCCCACTTTGCAGAGCTGTATTCATTTTCACATTAAAAGCTTTCAACTGGCAAAACACAGGGTTGCTTTAGCTGAGAAGCAGCCAAAACAAACGCTATATTTTTGGTTAACGCTAACCATGATTGCGCATCCAAAATTCATCTACAAAACAATATGTGGCCATATTTGGCATTCTTTCGACGGCGGGTCATTCATAATTTATGCACCAGAGTAATGAAATGCGAAGGAGTCGCCACCGGGAGCTGTTGATGAACAGCTGCAGGTGACACTCTTCTCGGCTTTACTGTGTCCAGCTGTTTACTGTGTCCTGTTATTGTGGACTACCTTATCTATTAAGACAACCTTTGTGTGTCTGGCTGCACTGTAATCAGATCATCAGTCACTCTTCTGATGTATTTCTGACAAAGCAGCTGCTCAAACAGTGTTTCCTCTTTCCTGCGTACGATAACCACGGTCATCACGTGTGTCGCCAAATTAACCAGGATTGAAATCTAAAGGAGGACTTTAGTTGCCCGGTGAGAATAACAGGGTTTCTTACTCTCGTATTGTTGCTTCAGTCATGTGTTACTTGATAGCTTTACAACTAAACTTTCTCCCGAAACAACTTTGAATCCAGCAGAATGACACTACAAAGGACAACGATGCTTCCCCCGATTATCTGCTTCTCAGTGGAGTCAGTGAACTCCTGGTTTGATTGCTGTCAGATGCGACACCCACATAAAAATACTTTATTCAGCATCTTGTGTCGCAACAAATACAGAGGATACATAAGGGAATTATGACTTACAATTATAAGGGATATTTAGGGAATACATGGACTATCTATCCATTCATCCATCCATTTGTGTATGTAGTCTAATCTGATGTATCTTCATCTCCTCACTAATCACATCCTTGTTTGACCTTGGTTCTGCAGACAGTGTTTTAAATGTTTTAAAGGAATTTAGTAAAAATGGGCTCTAAAGCCTTTAATGATCTGTTATGTTGGCGCACCATATGCTGCTCTTACATTCTTCCAACCAATCACTAGCGCTGCATTGTAGAGTGGTAAAAATCTTCAATCGTACGCCTCTTGGCATAGACTGAATTCTCATTTGGAATCCAAAATGCAGCAATTCACAGCAGATTCTTGGCTCGCTCTTTACAGTTACATTAATGAGGACAAATAAAAATAGCCAAATGAACAGGACATTGTGGAGGGAAGATCCGTACGTATTCAAACAGATATTTGTAGGTGATGGTATTTTTGCAGAACAGACTGTCTCATTGTATTTAGTTTGCCTGTACCTGTCAATAGTAATCACACATGTTCTCCTCAACTGCATTTGTGGTGCCGCTGTAGCTGCTAATTGCTTTCTTACGCGCTGCTGATTAGCTTTGCCTGGATCCCAGAGCTCCAAGTGTGTTTGTGTGTGTTTGTGCACATATATGGATGTTAATCGCTTCTGTTGCCACTAAAATAACAACACGTCAGCAAAATCTATTTAATTGTGCCCAGTAAATACCAATTTTCAAGAAAGAAAAATCAAGGTTGTTATTATCTATGCAGCCAGCAATCCTCGATGCCTGACCATGTGTCATTTCAGGATAACTGATCATGCATCTGCTGAATTAGCAAGCGGTATTTCACGCCATCCCTTTACTTTGAAGTGGCGGCAATGATCAGATTACATCGTGGAGTGATCAAGGATAACCTTCACTGTTTTATCTCTACAGATCCACCCGTTGGTCCACATCTCTGGCACTGACATATTCACCTGGAACAGAGAGCTCACAGATGCCTGATCTTATTAGCACTCCAAGAAAGGAGTAATGTCTGTGGTTTGGTTTGTGTGACATGCATTTATTGCATATATTTATAAGTAAAGCACTTTCTCTACTTTATTACTGCGCGTGTGCATTTGCTACATTGAGGTTTAAATGTCAGAGCAGAGTTGAGCAGATTACTACGTTCTAACTTGTTTGCTTGGAGGAAGGCTAAATAATACAGTACTTCTAGGGAAGTTAAATCACTGACATTGGCTGTGAAACTTGATCAAATCCCTGCAAAGTTTCAGATCTGTGGTGGTTTGGGTAGCAGCTGCTTCTGAGGTTATTTTGCTAAATGGGCCCAACATGAAGGGACCAGTGTTTCCTTTTAATTTTGCGCTTTCATATTTTCTCTTTGATGTGAACACCTACAAGAGGTAAAAATGTAAATCGATTAATTGAGGCTCTACAGACTCCACTACTGCATCTGTAACACTAATAATAATTACTAAATTAACTTATTTCTTATTATTTAAAACCTAATATGTAGAAATGTATTGTAGTCATAGCCGTGCCCATTGTAACAAACTGGACTTGCACATTTGATGAAGTTGAAAAATGGCCAAAACATATTGTTATTACACCAATTAAAGACATATTTCATGTTTTAAAGGTTATATCAGAGATTATCTCAGAGCATTCGACCGCATGACAGCTTCAGTTAAAGTAAGCAAAATAACAAAGAATGAGTTTTATCAAGGCAATTATCTGAGCAGAACTGCGCCGGTGAATGTATTCCACCCTTGACTTCTCTCCGATGAAAGCAGCATGAGCCTTCTCACTCCCTCCTTATCTCACTGTCGAGCCAGCTTGCCGGCTCCCACACTGCGCTCGCCAGCAGAAAGGGCACTGCTCGTTAATGCCAGTGAGCTGGAAATGAGTCACAGGAGCTTGTCACGTGGCTGATCTGTACCCTGACGGGGCCCTCTGCTCAGGAACTAAAGAACATGGTTTCCCCCGATCGTTGACATTCAGGGCTGCTATCATTACTGCTGTTCCCGTCAAATTGAGGGAAAAGAGCAAACGCGCGCATCGAGTAAGATGTGGGGAATCGAACTGCAGGCCTCGCCTTGTGGCTACTAGTTCCTCTGCTGGTTGTAGGGTTGGATGTTTATTTTATATGCTATACTCTATGAATGTAATGAACTTAAAGATCACAGCTGCCTTCAAATGATTGAAATTTACATCACTGCCATGAAATTAAAAAGACAATTCTGAGTAAAGTATTACAAATGAGCTCCAATTACTGTGATCTCCAAAGATACACTACATTCTATAAGATCTCCTCTATGTTGCCATTATTTAAGCCACTCTGATTCAATTTGTGTGATAACAATCTGTCAAAGGTGAGCAAATAAAAATGTTCTCCGATATCCATTCGTGCGAACGCTATAAACACCTGGGAATCGTGCAACACAACTTGAGTTGTGCGTCGGTGTGCTGAGATTATATAAACATGCTTTCTCTCACAGTTGATTTGCTTCAACCAGCTCTGTGTTTTCAAGTGGAAAATGTTTGATATAATGAGGTTATATTTCACAGTTTTCCCGTGTTTTGTGAGGAAGATTGAGATAGTTTCTAAGTGACTTCAAACTGTCATATAAATATTACAGAAGGGTTAGCTTGGCTACTCCAAGATACTACAAGCTAATTAGTTAGATAATAGATCCTGAATAATAAACGGCTACTTGCACAGTTATACATCGTATCACCCATTTGTGATTTTTGTTCACCGTGCAGAAGTTAATTTGTGGCGAAATGTAATCATTTAGTTCTTTGGTGTCTCCACTTCCCCTCAGTCTAACTGATTTCTTTCTACTTCATTGGGTTTGTAGTCAGAATTGAGATAAGCACTTAACTTCATCTGAGTCAATGCACCAAAGCTATTGTTAAGCACGACTCCAGCAGATATTTATCCGTTGGAGATTACCCAAAAGGAGCTGACATCACTGAGGTTCAGAACTCAAACTCAAAATGTCTTTTCTATTGTGCAGTGTCTGCTCTGGGAATAGGTGGCCTAAATATAAAGTGACAGCGTCATATACAGCTGAGCATTAGCTTTTTTTCATATGCTGTTAAAGATATTATTATGTAATTGTAAAGAGAATGTGTGCATCGTTAATCATCGTGACTGATGTGTGGTCATTTGATCTGTCAAGAGGATAATGGGAGATTTATGAGACACACACATTGATATGAAATATACAAATGTGTTACAGTGTATTAGCATTTATATATCTTCTCCCCGCAGAATTTCCCTGATGCTCCTGAATTAAAATACATAAGTGTGCCACGTTTAAAAAAGGGTCATACGGATGTTGAAAGAAGAGTCACACACAGGAGTGCTTTCCGCTAAATGCAAATGGAAACCATCTGATATTCCAGATAGATTCAGATTCATCTTTTTGGGACAATGAATGTCAACAGTAAATTGCATCTTAATCCAATAGTTGCTGAGATATTTCAGTCTGGAGGAAACTGATGGATAACTGACCGACACACTGACATTGTCATCCCTGGAGCCTTGCAAGCAGCATTGCTGACAATCCTGATTGATTTGTACAGCCTCACAACAACAGCAAAGTTGAAACCATGATTTCCACAGCTCCTTGGTGGTCCACCTAGCCAAGGTCCTCAGAAAAGTACAACAAGCACGGGTTGTGTTTCAGCACTGTTTCCATTTTCCCGGCTTGACTTTTGTCTGGGATCTTTCGAAAAGACAATTTTCAGTCTGAATGTAAACATATAGCTACATGAGGAATTGTATGATCTTCTAAGACAACACAAAGTGGAGCAGAATCTAAATAAATCTGCAAGCCCTGAGAAACCGATCCGAAATCAGTGTTCTTTACATTAAGTTTTTAAAACTTTAAGCGCTGCTTGAGTGTTAAACCAAAAAGAGGTGATCTGGTATGCCTTGCCAAATTGATTTGACATTGTGGCATTAGTAAAAGCAGCAGCCCAAATGAAGTGTCCTCACTCAACCAGGTCTATTCAAATGTGTGAAGGATGAAGGCTTTGAAATCTGAAAGGGCTGTTTGTTGGAAACAAATTCAGTGTTCATGGTCAAAGTGAGCTACTTGACTCAATTCATTATGTTTTTTTCATTTTTGAATCAGTAGCACATACCTCTGTTAGAATATTGATGCACACCAAAAGCTATAAAATGTACTGTACTGTGCTTGATTACAGTGGAACTCATATGCTGTTGAGATATTAGAGTATATTCAGTGCTGCTACTGTCAGGGAAATTAAAGCCATCACATTTGGGCTACTTGGTAGTAGGAGCTTTTCCAGTGATTCATTCATTCTGCGTCAGAACCCCGAAATGAGTCAACCATTTCCTGTGTTTGAGTTTTGCCTTAATGAGCTCTCTGGTCCTTACCAAGTCCCTGCAACGTCCTTGTGTTCTTTACACATTTATTCAAATAAGGTGTTGCACACCTTCAGGCTAAATACTGCAAAACACAAAGTGGTTTTTAATTCGACTGATTATACGTTTCAATTTAATTGATTCCTGTTTCATATTAGCAAACGTGGGATGGAAAAAGAGGTTGTACGTTTTCAGCCATTCAAATTCAAACCGAGATATAAGCAGTTATCAGTTGTATTAGTGAGCTGCTCGACCACAGCCACTCAACAGCTGACAGTAACTGCAGCAGATGTGGGATGAATTATTTGCTCGCGCTGTTTTTTTAGACACAAAGGAAAGGTCACATATCCACTTCTCCCACCTAAAACTTTGCTCGTCCCATAGTCTGAACAAGTTTCTCTAATAATTGTGTTTCCGGCCAAGAGGTCAGGAAACTGAGAAAGAAGAGAAAAAGCATTGGTAGCACTTTATAATAGGTAGACACTTTTTAGCATTAGTAAAGCATTAACAAACAATGAATTCATCATTTATAAAGCATTACTCCAACATGAATTACTCATTAGTAACTCATTCATAAACACAGTTTTAAATGTTCCATTCATGCTTAACAAGCTATGGTTTCATACTTTATAAATGATGAATTCCCCATTTGTAAATGAAGTATTCATGACTTATAGATGATTAACAAGATCATTTGTAAAGTGTTAGTAAATGATACAAAATGCTGCAATTCATGATGAAATCAGGTAGTTACTACTCATTAGTTAAGTATTAGTTAAGCATGTTCTGTAACCATCTAAAGTGTAGACTATTTATGCTTTACAAAACGTTAATAACTGTCATGACTAATTCACTAGTTACTACTCATTAATTAAGTAGTTACTAATCATTAGTTAAGTATTAGCTAAGCATGTTCTGTGGCTTAATATAAAGTGTAGACTATTTATGCTAGCTTTGAGCCCCTGCTGTGGCTCAAAGCTAGCTGAAGTCTCAGTTATCTTCTCAACAGAAAAGGGAAATAGACACAACACAAAGTGATGAAGAACATTAATATGCTGGTGCTGGGGGGCCATGCCCGTCAGTGGCACGAGTGTTCCATAGTATGTTGGCAGATAGCTACATATTATTGATTATGCTAGCTATGGCTAGCTCGCTAGCCCGTTAGCTCGCTAGCTCGCTACAATAATAATAATAATCTGGCGCAGATTTACGGAGGTGGTGCCACGTCATCAACGTGGGACATGTGTTTATGCGAGGACCCGGTCTGTCCCACCACGGTGCCCGATCAGAAATAACTCCGGCCAGGTGATGGGACTGAGCCTTTCTGATCGGGCACCTTGGTGGTACACACCGGGTCCTCGCAGAAACACGTGTCCCATGTTGATGACGTGGCACCCCTTCCGTAAATCCGCGCCAGATTATTATTATTATTACTATTAGCTGTTGCACAGTAGCACGAGTGGTGGCATGTTTCTCAGTTTGCTGGTACAAATGATTGATTATGAGTATCTCGCTATCACCTGGATTGGTCTACTTACAACTGAGGTGGCGCGTGCCAGTGCCTATCTCTGGACCAGTGACGAGCTTGCTAGCTAGCGAGCTAACGGGCTAGCGAGCTAGCCATACTAGCATAATCAATAATATGTAGCTATCTGCCAACATACTACGGAACACTCGTGCCACTGGCGGGCATGGCCCCCCAGCACCAGCATATTAATGTTCTTCATCACTTTGTGTTGTGTCTATTTCCCTTTTCTGTTGAGAAGATAACTGAGACTTCAGCTAGCTTTGAGCCACTGCAGGGGCTCAAAGCTAGCTGAAGTCTCAGTTACAGAACATACTTAACTAACCAGTAGTACCTACTGAATTAATAAGTAGTAACTACTGTATTCATCATGACATTTATTAATGCTTTGTAAAGCATAACTAGTCTCCACTTTATATTAAGCCACAGAACATGCTTAGCTAATACTTAACTAACGATTAGTAACTACTTAATTAATGAGTAGTAACTAGTGAATTCGTCATGACATTTATTAATGCTTTGTAAAGCATAAATAGTCTACACTTTATATTAAGCCACAGAACATGCTTAGCTAATACTTAACTAATGATTAATAACTACTTAATTAATGAGTAGTAACTAGTGAATTAGTCATGACAGTTATTAACGTTTTGTAAAGCATAAATAGTCTACACTTTAGATTGTTACAGAACATGCTTAACTAATACTTAACTAATGAGTAGTAACTACCAAACTAATGAGTAGTAACTACCTGATTTCATCATGAATTGCAGCATTTTGTATCATTTACTAACACTTTACAAATGATCTTGTTAATCATCTATAAGTCATGAATACTTCATTTACAAATGGGGAATTCATCATTTATAAAGTATGAAACCATAGCTTGTTAAGCATGAATGGAACATTTAAAACTGTGTTTATGAATGAGTTACTAATGAGTAATTCATGTTGGAGTAATGCTTTATAAATGATGAATTCATGATGAATTCATTGTTTGTTAATGCTTTACTAATGCTAAAAAGTGTCTACCTATTATAAAGTGCTACCAAAGCATTAGCTAACCACAGTGTTATTGTAAGATAAACACAGCAGAGAACACTCTTTATGCACCTCTCTCTCTCTCTCTCTCTCTCTCTCTCTCTCTCCCCCCCCCCCCCCCCCCCCCCCCCCCCCCCCCCCTCCTATACTGGCCAAACCATTCTGACCAAACAAGCACAAAGAACCGAGCGCTAATTAAGTAACACACTGGGTAGCACAGAAATGATTTATTAGATTGTAAAAAAAATAACATGGACGAGTCTCTCCATGCTGCTTTGTTGTAGTGCAACAAAGTTACCAACAATATACACATACTACACACAGCATTGCCACTGTGTGGTCGTTAATAGATATCCTGCAACAGTGTTTTCACAGCTAATTCATGAATCCCTAAGGTCCCTAAACCTGCCTTCACTGTCCAAGAGAGACTGTTTCAAAACTTAATTGGTCAGCGAACAAAAATAGATCTGTCTTGAGCAATGAAAACAGGGTCCACTATTTCACTGTGCCACTGCAATACAGATAGAGCACTTGTTTAATACAGTTGTATCCTTTACTTAATAAAGACTAAATGATGAACTGCAATGACAATCTAAAGGTGAGATAGCACAACTATTAACAGATGGTAATTAAACGGGACAGTGGTAATTACCTTATGATTACTGAGTTGATCAATAATTCAATTTCATTCTGTTTTCCATGACTTAATTATACAATTCATTCAGCAATTTGCTAAACTGATTGTACAAAGAAATTCAATATCTCTTTTTGGTGTCTAATTTAATTTGGTTTCAGTAGATAATACAATACTATTTCAAATGTGCACTTACAAGCCTGCACGGCCATGTTTGATGTAAACAATGTCTTAAAAAGAACACTTGACACAAAATATTCGCTATATATGCTTGTGCTATAATTTGATAGGGACTATGTTGCTGTTGCAACGTGTCAACAATGTATATCGAGCCAAAGGTCAACTGGAAATGCACAGTAATTACATCAGCACCATATCAGAGAGACTTCAAAGATAATGAGCAGGTATGAGATAAGTGCTTGATCAACACTACATGTCAGGGAATGGAAATGAGCCTTGCGTAAATTAGTGATGTTAAGTTTTCTGAGCTGCTAATGATCAGATTTATAGATGCAAACTGGGGATCCCTCTGGCATGGTTTGAAACCTAGGGATTGGTGGCATCATGAAAGTAGATTAAACCTCAATTAAGCAGTGAGGCAATTATGTATGCACAATGTAATGTAAGCAAATGCTCATACATGAGAATAACATAGTTCAAACAAACTAGGCCTGTTTTTCTTAATTTAGTGATAGTTGGTATGTTCTTAACCAACAGACAAAAAAGAAATTCAAACACATGACGTTGTTACAGTAATCTTTCATTGTGTGTAGCATTAATACACAAATATCTCACAAAAAAACAGCCGCAGAATTTTACCTTGGCACTTTTTATGAGCTGTAGCATTTATTTTGGTGTGTGTATTTATTACAAGCAGTTGGTTGTCTGCCTCAAAATCACAGTCATATTCTATCTCTAAGATTATTTATTTTTTGATATTCATCACTGATTTACATTATGAAAGACAATGAATTATATAAAATATACAATTTGACATCTTAACTGATTTGGTCTTTTTAATAAAACAATTATAAGCCTGTAGAATTATTTCTGCTTATATTGGATGAGACTGCTTAGAGTGAATGATATTCCGATTAATTACATTTGACCTGTGTTTAATAAGCCTGTGGGACAAACATAGACATAGCCTATGAATCATTACAAAGAATACCAGGTAACTGTGTGTGTTAAGTGTGTGTGTGTTTACATTGAAAATAATGAGGGCAGCTGTCTTGAAGTTTTAGCCGTCTAAATTAAATCTCTAAGATATCTTGCTTGTGGAATCCGTTAATCATGCTACAAACTACATTTACTTTTATAGTTATTTTATTTTTTACATTAGTCTTTTTGTTTAAGCTGCACCAATCAGTAAACAATAACTCAAATGATGCACTGTACTGAGTGTACTGTCAAAGGGGTTGTGAATAGTGACACACTCATTGTCACCTGGCTCTGCGTTACCCTTTAGCTCCACAGAGGGTTTAACTACTGCAGCAGTAGTTAGAAAAGAAGGTGGAGACCAAAAGAGAGCAAAAAGTAGAGGGAGTCACAAGAAACATGACTCCCAAATAAATGTTAATGTAATTCCATGTCTGCCAGATATATAAACATGCAAAGAGTTCTGCCCCCAAGTGGAACAACAAAAAACTGAATAGTGCAGCTTCAATGAATAAATTATGTTAAATTAGCTACCGTCTTTCCCAGTGTTTGTCATCAACCGTGTGGAAGATTTATGGGGATTTATTGGCAGAAATATAATATAATATTCATAACTATGAGTGTTTAATCCCCTAAAAATAAGTATCGTTGAGTTTTTGTTACCTTTAAAATGAGCAATTTGTATCTACAAATGGAGTAAGTCCTTGTGTTAGAAGAAAAATATTTTTACTATTGATTAATACTGTATTTCATGTTACCTTTAGAATCATTAGTAAGACTTCATTAGTTAGTTATATTATTAATAATGCAGTGACTTCGTCTTGAACACTCACATCTGGTACATGCTTACAGACACATCTTTGGCTGATCATCTGATAGAGACAGGAGACTGAAATATCTGTATGTCTCTAGTTTAAGAAAGTTATGTCTTGAAGGCTTGTGACATTGGCCCTGACAAGCCAATCTAGCGAAAGACATGCAATGACTCATGATGGAGATATGAAGACGTCATGTGGCCTTCTGTCTATTGATATTTAAGAAGGTAGCCCTTCGCTTATTCTTTGAGCAGTCCAGGATACGCAATTGATATATCATGTTGTGATTCTGACTCTGTTCCTTCTTAATAAATAAATGTTCCTGATCAATGATTTTACCTCAAGGTGTCGAGTAAATTTTTCTATCACCTTGCCATGGAGTCTGTCATGTTGCACAGGGATGTTTCTACAGTAGCCCAGAATGGACAAACCAAACACTGGTTCTAGAGAGGACCTTTCGCGTTTTTACATTGCCTGAAGGACAAAGTAATTCTCTGACACTTGGAAAGGGAGAGGTGAGCGGAGGGACACCTCACCACTTGAACCAACTAAAACCTTCAAACTGCTCCTTTAAAGAAGGTCCTATTTCTCTTGTGCGAACGAGTAAAACTTTACATTTTCTTTTGTTTAAAATGGAAAGTCACAAAGGACATTTTCTGGTATGTAAAATTTAGGGATTAAGTTGACGACAACAGAGAGATTAATGAAGCACAAATATAAACCATCTTGAAAAATCTGTCACCTGTTAATTAAAGTCATGTGAAGTTACCACGCACGGCAACTCGATGATCCACATCAGGTACCTCTATCCAGAGGCACTGAACTAATTGCCTGTCTGGCAGTCAGACCAGTGGAAAAAAAAAGAAGTGTGCCGAGAAAGTAATTTGTGAAAACATGTGCCAGTCGAAATTGTTTGAAAAATGACACAGAATCTAAAATTGAGCACAACAGGTTATATATGCAATGCAATGCAAAAAATCTAAAATGTGAAACACAAAGTGAAATAGTTAGAAGGGTCAGTTTTGAAATACAAGATGAAGAAAGACGTGAAAATGGAAACTTCCAAAAACAATCATGACTCCCTCCAAATATAGGCTGCAGGATGTGAAGGAAAATAATGAGATAAGAGGAAACCTTATTAAGTACAACAGCAGTGGAGAGTGTCAAGGGATTGCGTGGTATCTCTCCAAAATATTTGTTCCACGTCTTCAGGTCAAAGCTTGTAAATGTGTAGTTTTATCCTGACAGGCTGATTAGCATTGATGACTGCAATTTGGAGCACTGGTTGATTTTAGCTAATTTTATCCAACTGTGTAAACACAATTTAAGCCCCAAGATAATTCATTTTATCCTGCAGGCGACACAAATGCCCCCTCCATCAACTGTATGTACAGAGGGTGTCCCAGGTAGCTCTTATCAGCACTCTCACACGTCCCCTTGCCAGCCGTGACTATGGATGCAAGGCCCTCAGTCACCTCTCCACACATGGCTCACTGCCCACAGTGCCAGTGGACATTCAACCCAGAGAGTAAACCAACAGGAAGAGGCCAAGAAACAATCATTCGTCCAATTTACTGATGAATAAATAGAAATTAGTCAGATTGATTGATGTTGCACGTTCAATAATTTAGGGACAAATGCAATAATGCAATAATCCTTTTCCACATATGAACTAAACAACAGCAAGAAAGAGAACGCTGTTCAGCTCAAACAAGATAAGGACACAAGTTTTTTGTGTGTGTTGATAATATGGAAATTACAGTGCAAAACAAACTTTTGATTCTAGTATCAATCATGAAATCTAATTCTAGTGCAACATTACATTAAATGATTAGAGATATTTTAGCATATTAGCATATTATTAATAACCATCAAATATAAATTCTAACTATAAAACATCATCCTAATGTTGTAAATGTATATACCGTAAAAGACTGGTTACAAGCCGCACTACCTTCGGTGGTTGTCCCCGCTATAGCAAGCTAGCGCTGCTAGCTCCCCACTGCTGCTGCTACTGCCTGCGTCCCCTCTGCCCGAGTCGGGCGTTGAGCCGGGGCTGGTCCCACTACCTTCGGTAGTTGTCGGGGAACTAGCGAGAGCTAGCGGAAGCTAGCGGGGAACTAGCAGCAGCGCTAGCTGGCTACAGCGGGGAACTAGCAGGGACACCCACCGAACGTAGTAGCGGCTTGTAACACGACTTTTACGGTAGATATAAAACCATTACTTTTAAGTATCTATTTCTATATGTATGTGAGCAATTGTAGATCCATAAAACGTAATAAAATAAACAATTAGTCCATGACAAATGCAAACTACCCCTGCTTGAGTTATGCATGTTTAAAACTGCATTGCCCAGCTGTTTCAAACATTTACTTACCATTTTTTGAAAATATAATGTGTATTTTCAAAGAGTTTTTAAAGATTTATATCACAGTAAGACACATGAGCTGGGGTTAAATAGCAAAGAAGGGCAGGGAAAGTATTGAAAGGTGGACAACATATTGTGGGTTTTAGTCTTCTCATGGGATTTGTCGACAAAATCAAAAATATGGAATAGCACCAGACGTATCCTTTTAGACCTGATGTTGTGAAATTAAAATAAATAAATCATCAAATTATTTATAATATAGCAAGCAAAAAAAAGGAATAATTATTAAACACATGATTGACCAATTGATTTATAATTCATCAATCTCTACATGTCGACCAAACCACAGGAAATACACGTGTGATAATAAATCATCCAATCATTTCTGCCCCACTAATAACAGCATCCAATGTATGTTGGAGCCCTGAATTCTACCTTTAACGTGGATCTGGTTCAGCTCGGCTCAAACTGTCTGCCTACAAGTGACTTTGTGCTTGTTTATAACTGCCCATGCCCATCATGACTGATCTCTTCCTTTTTCACAACCTCCCTTTCACTCCTTTTCACTCCCAGACAACCTGCTAATGAATAATTTACGCTGTTGCTAACGTCCTCAGATTAGACAGAGAAAATTGTTTCGGGAACACATGAATGTTTAAAGGCGAGTCACTGAACCTCTGTGGCGTCTGGAGGAGCCTCGCTGGTGTCATTAATTTGTGCCCAAACTGCTATCAGAGGATTGAAGCGACAGCATGAGGCTCCATGCAAATTCAGCAGGAAGAAAACCCCTTTGACTTGGTGCGAAGAATCATTTGTTTCTGTGCTGATGCCTTTCCAGACTGATACAAACGAGTGAGAAGCTTTACATGCAAAACGCCAGGCTGCTGTCATCCGAAGGGGGGAGGGGTGGGCAGTCGGGTGAATTTTAAGCCGACTCTTAGCATTGTTGGCAGTGTATCTGCACGTTTTGGCAATATCCCCTGTAAGCTCTGCATACAAGGATCCACTGTGCATGTCCACACTGTGCAAGTGCACACAAACACAAACTCTTATCTCTGCGGCAGTCCTGTGGCTCATATTTACGTCAAAACTACACAAAATGAAAAATAAAATTAGAAAATAAATGTCCCTCGGAGTGTTTTCCTCCCTCTTGTGCTAACATGTTGCATATTCCTTGATGAAGAATCTGAAAATTGTTCCACACATAATGCATTTTGTCTGTTAAGGAGGCTGTGTTTAATTGCAAAATGAAGTTTCATACAAATCAGATGTTTGGCTTGGGATGGACTGTGCAGCTGTGTTATGCTTTTACATAAAAGACAACCAGAAGCAGTGAACTGTGTCCACTTCTCAGAGGGGGAATGGACACGCCCCTCATTTCCAGGAAGCATCCTAAAGACTATATCAAATCCCTGCGCATCTTCTTTGATTTTTGTATCTAATTTAGAAACTTTATTGTTTGTATTCATTCCATATTTTAGTTTGTACTTTTTAACTGACTACTGGCACTCTCTATAAATACAACGGGTGTTTGTGGCAACATACAGTAAGTGATGATGTGTGTGGGTAGATCAGTGTGTTGCTTGGCGTAGGTCCGGGTTTCTTCATTTCAACACTAAGAAAACTGAAGAGATCATCTCTGACTCTCGACTGGTAACAGTCGATAACTACACATATTTTGGAAAAATAATATATCTATATTTGATTAAGCAATACAATTTATCTGACACACAGGAAAAAGATGGAAAAGGAATGATACTGGATTTGTGGCAAAGTTGGTTTCTAATTCGATCTTTGTTGGTGCAGCCTTTAATTAAAATGGTTTCTATCTGTACCACAAATATTAATCTCCTCGCTGAAATGCTGCCTTTCCTGAACTTTTGTTTGCGGTTCCATATCTTCTGTTTTACTTTAGTGTCTGTAAGTAATTATTTCTCTCACTCTAACTGTCACCTTAACCTTGCTTTAACACATTCATAGAAAAGCTCTTAAAAAAGCTCTTGAAACATTCTTGACATTAAACACTCTTATCCTCACAGATCAACCTTTATTGGTCTAATATAAAGAGCTACAGGGCACCAAAGCTCAGGTGTGAGTGTTTCTCGTCCACACACACTGTTTTTCCTTTGAGTGAGCACATTTGAAACTCAGTGGAAATTGTTTTCAAATATATACTGGCAGACCGATTGAGCATCATTATGTCTATAGTTTCTCTGTGCGTCTGTATTTTCACACCATGCCAAGAAACCTCTGCTGAGAGAAATCCTATTCTATTTGTCCTCTTGGAATAAGAGACGAGCCGAGACGTTTCATTCACCATTGTTGATTAAGTCTAACAGCTACAACTTTATTGTTATATTTTAAAAGTAAATATGTAGACAATAATGTGATTGTTCTGTATTGAAGTAAAGCATTTCCCTCTTTGTGCAAAAGATTATTACATTCTGTAACACTTTGTGCTGTGTTGTTGTCTAGTCCAGACAATAATGGAAACTAATTCCATCTGACCGCGGACGCCTTCTAAAAACTCATTTCTCCTCTATATTCCATTTAGTTTCAGTTAAAATATTCATTATGAGTGAATATCCCAGTGATAGCTTTCTGGCTTTGATCTTGCAACAAAAGTCAACTATAATAAATCAGTGAAATAGCAATGAGCAATTTCTCTGTAAAACACACAATCACTGGGTGGGCCGTGCATATGAAAGAAAGCACTGCTGGTGTTGAATATGTTCCATGGCTTCAACCTCATGTTTGAAATATTTAATTACATAATGTATTGTAACCGACTGTAAAACTGATTTATTTCTGTTTTTGTTTGCATATTTTGAGGCAATGTAAATGGTTTCGGTTTTTCAAAGCTCAGCTTGAGCATAACAAGCATCTGCACTACAGTATAATAGGGTGTTCCTGACACATGACAGAAATTTGCCTTCTAGGCTTTCTACCAGAAATCTCTTTAGGTTTAGGCAATAAACCTACGTGTTAGGTTTAGGAAAAGATCATGTTTTGGGTTGAAATAAACCCTTTCTGGCAGAAAGCCCTAAGGGGCAAACTTCTCCCGGAAAAGAATGGTGGACTCACTGAACACGTTGTGTGAGCGTACTGGAAGGTAATACTCTCACTAGCAAACATTCTTGGTCTTGGTGGTAAAGCCAGATCAAGGATGATGAGTTGGGCAATTCAATTACTTTCAGCCAGAAACACTAACGATTTAGATAGAAAAGCTTTTCTATCTGATTTGAGAGGTAAAAGGCAAGCAAACTACTCAGAGCAAACTGATGTGTAATTACAGTGCTTACTACTTCCAAAGGCTCGATTCAGAACAATCCAGTATACAATCCCATTTGCTGCTCAGAGTCTGATCCTATAAACTACTTCAGACACACCGTTACGTTTAGTCTTTATTCATGAAATAGACACAGGACACATGGTATGAAATGAAAACAAGCAACTTTAATTCATAAATTGAGTGGCTCACAATGCAGGATCCCATAATGAAATACACTGGAATTTGTCAAATTGAGACATCATTTTCAAGATAAGCAATCTTTAACTCATCAACTTATTTTATACAATACAAATAATAATGTTAGCATACATTTAGCATAATAGGAGCTTCTATGACGATCAATCCGCCGTTCATGACATAAATGGATCTGGAGTTTAGAGCTTAAAGTGACACTTAAACTGCAATTATCATGTCAGGGCAATGGTTTACTCATCCGTCTTACTGGAGTAATGGTGTGGTCATGAGTTACTCAAGTTTGATTTTATTCATTCTGCTGTTGAATGCATTTCACTACACTAATATTAAAAACAATATCAGCATCATTCCTTCAAAGTCATCACTCATCTAGCAAGTACAACAAATAAGATGATTGCTTAGACAGCATCTAAGTAGCAGCAAGTATTTTGCAAGTCAAAATGTTGAAAGACTTTCGATGATCAGTTAAAGGATTGTTTAGTGAGTGAAGATCAGATAATTAGATTAGAAACATTAAGAGAGACTGTTAAAAGACTGGACAGTTTATCATTATTGTTTTTTGTCCTTCACAGTTTCTCTGTAAATAATGTGCACAACCAGCTCACTGCTCTACACTTCTGTTTGTTTGCTATCAAATCAAAGTTGTATCTCAGATCAACACGGCTCGATGATTTGTAATCGTCTATCAAACAAATAGTTTGCAAGACATGATATAAAGGTACACAGTGGAGTTTCTGACCAGTAGTGGCGCTTTAGAACTGTATGACCAGTGTGTGATTTATGGAGTGTATAGCCATACTGTTTATATCTTGAGCTCAACCAATGCACCGTGAGATGTATGCGACAAAGGATTGAAAAAAGTACATTTACCAAACTATCAATTTGTATTCTATGTAGAAGTTTGCAAGTTGGAAGAGATAAATCTGCCTATCTCTATGCTGAGTTTATTATCTATTTACCTGCTGAACCTTAAATATTTATCTCGTAAAAACCCAATTATTGTGAATGAATCATTGCAACTTAAAAATAACTTCATGCTGTAATTAGCATGGCATTTCGCTCAAAATGGACAACAAAGCAGTGGGATATCTTACTGAAACACAACAAATCTTCCAGGTGACATAGAAAACTCTTCGGCCTCAACATAGCAGACTAGCGGTCTGCCCTCCATGGTACATTAACAGCAGAGTATCATACCAATCCCACACCCAGGCAGAGGCTCACAGAGGCAGACTATAGGACAAGGATAAGTGGGTTTCAGGAGGTAGGCTCCAGTCAGATTACATAACAATCAAGGATGAACTCAGGCAAGGACGTTACGTGCAGACATATACCCACTGTGAATATTTCTAACCTGCACGTGTGGGAGATCTTTTGTTTTGGTGTCTAAGTCCATGTGATCCAGCTCACATCATTACCAGACACGGGGAATAAGCGAAACATCACTGTTGCAATGATGTGTCACCTGTAATTCTGCTCGGTTATGCTCCAAAGAGATCCTGTCACAAATGTGACTTTGGAGCTATAGATTTTTGGGTCAATTTTCAATGCAGTTGAACAACTCTGCTCTACTTTAAGACTTCCTTGGAGCAGATTAAGATAAGCATCTCCCTTCCTGTCCTAAATTCAATGAAACGACAACCCCTACTTGTGCCCCTGCTTCTGACGAGAGAAAAGCCGGGCTGTGATATGTCTTCCTTAAGCAAACTAGCACTGGATTTTCAATAAGTTTGACCCAGGTCAGATTTAGCTGAGTCTAACCTCAATCCCAGACTTTCATGCACAGAGAAGAAACCCCTGCTGAATAACTTCACAATAGATGAGGATAATTAGTATGACTGGAAGTGTTTTCGCAAGGCTGTGGTTACCCTTCAGTTCCATGATACAATTACTGACACATCTAGACACAAACATATCTGATTTTGCTTGCAGTCTCACTGCCTGTCAACACCCGAAGTGAATGTCGCCATGCTGTCACTGTGATCTAGAATCCTCCATCCAAGATCAATGCAGATGGAGATATGATATGTGGCGAGATATTGTGAGGAAGAGAGGAAAAAAGTAATAAAGGCACAGATCAAAATGCAGACAACCATATCTACAATAATAACAGCCGTTAGCAAGCCGATTATGGACGTAATGTACAATGTGAGATCACGAATATCTTCAGAATCAGCTATCCAAAATCAGTTATGAATCAGTAAACTGTAGCTTCAACGGCATTCAATAAAGAAGAAAAAAACACCCAATGTGATCCAATTGATATTTTCTGTTTATGGCATCTATTGTGCGCAATAAAGGGTCGGCGGATGGGCCTTTTGGTTGCTCGTTTTTTCGTTCTGAAATATTACGCAGTGGTTTTAGTGGTCACAGTGAGCGGCGTTAACCTCTCACACGTCACACAAATTTTATAGGAAGAATCAAGTCGCTCTCTGTGACCAATTCAAACTCCCCTGCATCGTATTGATCTGTCACTGACATGGCTATAATGCAGGACACTGGTGCTAATGGAGGGTGATAAAGTAACTATAAACCCTCGGCAGCTCTCCAGTGCATCACTGTAAAGAGCGATAGCAGCATGCGAGAGGCAAGAAGACTAACAAATAGGATTTCTACATTTTTGTTATACTCTCTCCATAAACACAAAGAGACCTTTTATGGATTCTCGTGAAGATGACAATAAGAAAGCTTTTCACCACAGAGAGCGACAAATGTAAAGTGTACAATTTGGGAGGGCTTTTATGGTCTTCTGAAACTGCAAGCTAAATGTACTAGTAGCTTTCCACTTGAGCCTTAAATATACATGTGCTGAGAGCTTGGTGGGGAAAAATAGTTGGCCTTTTTGTTTGTTTACCATGTCTCAGGGGGATTTTTATAAAATGGCTGAAGAAAGCTAATTGCCTTTTTTGTTACTCCTAACCTTTCATATTTGGATGCATGTAACTTCTTGCAATTACATTGTGTGCCAAAGGATATATGATTTCCCCCATTAGATTTCAGTAATCAATTCCCTTTGGAGTAAACCTACAGTTACGGTACGCAGGGCCAGCAGTATTAAACAACACTGTAATTTGAAAAGTTCCTTTATCTTTACCAAATCGTATTGCTGTAGGGGTTTAGTAACCGCCACCCATCAAACATATGAAATAATATTGTGATTATTATTGATTGCCACAGAGGAATACAAATGTCTAATTTACTCTCTTGCTGCAGGGTAGACTCCTCAGTTCTGGTTTGTCCAGTTCAACGATCATCTCTCTATCCTTCTGGCTATCTCACATAAATGTCACCACATATGTATTGATTATATGATTATGGCACAGAGTTCATACACATTTTTGACCAATGGATTTCCATGACTTTTCCATGACTTTAGACTAAATTTCCATGACCAAACATTTTGTGACATCTCAGTGTATACATAAAAAAGTGAGAAAATGTTGTATTTAAACTAACAATGAGAATTTCAAAGCATACAGTATACCTTAAATGACACAAATGAATGGAGAGAGGGCAAGCTCAAATCGGTACATGCCGCGCCTGCTGTGGCATCTCTGGACATGCCGCAGCATTTCGGGACCTGCCGGGAGCCGTGAGCTGCCGTGCCGGAGCAGTTGCCACTAGTTTTTAAATCGTGGCGCACCTCGTAGAGCACTTGTGTCAGACCCGTTTTCAGTGAGTCACGGGTCTTTTATTTTGAAGGGAATTTTTAATGTAGCATAGTGCCGTGCTCACACTCCTCAATACTGCGTTCACAACACGCTTTACTTGCGTGAGTTTACACGCCGGACTATTTGTGATAGTTCGCTTCATTCCCGACTTTTTAATTTATTTAATATTAGCTTAAGCAGTTCAGAACCACTGCCCCATAATAACGTGCGTATAATCGTTGTCTTTGTTATTTTCTTCTGTTTTAAGTTTGATCTTTCATAGAGTAATGTGGGTTTCTTAACCCTAAATTAAATGGATTAATGTCATAGTAACAGAACAATTTGCTTACATATATTTTTACATTTATATAAATCCATGTACAATATTTTTACACTTGAAGAGCTACTTCAAGGGTACAAAATAATACGAAGGGCTACTTGTTTGATACAAACTTCCTGAACAACAAAGTTGCACAGATCACCTTTTATTAATAATAATATATGTGAAGTGACTGTCTGATCACATATCAATGTTAATTATTCCTCACAATAATTATTAACAATAATTTCCACGACAATGATGGTAGGAAAAAAAAAGTGTTCTCACTTTGTTAGAAAAATGAAAATAAAGTTATATCCGTTCAAAAAATAACTAATATTTAGTGTTAATGACAACCACAAAGTGTGCAGGCTTTGTCACTGCAGTGTTTTTCAGGCTTTTGGAAGAATATTTCCAGAGCCTCGATATGCGAAGTCAGAAACGTCATATATATATATATATATATATATATATATATATATATATATATATACACTGTAGCGGCGTTCCGTCGGCGTGTTTTTGTTAAGCCGCTAAAGAGCTGCGACACATTGAGTCTTCTCACGTGAATGACAGCAGACCGTTCTTTTCCTTTTTCTTCGTTTTATTTTGTGCAGCAAAAAACACTAACATTATACACACAAACTAATAAACGATCATACAGTCATACGGACATGCGGTCATACGGTAAAAGAACTGTGTGCTCTCATGCCTAATGCAACTCTTGCTTACACCTGTTGCCATCATGACGTCATTATATCCCTTGGCTCGAGCGTCCATTGTTAATATAAACATCTTTCAATATATTTGATATGTAGTTCCTAAACTGCGAGCCTAATTCTGAAATATTAAATTATAAACACTCTTGAAATATTAATTAAACAAAAAACATACTGGCTCTTACATACACAAAAGAATAGAATACAACTAACTGGAATGAAATATATTTACAGCCACAGAGTGTATTCGTTAATTACGCAAATGAAATGTAAACAATAGGTAGTGCAAAATGCAAAGTGCAAAGTATGTATAGTGATTAATTAATCCACAGAGGATCTAGCAAGCGGTGACTTGTTGTAAAGTCGTATTGCCATAGGCAGGAATGTTTTCCTGTAACGGTCCTTGTTGCAGCGGAGCGTGAGGAATCTCTTGGAGAAAGTGCTCCGCTGACCCTGCAGACAACTGTTAGGCTTTACAAGTGATCGCCGATCAATAACATATGGCCGTTTAGTTTGTTTAGTCAGTGGTTTGACATGCGCACAATATTGAACATTGACTTCAGAAATGGTCAGAGTTCATATATACCGAATTTTTGTTTTGTTTTTAAATGTTATATTAAATATTGTCATTTTCAAATCTTTAATGGAAGCGTTTTTTTTTTTTTACTTTTACTTTACCTTGCGGGTGACTCACGTGGTCCCTGCGGGCCCGCAGGCACCGTCTTGGCTATCCCTGCCTTAATGTGTTGTCACATATTATATATACCTTCCAGGACCTTAAGCAAGTTGCGGCAACACTCTCTCAAACACAGGCAGCTGCCTCAAAAACTAGTGGCACATGAGTGGCAACTCGTAAGTGCCCCGCCACCTGAGACGTGCCATCGGAAATGCTGCCTCTAAAGTAGTGGCAGCTTCCGGCACGGCAGCTCGCGGCTCCCGGCAGGTCCCGAACTGCCGCGGCAGTTCCAGAGAGCCACAGCAGGTGCGGCTCGCGGCTCCCGGCAGGTCCGGAACCGCCGCGGCATGTCCAGAGATGCCACAGCCGGCGCGGCATATGCCGGTACCGGCGCAGCATATGCCGGTACCGGCGCGGCATATACCGGTACCGGCGCGGCATGTGCCGGCGGAATATGCCGGTACCGGCGCGGCATATGCCGGTACCGGCGCGGCATATGCCGGTACCGCCGTGGCATGTCCAGAGATGCCACAGCAGGTAAGCGGCAGGTGCCGGTGCCGCGATTTGAGCTTGCTCCTACTGAATGAATGAGAGACAATAGTTTGATTAAAAGAATAAACATTTATATAGATAGCCTGTATGAATGCCTGCTTATATTTTGAGCGTCTTTCTTTTAAAAGCATATTCATTATTTCAAACTCAGCGTAAATGAACTTCATGAACACATGAATATAACACATTTCCATGACTTTTCCAAAACTTTTGGGATTTTATTTTTTTCCAAGGACTTTTCCAGGACTGGAAATAACCATTTTAAAATTCCATGACTTTTCCAGGTTTTTCATGACCGTAAGAACCCTGATGGCAGTAGGAGAGTCATCTAAGAAGAAACACTTGTATGTCGCTTCCATAAAGTGTCAAAATGTAAACAATGGAGGCCAAAATATGTTAAAGTAAGTAGAATGGATAAAGCTCCAGAAATGTTGGATCCTACATTTTCCATAATGTAACACAAAAGATTTTAAACCCTACGTGTCTCATAATAGCCTATTGCCCAATCTCAATCTCTACCCTTACGGACTCACGGACTTTGAGGCGTGCTCCCGCGAAGTCCGTGAGGGTTTAGGGGTGTCCCATTGTCACATCGTAGAGTGCTTGAGGGCTCTCTGGCAGACATTTTGAGGCCTTTATGAACCCTTTCCGTAAGTCAGCATTAAATGCCGACTTTGCTCAAGGGAATTACCCACAGTTCATAGTAATGTGACGTTAAAAACGCAGTTAAAGAATAGAGAGGTAAAAAAAAGGTAAACAAAGAGGCACGTGGGCGTTTAGCCCGATAAAAATACCTTTACACTACAACATTACGGATTAAAGATGGAACATGAAAACACATGAAATCAGAGGAATGCAAGCAAAACTTATATATATATATATATATATATATATATATATATATATATCATTTGTTTTTACATTCATCAACCATTTCATTTTGACAAAAACAAGTAAATAGATCATTTAAAATGATGTCTCATCTCGTGAGCAAGACGTTCAAGTCAGTGAATAAAAAGTATAAAATAAATACACAATTGTACACAATATTTTTGTATTTAGTCACGTGATATGTTGCAGTAAAGTGCTGTCCCATTCATATTTACACCAGTTCAAGCCGTCACAGCCTCTCACACTCAGCCACTTAGTAGGTGACGTCAGTAAGTCCCTGAGGGTTCAGGGGGGACATTGGGATTGGGCCTATGTCTCCCAAAGCCATCCACTCCAAGTTGTAAAACTGGCTTTGATTTGATATTTTGGGCACGAAATAAAGACAACAGACATAAAAACTTCTGTGGATGATTAGTCAGACCCAGAGCACATAAAAGAGGAATGTAACACTTATTTTCAATGTGGACCTCTGTGTCAATACACAAGTCTCACTCAAGCCATAACCCTGATGATATCATCAACTTTGGCTGCTTTCATAGCCAGAGAATTATTAAACCGTTTTCACAGGCTGAATAATACTCCTCATGACAAATAAACCAAAAACCGTATTGATAATATACATTGTTATATTCTGTAGATATTCTTCATTTCATTATTATTATGTCTATTAGAGTTCAGGTTGTGCAAGGTCAGTTTAACAAATACTGTATGTGAGAACTGTCTGTGAGAAACGTTCCTCAAGGTTCCACACTTTGCAGTACAACACCCACACCTGTTTATCAGTATATTGACATTAGGGAAGCAGACTGGTCGTTGCACGTTCCGGCCATGTGAGACACGATTCCCCTCCTCTTAGACAATTTAAAGCCAATTAAATGTTAGATGTTCATGATGGAAAACCATGTATTAAAGAGACGAAATTCCGGCCTCCCTGCGTGTTGACTGGACGACTTCCTGCTATCGCGATTGCAGCGCTTGTTACTTTGGTTGTGATCAAGGAAAATAAATTCCGAGAACGAGAGAAGTTGTTTGGCTAAGTTCTTCTGGAGGCTACACCAGGCATCCAATAATTTGTACGCACTAACAGTATGCATTAAAAGTGCCCGTCGAAACCAAACAATATGTATTGAAACATAGTCCTAACAGTGTAACACAACCACTGTTGTGTGAGCATTGACACAAGGTTATTACTCAGGCACACCATGTCAGCTGGTAAACATGTGTGTCAGGAGACTCATAGGAAAAATTACCTTTTGACAGACTAGAGAGTGATTTCTTGGGGTATGCAAATATGTCAAAGTTTTAAGTTAAGTAGAGTCAACACTGAAGGTAGTACACCCAAAAGTAATGATCACAGTGTTGGTTTTATAGTTTCTAGCCAAGAGAAGCAGAAAATTGAGAAATAAAAGGACATTTTTTAAGCATTCAGAAGATATATAAGCTGCTTTTTAACCTTGTGTTGAGCAGTATTTCATTTCTACAAGAGCTTTAATTAGTTTGAGGTTATCTCCAATTATTCAAAGGTTATAGCCGTTCATATATTCATGCAACAGAAACCAACTGTGTCCTTGAAGCAAATTTCTGGACAGAAAGGGTTCCGTGTAACAAGCTTTTCATCATGTTGAGTGACGGCTGAGTTAGAATCTGCGCCGTCATTGGTCGGATAAAGTCCCGATGGATGGTGGAGAGCTTTCATACCAGTCTCATACATTTGCAGTAGCTTAGAGTGAGAAGACTGACTGAAACCTGTATATGTGGCAGGCATAATACACACATGTTATAAATAAATACAGTATGGGTGTGTACAATCAGCGTGTCGACGGAACATTGGAGTGAGACGAACAGATTTGTCTCATGAACATTTTATAATCAATTTGTATGCAAACTATCAAGAAAATTCAAACCGTTAATTTTAATTAACCTCAAACTAATTAGCCACAATTTAATTTATGATCGAACAGTCAGCTGTTAAAGAGAAAAAGGTATATTCATCGCTCTAGGGCTACCATTAATTGTAGTCCAACATTTTGCACAAGTATCTAACAGTTCCCTCTGCACAATAAGTTACAGAACATACTGAAAATTATAGCGTTGACTTGAGCATAGAAATAACATATGAATCCTTAAATTGTCTGCTATCCCCCCATCCTCTTCTATTCTGCAGCACTATCGATTCTGCTCATTTCTGCAGTGTTAAATGGACGGCTGCTATAGATTTCTATTAAGATGGTTTAGTGATTTTTTTTTCCCCCACCAAACTGTTCTGTCAGACTCTTTCAGAGCATTGTAACATTCAATATAGTGTCTATTTTTTGGTCCATTTAACTCCCGAGCTCAATATATATCGTGCTTCAAACTATCACCTGGCAAAATAGCCAGTAGCATCTTTCCATCCTTCTAACCTCTTATCCATCCTACTGTCATTTCCTCAACTTGACACCCTTTCTCTGTGAACTGACTACACTAAATTCATACGTCTATCTGCCCCTCTGCCTCCTTTGACCTTCTCTGTTCACTTTCTTCTTCACTTCCCTGTCAATCTGCCTGTCTCTTGCGCTCTAAAGCCTTGCAAAATTGAGTGAACACAAGTTCAGGGTCCTGGAAGAAAGTGCTTTGAATCTGGCTTGTCTGATGACCTCTCTCACTTTCAGTTGTTCCACACCTTCTTATCTGCATTTATTTCAGCAGCTACCTCAACCCCTCCAAGTCTAAATCCAATCATGTGCTTCTAACCTCAGCACATAATTATCTGTATCTCTCCTCACCCCCATCCTCTCCTCCCCCCTGAAGGTTCCTTCACCTGCCTTGGCGAGAAGTTAGACAGTATTCAAAGCTCTTTCTTTTAACTATCCACTGGCCCTGTCCTCAATTCCCTCCACTACCTCCTCTGCTGACCTTACTGACTTTGGTTTAAATGATCTCCCTTCTCCACAGATGAGGCCCTGAAACTGATTCACAATCTTTCTACTTCTCCTGTTTGCCATCATCAGCACCTTTCTGACGGCAGACCGATTACAATCTGCCTTCGAGTCAGGTGGAGTGCCACTGTGGGAGCACTTCATGATAATGGAACTTCACCATCTTTAAGAGAGTTAATCAATATTAATAATATACTCATAATACTATATTATAACATTCAAAGTAATACATCATTAGCATTGATTAGCATTAGTCATAAGAAAGGAAAAGCGTTGATGGTATAATTTAAAACTGTATGTCATTATCTTTTTTAGAGGATTTTCCTCAATCATACACACATATGAATATGCTTAAACTCTGCATCCATTTACTGCCTTTTAATCTGCATCTATAATACGCAAAAAGTATACTTCTATTCTTAATAACACACAATAACACAAGTGTTGCCCGTACGTTATAGGAAGTAACTCCGGACATGCAAAACGTACGCAATAGATTGTCTTGTATACTGATTATGTATATAAGCTAAATGATAATTACACTTCTTTGTTTGCTATGGTGACCGAGCTCATTTTGCGAGTACTGGGGTCTAAAATATGCTGGTTGATATGTGCAGCGGACCATTTGAGCACATGTCAAATCTGTTGATCTGTTTAAAGATCCTCGTCTATATATGAATCAAAATTAGACATACACTGTGCCAATAATGAAAGTGTTACATCAAGCTGTATTAATCAATATTTTTAAATTATGGCTCAAATAACCTGGTAATGTGAAAGGGGGTCGGTCACTTGTGATAAACCCTCAGATAATTACAGTATCACCCGACTGTGCTGGTTTTCGTTCACTCTCACTGATCTCATCAACCTCATTTACAGACTCAGCTGGCAGCTGATTTCAGCACAAAGAAACGCCACCAAGTGGCCAAAAATAAAGACAGAAGTTAATGTTGCTTTAATATTTTTTCCAGTTAAGTAGTGTGAGTAAATTATCACAAAAGGCAATAGACACCAGAGCACTTTTATGAAGCATCGTATTTGTGGTTTAATTAATTATATTGTAAAGGGTTTTGATAATGCTTTACAACAACGTCAAAGCCTCAGAAATCCACACAGAGTTGATTTGACTCTCTACAAGAGTCACAACCTTTGATCACTGTGAGCTTTGCAAAGGTGGTTATTATTGCGTGGCTGTTGCATGAGGTTACATTATTTGTTTCAGGTGTTCGTGTTCTTCTGTTCACCCTCCGTGTCATTCAGTATTAGTGGACTCCCACAGAGACAGATTAATGAAATAAATAATTACATTAATTCATGTATATCTGCATATATGTATTTGTATTGTTCAAAAGGGTTAGGATAATAGTAATCCGTTGAGCAACAATCAAAATAAAAGATACCATTTATTTTATGAACAATTGCTTGATTCTCAAAAGGAGACAGTACTCTAGAAATGTGCTTAGTTGTAATTCCCGACTTAAAATAAATATCAGGAAACACACATATGGACCAATGGCAGATTGAGGTGGAATGTTCCCGACAGGGAATCGCCTTAGAGTGAGAAACATTGCTTATATAAGAAATGGTAAGCAAATCATACACCCATCCAAGCAGAAGTCTACAGGGAATGTCATTGGCCTCCGGTAGTCATGGACCAAACCATAACCTACTGTAACAAGTCTAACAGTAAACACCAGGAGCTACTGGTGCCAGTTTGTCTGGCTGGAGGGAGGCACTGCATGCCCATTCACAAACACAACAATGGTCTCAATTAAAAATGGTTATTCAATAACTAGAAATTGAATGAAGGCCACTGGGTTTTGTTCAATTGAATCATACACATCATTTAGAGATACTTGCTCATTCATGCAAATGTTCTTAAGATACACACATCTGTTCATTAAAAAAAGGTTAAACACCATTCAACTTTTTTTCTTTTAAGTGCCTACATTATAATTACATATGACATACACTACTCTGAGAGGATTCCCACGTGCTCCAGTTCACTGATGAAATTAAAAGTGATAATTTGATTGTTTTTTAATAAAGTTGTCAATTTGAGAGTCTGATTAGTCGTCAGACTCATTTTATCGCTGAGCAAAATAAGGTTTTCCAAAAAAAATTCCATGACACATAAAGCAGTTGTATAACCTCACACATCTCCCTGACATGCTGCTCTGCACTTGTCAGGTGAAACTGATATTTTTGGGCTTCGTGAAAATCGCCACAAAAGTGTGACATGCTAAATTATTTTTGAAAACCCCTTTTTCAATATATTCAATGGCTCTCTAGCCTGCGAGAAGCACTGCACAGCCTAAAGTGGACTGTGAAGTCACCTCACCTTGTGATAAACAGCATTAGCTGATTCTCCACTATATTCTTGTTTCCTCTTCCCTTTCCGTCCTGCCTCATCTCCTCTCAGACAGACTGTGCTTTTCATAAGAGGCATAACGTCAGTTTAATGTCTTGAACGCTTTCTTTGTTGGTGATCTTCATTTCCTGCGTTGTCAGTCACTTCTCCCTGTTCGTGATAAAGTTGATAATGTATTCACTTTTTTATGTGAACTTCAGTGTTCATAAAACCTTATTGTTGCCATCAGAATGGTCCTAACTTTTTACCCAGCCTGCATTCAGATGCATGGCAAGCATTAGCACACAATACAGTGTTCTGGTAACAGAGGTTGCAGCCATTACTAAAGTGCACATATTCTACACACACATGGTCATCACCAAACTCTTTTCACAATGAAAAATGAACTGTCCTTTCTTGCAATTGAGATTTGTTTGAGGTGCTTTTAGAAGTTACTTGCACTTGTTCTTATTTTGTTTCTTATTTGTATCTCATCGCTGTAATTGAAGGCATAGATGTTGACTATAAATGTATCAAATGCTTCACCACATGCCTCTAATCTGATGTCCGTTCACATTTCTTAATCTCAATTCAACAAATTACAAATATGCCATTCACATGTGCTAAAAGGAGACGTAACAAATGTATGACAAGCTCTAACAAATTGGGCCAGGGCAAGTGTCTGTGCATATAACCATGGAAACGGTATGTGAGCGCTGCACTGTTCAATACTGGGACCATCTGTGGAGGGAAGTGAAAGATTCACCGCATGGCAGTACATAAAAGAGACTGGCTGACAAGGTGGGAGTTAAGGTGGGTTGGATGCTGTGCTGAATTAATGGAGTCTGGACTTAAATACTGAGACAGCGTCTGGTTACTTAACAATGGTGGGAAGCTTGTCCACATAGTGGGGTTCCCATTGTCAAAGGTGTTTTGTTCCCAAGCTTTTTATTCTGTTGAATGCAGGCATGAGTAATCCTGCAAGTCCATAATCGATATGTGCATCTGCAACACCATGAGAGAGGCTAAGAGAGACTGGATTATGTTTGTGTTTTCTAGTTTGCATGGATATTAGGGCTGCTTATATGTGGATGACAGTGTGTGTGTGTGTGTGTGTGTGTGTGTGTGTGTGTGTGTGTGTGTGTGTGCAGTTGAGTAGGCTTTCTACACTTGCTAAAGATAGAATAAGTAACCCAGACAGAATAAAACATGTTCATAGACTTTTTTAAACACTAAAAAGAGGGTGCAGCTGGTGGGAATGCTCTAAATTGTGAAATAATGCAAAGTAACGTAAAATACTTTACGTTATGGGGACCAGCAATTTTTCCCCAAAAGGAAGGTGAGTCCCCACAATGTGACCGTGAAGACAGATGTATCTGTCCACATGTGGAGCATGTGAGATGAGCATGAAGAAGCAGTTAGCCCCGAAGTCAGCATCAAGTTGGGCCCAGGATGACATAAGGTGGGTTTTAAGGTAGACCAGCTATATGGTATACATGCCTGTTGAATCTAGTGCCTAGGTGTAAAATCTGGTGTTGCGGTCATTATGGGCATTCATCAACTTTAAAAGCCAGTAATAGCTAAACAGTAATAGCTAAACACCAGCTTTTCAAAATCCAACACTATTTGTTCAGAAACTACCCTCTCTAGTTTAATCTATTGTATATAATCTTCATTTCATAGAAAAGGAGTACTTTACTTGTATAACAAAACAGAAAACCTGTATAACAATGATTTATTAAGTTGGGTATTAGCAAAACCAGCTGCAAACAGTAGGAAAGATACCAACAAGCTGGAGGATAGAAAGGACCAACAGCGTCAAAGGCTATACTCGAGTCACAGAAAACAAGGACTAATGCAGGGCCCTGGTCAAAATAGCAGGCCATTTGTTACTTTCATTAGAGCTGTCTCAGTGCTACTGTACACTGCAGTCGGAGGCAGATTCATGGAGGTGATAGATACACAGCAAGTAAGTGGGTTCAAGATAGCAAATTGGTCTGTCATTTCTCAGGCTTCAGTGTTGCTAATTAGCTTTTTCAATAGTGGTTTGAAAACATTGTCGATCTCAAACAAAAAATATAGAGAAAGGAGAACTATTTAGAATATTTATTAAGCGTTTTGCCCTGAGAAGGGCATCGTTCTTCTGGTAAGTGTCTGGGAATTGTTAATATAATTTGCGAAATTCCAGATGAAATGGAATAAAATCCAAAACAACTTCAATTGGAAATTATAGGCTAATGTTTCAAATAAAGTTATTTTACTGGCAGTGGCAAAACCACACAAATGCAGCATCCTCATAGAATTGAGCATTTTACATTGCATCAGTATGTCTTAAACATGTCAACAATGGAAACATATGCAATAGTAGTTGCATAAAAAAGAGCATTGCAGCTGATTACAAGTTGCATTTACAGTGCATTTGTTGTTGAATATTAATTTATATTCCCACGGCAATTAGTGGCTCAGAGATGGTCTAGTCCAGTGCATGGAGCAAAAAAAATGTCATATTGAGTTTTCTAAAATCAGTTTGTAGCATTAACCTTTTCAAAGAAGAGTATTTTATTATAACGTGTTTAAAGGTATTCCCAAGTACCAAACTTTAATTAACCCGCTTTAACTCAGACACTGACCTTTGCAATGAGCAGACACTATTATTGAAGCACTATTAGTTCTCATAAGGGCTTCCTTGTTGCAGGAAGTAAAGTTTCAAAACAGGTGTCTTGTTTTTTCACAATTTTCACAAAAAAACATTGTTTTCATGAGATGTTTATGAAGCATTTTATATAGTCCAGTAGATGCTTAAGTACATTTTTTTTCTTTCATTTCAGCAGAAGCTTAACAAGCTATATTAAAGCACCAGCATGTAGTGACATTTAGACTTTTTTGTTAGAAACAATCTTGCTGCGGGTAGAATATGCAGATTGTCTTTGGGAATTATTCTTCCAGACTTTTGATAGACTTCTAATTCATAAAATGTTTAAATGTTAAGTAGATTTTTTTATTCTGACATGGTGATATATATTTAATTTCTCTATGAACGTTCCTTAAAGCATTTGAAATTAACATAAAGTCAAAAGGTTGTACTACTACCCAAAATCTGTAGCCTGTTTTCTGCTTTTTGCAGAGTCCCTGCGGTTCTCATCAACATCCCCAAATAGTATGTGTATAGAATACCATAAAACACCAACTGCTTCTTGAAAGACCTGATGGTATGCTACTTGTATAGCTTGAAATGGCAGAGTTGAAAGAATGGTGGAGCAAGTTAAGAAACAGATCACTTTTCAACATGGTAATGCCAGTGAAAACTTGACTTCATCAGGTGGTAAGATTCCAATGCTCATGTATTTATGGATATGATATCAATAAGGACACAACAGGCAGATATTATATCCAAATGTCTGGTGTTGTGGATTTTTACCTCAACAATCTGCCTCAAGAATAATACAAACTATCCTCTTACTTTCCAAAGTTAAATAAAGAGATTCAAGTTGACTGAAATAGGACGAAGCAGAAATGTCTGGAGAAAATCGCCAGTTTTGCTAATATGTAGCAGTTGAACTGAAGAAACACATTTTATAATTTTTGTCACAGACCAGTTGGTGAGATTTCAACTTGCTAGCTTCACGGCAGCTCCCTCCGCTTATTGTCTACTACTTGCTGCTGCCAAGGTGCTCCACCCCTCACCCTGTCTTACATTTACCTTTGCAGTTGTAGAAGTAATGTTACATTGACATGGAATTGTCAACTACAGCTGAGAACTCACCAACGCTTGATAGGGCCTGTATACTCCATCAAGAATGCTTGTCGAATGGTCTGCTTGTCTAAAACCCTGTTGCTCTACACATTTCCGACATTGGCTTCGAGAGGTAAGATACGAGACGGACTATATCCGTAACTTTAGAAACCAACGATCCGACATTCACAACCACTGAGAAAGGAGCCAGGGTTCGGTCTCCTTTCTTTATCTCTGTTTACATCTGTTTACAGAGTTACACAACTGTTTCTGTCACAACAACCAAGTTCAACACAATGCATGTCTTCAAGGTGAGACTTCACTGAAATGAAATGGCGTACAAACTAGTTTGGATTGAGTCTACCCTTATTGAGCCACTTCCACCAAATGTATCCACCCCAACAATCAAATGTGAAATCCCCATTAGAGGCTTGGTTGGGAGTGACGGTTAGGACAGATTATCTGGTAGTGTGAAGGCTTTACAGCTTTATCCATCCATCTTAATCACTATAATTGACTTGTGGACTGTTGTGAGCCATCCTGATAATATGAGAACTGTTGGGTTTCAGCGACAGCACACAGGGATCAATGTTTCTCACCTGCCATGACAGATTTTGTAGGTCTTCCTTTTATCTCTGCATATTATGCATTAATATGCATATGCGATCACACATGTTGCTGTGAGATTAGAGGCCTTGACGAAAGTGTCATATCAGGAGTCAGGAGGATCATCTGAGCTACAGCGGAGTGTGTGTGTTTTTTCTAATCGTCTATAAAGTCTTTTGTCCTTTAAGCAGGTCTAAGGATTTAGAAACGTTTTCTCTTCAACGGCTGTTCTCTATCTACCATGAGGTCAAAGCTAGGGCATCCATATAGGCAAACATGGACAATTGACGAGGGCAACACTTTGACAAGGGTGGTGAAATGTGGGCCAAATATTCATGAGCAGAGTAACCTTGGCGTAAAGCATGTGCAGTAACTGCCGGTTACCCGTTTTGTACCTGCAGCCGCCTTTCCCCCCCGCCGCCAGCTTTCACGAGCCAATGGTCGACTTGCAACGTAAGAATAAGGAACTATTGCAAAGAACCCAAATTGTCTAATTTAAAAAAGAGGAAACTATTGTCTAAGAACAGGGATTGATCCAGGTTAGTGTTAGTAAGGATTATGGCGCACCTTCAAGTCATTACCAATGCTAGTGGCACTCGCAGTTGCTTCAAAAGAGAAGAGGTAGCAGGTGCTAGCGCTCAAGTGTCAGATGAGAAAAGGTAAGCTTTATTTGCTCTCTAGATGAAAGTTGCTCGCGCAGATTTCATGTGTCTGTGTTTGACGCACATGAGAAAGTGGTGTTGTCGGAGAGATTTGCACTGGTAGTGTTTAGTTTGAGGAGCTGAAATTGCATAATTTGGAAAATACCTCACTTGCTGTCATGAGTCGTCCGTTAAGAATTTAGAAGCAGATTATTATAAATAGTTAGTATGCAGATCAGTTTGGTGTGTTATTTGTATATGGATCAGCAAAATGCCTGCATTCTTTTAATATCTAATATTGTTGAAACTGTGAGCACAGTGGCTTTACTATATGGAATATAGGCGTGTTACTTATCGAGATCAGGCAGAAGGGCATGTGCTTGTCCCGCATGACGTTATGCACTTTCTTTGTTTCTTCTCTTTCTGAGTGAAACCATAACTCATCGCATCTCTCATTTTGCCAAACAGTTGCTAACTGTTTTAAGGAAACTTTTATTAAAGTTGTTAACTACTGCAAAATGGATTAGTATGCCATCTTTCTCCACACTGTCTATGGATTTGTGTGTCAGCAAGGTAATTGGATCATTGATCTGTTCGTGCATCCCTTTATTTGGCCTGTCACACGTAGAAAAACTGTTCTGTTATGGAAGTTGAGTTGCATGAAACAGTTGTATAGTGTTTTGTGTATTAAACTAGTTAGTTTAGCCTCAAGCAGCTCAATCACACACCTCAAAACTCATATATAGTCAGACTATCACTATCCGTAATACTCGTCAAGTCAACTTCTCACCAACCAGTAACTATTAATTTCATAAATATATTAATGCATACATTTTTTTCACTATGCTGATGACAATTATTTTTTCTAATTTAATATACATCTAGAAAGTGAGACACATTTGTTGATAAATCAGCAAAGATGAATAGAGCTAAAGATGTTCATCCAGTTCACACTCACCGTGGCTAGTAAAAAACAATCAAACATCCCCAAACTTTCACTATTTATAGACAAACACCAGCCCAGAATTTCACTCAGCTTCAAGTATTCGGCGAATGTTGTCGGGGGGTGGGAGCACACTCATTTACACACATTTGCATGTCATTAGCACTTCAAACCTACAAACTTGAAAGGCTTTCCTTGTCAAGACACTCTAATCTTCCTCTCTCCCCGTCTACCTCTCTTCCTCTCTGTTGCACTCGTTCCCAGGTCTCTGCTCTCTCACACAAGCAGTGATTAAGGCAGCTCAGGACATCAATTAGAAAGTTTAACCTTCTGTTCAGATTCATGACAGCTTCCTGGGTATTAAAATGTATGATGTGCTTGTCTCTGTGTGAGTGTGTTTAAGTTTGCTGCTTGTGCCAAGCTCTTGACAAACATTCCAGAAAATATTTCAATTAACTCAAACATGCACAACAATAATAGTTTCAAGTTTATTGAGCTTTCTGGTGATTTGACCAATAAGTAGCTAAAAAAGTGTTGTTGCAGCTGTGTCTGTCTCTTTATTCATGTGTGTGACCTAACATGCAAATTAACTTGAAAGATTCAAAGACTAAATATGGCTTTCTAATAATGTATCTCTCTATCTGCGCATGTGTGTCAGATACAACACTGTAGTATTACAGTACTTTACAATCAAGCATTCAAGGCGACCTAATTAGTTTGAATTTGTTTTATCCAGCCAGGCTCATACAACGCTAATCAACTCCTTCAGCAATGTAATAACATACAAATTGAATTAAGCCTTTCATTATTTAAAAAATAAATAAACTCTGGACGCCATCAAACATTACATCAGGGCAGACTTCTTGTAGTTTTGATTAATTATACAACTAAGGATAATATGAGTGTGCTTGTATGAATTCTAGTAAGTGTCTGGCTCTGAAAACAAGTACGAAGTTGGAACATGTAAAAGCTTTGCTCCTCCGCAATGTCCTTTTTTCTCTCGAAATATCATAATATTATACCGACTTAGATTTTTGACACAATGACAACACCTAATTAGAGATGGCAGGACCTTTCATAAACTGAGTTCTACCGAGATTAATAGAAATAGCAGTGACAAGCAGTAGACTGGCACACTACGAAAATATCAACAAAGCTTCAATGCCATCAACATTAAAAAAAAACCAGAGGCATTTCAGAACATGTAATCACTGTCATGCTTTCCTGTAAAATGTTCGTATCAACTGAATTTTTTTGAAAATGCAGACTTTGACAACACTGCTCCGTTTCTTGTCAGAAGTTCAGACAGCTTCCTCAACTGAAAATAACTTCTTGGTGCAGACAAAAAGTGACATCCATCAAGGACTTTCTGTGGCAACTGAAAACATAGAAGCATGGTTTCTTGTATCGTGGTTCATTAAACCCAGATATGACTTATAAACAGTAAGCACTTTAAAGGGTTTTATTTTACTTTCAATAACTTTTTCCTATTATTATTTGATTTCATGCTAATCACAAAGGCAAGTGAGTATTTTATTATTGATACATTTTCTGTAAATGTAAAATGATGGTCTTTACATTCTATTACAAAATATGGGATTATCTTTTTTTACAATGGAACATATCACTGACAGTGCAAACATAACTATCAGATTAAGACTTGATGTAATAGAGTCAAGAGGGCTATTTATGTTGAGATGACATGAGAGCCAGTAACAAGGACTTTCTGTCTTTCTGCATTTTGCTCTAGGAGATTCGGGAGACAGTGATAGATACTGCAGAATTTCCAGAGCAATGAAAATAAGCTTGTGGGTTACTGCACAGACTAAATTAAGCAGAAGTAACACAATCACCAATAAAAACCAAAAACATAGTGACAGATAACCAGTGCGGGGCAGTCCCACAGATGCCAAGGCAATTCCTCGGTTCATTATTTAACATGCAAAAGGTTGTGCAGAAGTCAAGCGAAGCATGGAGCATTAGCTACAACGTCCATCTAAGCAGAGATCATTTGTAATAATTAAAAGAGGGATTATTTGGGATCAATTATGAGTTTCTTAATATAAATGAGGTCGGAATATCCACTCTATACAAGTAAAATCAAAATAAAACAGCCTATTGAAGGGGGATCCATGATCACTATTATAATTTTCGCCACGTTTTCTCCACTTGACCTTGCGTAGGCTTCTGCAAGATGACATTCTACATATTTATACGTGCATCCTTATCCATAGTCAGTGTGTTTTACCTACAGAAATGTAGATGGCGGTCGGGATGCTCCCAGTTTGGAGAAGCAGACAGAAGAACCGGCCCGGATGCTAAAGGATGCACTAGTGTGTGGACGCCATGTTCATAAAGTCTCACAATAACACAAACAAACTAACCCGTTGATGCAGCGGTAGACAAGAATCCCCCGTGTACTGCACTTACTGTTTTTGTCAATGGAGTCTACTGGCTTTGAAGAAGGCAATATAACGGCTTAAGTGCATCAGTCCAGTAAAGTTCTGCTACTTCCTGCCGCAGCTGCTTCATCTTGCCGTCAGCTAGCCCTATCCGATGGGGAACTGTCGCTGTTATATCTCTGATTTCAAGTAATTTTACAGACTCAAAAAAATAGCACAGCTAATGCTCACTCAGTTAGTTCTATCGTTCACATTATTCATAACCCTATTGATTAGCCTACGTAACTGCATTTTGCTAACAGCTAAGTGGGCGTTTCCATTTGAAAAACGTGGAAAGGAGCGCAGATATACCTTGGCGCTCATAAACTGCCAAAGTAACAATTGACTAAAATTGCAGCAATGTTACCGGATATGTATGTTAGAAGCCAAACAGTGTTATTTTAAATTTTTCTGTATCATTCTATGACTAATTTGCTGTATACTGCAATACAGTGCAGGTTCTTTATTTTGACATTTGGCAGGGATGCTGACATTTTGACTGTCGGCTCAATCTTTACGCATATTTAGGACCCAGATGAAAAGATCACAATAACTCAGCTAGAGACAGCATTTTTAACAACTGCACACAGCTCCTAGTACCTTAATTTGATAGTTAGGTACAGCTGATAAAATATACAGTGACCGGCTCGAAATGAGAAGTCTACTTCTGTCTTCTTCTGTCTGAAATCAATGAGATGTTTCAAAAACTACTAACTAATTTGAAATGGTAAATCTCCCCCCGTTATCATTATAAACTGCTTAAGCGGCATGCAAGCGTGGAAAGCCTGACAGGCAACAGTAACTAAAGGGGATGGGACTTAAAAAACTAAATTAATTGCTGCTACCTTTGTTCTTTCCATCCTGACAGCTGCGGTGGATGAAGTTGCCCCGTTTTCTGCTTTTGAATGCGCCAATGTAGCCAACACTCTTTAGATGACATGCCTCCCCTTAAACTCACTACACACCACCATGCATGTCAAAGAATCTGTCATGATACAAAAAAACACATACAGTACATTGTACCGCTTTCTACAAAGGGCTCCCTGAATGTCAAAAGCAACTGAGATTTGCACATAGATAAGACGGCTTAGCTTCAAACACATGATGTGCTTTAACTTAATCAGATGTGTGTGAATCAGCACTCCAGACTGCTGCTTATATGATAAACTCTGTCATGTGTGCTCATATGAAGAAGAAAAATATCAAATCTTTAAGTTCTAACAATAAAGATGATCAATTTAAAGAGGAATTTGCTCGTTTATCTTCACACCAGTCAGACTAATGGCACCTGGGTTGAATGGTGTGAACATTAGAAGATATAACATTGTTTCCTAACTTCTTATGTTTTTAAACTATTATTTATAATTTTCATAAAAATATTGAATGAGAAAATAGAAAGAAAGGGTTAAGAAACAAGGTTTGCGTTTCAACAGGTTGTGATATGATGGAGTTGTTAATAAGCCACATGGAAACCTCATCATAACTTTTTGTTTAAATCAGAATTCAAATTAGGTTTACTGTTTGTAACTATACTCTTTGCCTTCAAGTTCTGTTAAAGAACATATATCTGTATTAACAAATTAAAATGTATCCCCACGTTCCTCGTTGTTTCTCGGAGAACAGGGATTAAACTAGTCTGTCGCTTGATAATTGATTTTAGCCTGAGACAGGTGAAGGTGGAACAATGGGATTTTTCTCTCTCAGTCTCATTTCATTAGCTACTTTACTTAATTACATTCTAATTCAATTCCAAAGAGTCCTATCAATAAACATGCCTGGTGCAAGAATACCAAAGCAAACCCTCTTGTGAAAACATGCCAACCAGAACAAAGATATCAGGAAAAAAATAAAGAATCACGTCAGATCATTTGATGATGAAACATCACCCTGGATAAGCAGCACAACTGCACCTATTCCCTCTGTGGAAGTCTGATGTTTTCTATCTCTTGATCAGGTGGTATCCTCTTTCTTGATTTCACTGAATCCTCTGGTTTGTGTTTCCCCAACTAACTGATCCCGTTATCTTATTTGACACCCTTCTGAGGATAAAATACACAAGCCGCAGTAGAGATAAAGCCGGTAAAGATGGTACGAAGAAGGCCTGTGTCTTACTGTACTTCACTTCTGACAGAGACAAAATGAGCTAGACAATGTAGAGTGTGTGAGAAAAGGAGGCAACATAATGAAGAACACATAGGCTCATTATTTAGATTTCCCCCCTATAAAAGCTAATCGGTTATCTTTTAATTCCATGAAAAAAACATTTCATATTTACATGTAAATATAATTTGCCTTTAAACACAAACAGAAGTACTGAAACCTTTAGCTGTATGACCTCCTTACCAATACACCACAATAGAGCAGCAACCCCCAAACTCCTAGGGGCTGAATATAAAAAACGTCTCTTTTTTCCATGAAGTTTCTACCAGCAATGATGAAATCTGTGCAGTCACCTCTGGTGGAATACAGATGACAATCCTTAGCAACGTTGTAGCACATGTTTCAAGGCCTACACTGAACCTGAACTCCCGATCTGAAAGATTTGACCAGCTGATACCCCTGGGATGGGAGGAAGTGACATCCTTATCCTCCATTGATCCCATTCTAGTACAATCCATCTATCTGTCTGTCTTCTGTTCCTCCTCCATCTGGTTTGTCCTGATGACAAAGTAACAGGCTCAGTAGGCAGTCCTTAAAAAACCCTCCAGAGACCCCCATCTTCATGTGTTGGCTACAGAGATATCAAAGTCTGCTGTCTAAGTGTTTTCTGTGCTCAGACAAGATGATGCCGCTATACGCTCGCTATTCTGTGTCCACTGCTGAAAATCATTTAGACTAAACATCAGTAATGAGAAGCAGCTGTTATCCTTCACCAGCTGGGCTTCAAATGAAATGACAAGTGCTACAGGCAACTAACTGAGGCTGCGCTGCTGCCTTCAAATCCAATGCAGTCTCTTCGTGCTGAGTAAATCCAAATGCTTTGTCATTACTTTATCGAAAGTCTTAGCGTGCATTTGATGTGGGGAAGAGAGAGCGGAGAGAGATGCTGTGTGTTGAGTGTGTCTGTTATTTTGTTTGTGATCCTCTTAAGCTCTGCAACTGCGATTGTGCACAGTTCTCTTTAGAAATGTGTATTTGTAAATGTGGAAACATACAGTGATAATACGTTTGACACGCTATAGCGGGTGTAAGGGTTCCATGCGTTTATCAGGCTGGTAATAAGAATTGAAAGAAATATGTTTTCCAATTTTTTTTGTCTGATTTCATCCTTAGAAGCACCATGTCAGTGTCAAAGGCTTGAGTATTTATGTTTAGTCCTTTGGTAACATATTTGAGTTATACTGAAATTGGGTTCCCCTCACATTTTGTGTAAGGAAATATATATATAATGATTTTACATTATATTTTTCCTTTTCTTTTCAAAACCGACATTTGTGGAAACTGCCTCTATCTTTGGGTGTCTGTATGAGCCAATCGTATGGCAGTGTGTGACTGACATTTGAGGGCCAGTTCCACTATGTATTGAGAGCTAAATATGGTGGCACCACCTAGCTTTGCTGGCAATTTGTCCCAGTGGCCACCCACGGTACTGCAACAAAAAAGAACCCCAAAAAATCCCCTGCCAGACAAATTATAAAAAAACTGTATATAACGATTTTGTGGTGAACGTGTATTATATGTTTAATAAAATTTAATATACTTAAATGAGCTGTATTTAACTTTCTGATTATTCATTTTGCAGCAAACAACTATTTGCTATGTGTAGAAGGTGTAATGTCTCGCTAAGCACCGAACGAAGTCGCTCCCCCTCTGTGTGTGTTGTTAATCAAGCTTCTTTTTCCTTTGTTAACATAGTGCATGTGAGTGCATGTGAGCGTGCCTCAATGTTAGCTCACGGCTGCTGCTTTGCAGGGCTCTCATTCGGCGGTTACAGCTGATAACGCCGTCGCGACTGACAGCATCGTCACGGAAGCGTAGCACCCACCCCCCGATTCCCCTTCAGGTAAACATTGTAAGCTCTGTCATGCCTTCGCTGTAGTTTGCGGTTAGTGCTGCTAGCACCGTTTGCTTTTGAGTTGTCGGCTCGCCTTCTTGATGTTGAGATCCGTTGAAAGTAAATCAAACTGCTTCCAGTCCTGGATCTTGCACCTTTAAAAACATGCTGGCATGTTAAATAGTAAATTATAGACCGAACCTTGCACAGTTTTAATTGTCTGCAGGCATGGTGGGTTTTCTTGACAACATGACTGTGGCATGCTTCTTATGTTTTGTAGCTTGAAAAACAAGGTGGCCTTAATTAGCTTCTTATGGACACAGGATTCTTTCATCTGCAGTGTTTGTGACGAGCTGGCAGAACGTAAAACATCATGCTGACTGAGCTGAGAGGTTACAGTAGTATGCTTGTTATTAGTAGCTCATGCAACGAAACTAAACACTGTCGTGTTGCTGGTCAGATAAGGAGAAGATGTACTTTAATAATTTTTCCCAAGACAAGATGATGGGTCTGTCATGGAATGTTGCCAACAGGTAAGTCTGCCCCCACGTTTATAATTGTGTTGCTTTAATACAGGAGCAGGGTGGGGTAGTGGGGGACATGGCCCATTGGCTTTAAGCCTGGAGAACGTCCTCCCTAGCAGGATGGATCAGCAGAGCAGCGACGGCATCGTGGATTAGTGCAGCCTGTCAAGGTCTGACGGTGCAGTGACAATTTAATCGCTGAACATGCTCCCCATAGAAAACGGAAGATGAGAGGCAGAAAAACAGGAAGGGGAAGTTAAGAGGCTGTGGTCTTCATTTATATGATTCATTTTGTCATATCAGATTCTGTTAATACTGCTGTCAACGTCTCCAGGGTCCTGGGGAAAAAACATAAACAGGCTCACACTCAGGCGCTCTCAGTCTATCTCGAAGCGTAACCCTACAGCAAGCAATCGCTCTTTTCCTCATGGGCCCGGAGAATTGCATTGTCCTATTTTATTTATTTTTTGAAATTTCATGCGCTCCCTCATCAGAGTAGATGAACACATCCCCTCAGGCACACGGGCCCACACACACACACACACACACACACACACACACACACACACACACACACACACACACACACACACACTGGAAACACTTTGCTCATGAAATACTGGTTTTGCTGGTTATCAATCTGCACAGATGGGTTTTGAAGGGTTAGGGTTTTACAGACGTGAAACAAATCAATGTTCATTTGAATATGATATGTTATGTCAGCATAGCTCTGTTTGAAGCAATCCAATGTGTGAACTGTGTCATGAATTATTCACAATAGAATGTCGTTCATAGCATTAGGTGGTAATTATTGTAATGTCTGATCAATCAGAATCAATGCACAACATATATAAAGTGGTGATAGAACTGAATGCAACTGCCATAGCGAGAGCTCTATAACTGAGTCAACAGCTTTTCTCTTTCTGCTGCTGGCCTCGCACTAATGAGGGAAGACGTTACCATGGTAATAGTCGACACGAGCTACGAGCTACCTTTAAATGCATGCACAAAGATGCACGCACTCAGAGAGAGGACAGTGTTTCATCCTCCCTTCTAAAGAGAATAAAGCTAAAGCATTAAAAATGCACGGTTATCTAAAGACAATGATTAAACACTACTGTATAATCATCGTTAATAAATGCAGGGAAACATCTCTATTTATGGTTAAATGTCCAACTCTATTGTCATTAATAGGTGAGGATCTGAACTGATAGAAAAGCCGGGTCAATTCCATTTGCTTTTAATTTAAAGACACCTATAAAACCAAAATCATCCAAATACATTTTTTCTATTTCATCAAAAGTAAACGCCCTTTAACACAGGATCATTACATCCACATTTAAACTTTTCTATAAAGGCTGCATTTTAGACCTCCTTTTTAGATGTTACCAATTCCAGTACAGGCCACGACAGGTCCTACTAGCAGAATCTGAGATGATAAACTGTGTTTGTTAAAATAACTTTGAAATAATGATTTTTATGTAAACCTCTTCTCAACTTTGTCTGGAATATATATATCATTAATATTATTATGGATTTAAATTTCAAAATGAAAAATACCTATTATAATGGTTTCTGCGTATGCAAAATGTGTTTCCTCTATATTTTTCTCTTTGCCAAGCTGTCATCAAGATGTTTCAACTATAAAGCCAACTTGCAGCAGTTTTGCATCATCTGTACAACACAAGCGGGCCTCTGTTGTTGATACGAAGTCAAAGTTAGGAAACATTCTGTTGAAAGGAACTAAGTATTTTCAGTGGAAAAAAAATATTTTTGCTCCTCAAGACAATTTACATCAAGACATTTAAATCAGAAAACAATATCTTTACTTTCTGTAAATAAGTAGGTGTGACTTTAAAAGAACATGCAGTTTATGTGTGCAAATTCTCATCCAACAACATGTACATCTCTGCTGTGTTGCATGCCCTCTATAAAGCATGCACAGCTTCTCAATGCCTGGAAGTTAAAACCTTTGCTGTCTGTCACAGAAAAAATGCAACACAATGCGGCAGGTGGCAGCCGAAGCTGCAGTGCACCCTCATTCAAAGTAAATATATTCTACAATACCTTCCACCCGTGCAACTGCATGCTTTTGGTTTGCTAAGCACATGTCAGACCGATACCACCGAGCCCCCACATCAAAGTCAAAGCCTGCATCACTCAACGGGTCCAATATTCTTGACCTTCAACCTGCTATAATAATTGTATTGAAAAATGCAGAAAAAGTGTTACTCAGGCTGAAGCATATCACCAATAAGGGTTGAGCTGAATGAAGGGCATCCATGCAGAATGATCAATTACAACACAGTTATTCTCATAAGATATTAGGAGAGGCCACAAGGTCCTATTTTGTCTTGGGCTCTGGGAGGACTATAAGTGGTTCTGGCAAGCTTTGCCTCACTGAATTACACACATGCCCTCCTGTAATTCGCATACCTCACACCAATGCATTGCTCTTTGCATCACCAATTAACCTCCTAACAACTCAACATGGAACTGTCGCTATTTTTATAAACATGCTGATCTAAAATGAAACACACCACACACAATGCACTCATTTGCTATAAATTTGGCCGTGCTTAAGTGGAAGAAAATGTACAATGCGGTTTGTGTCAGTAGCGATTACGCAGCACTGAGATTCGGATGTTAATAACTACCATAATTTGCCCTTGTACCACCATCTATGCAGATCATATCAAAAGCGCATAGTGCAGGGCACAGTCATACTCTATTTTCCTTTACAAAAATACATTTATAAAACAAAGCCTTTTCAAACTTTCCGCAGATAATACATGATATGAGCAATTTTAACTTGAATCCCTCATCTAAAGGAAAATGTCTTAAATCGTTCTGAAAACTAAATACACTTGTGTCTGTGCGTCGTGTTTGTTATTCAACCCGGAACCATCGGTATGCAACATTACGCATGGAGTGACAGTTGTGGAGCTAGCGGTATCCTCTGTGGCGCTGTCTGGCATTGGCAGGTCCATGCGGCACCGGCACAGCCAAAGTGTCCCAACAGTCTGCCTGCCGCAGGATCTATTTGTCTCTTCACATACTGAATTCTTCCACGAGGTAAGTAGGATCACAGAAACATGTGTTAACTCCTCCAATGTGAAATTAATTTGGTGGTGATTTTCTACCTCTGGCACATATTTTGCCCTCAGGGAGAAGCTTTAGTGGCATGCTTTATTCCAGACTCACCATCTGACTGTCTGAGTGTCTGAGAATGGCAAAACAGGTGACGTGATTGGGTATGACGGCCAGCTCTACTACACCTCCTGATAATGTATTCCTCCACCTTTAACTTTTTCATATTCAATATAATATGCGCATTCTACTTTGGTGCGCTCAGTGAGTCTGACATCTTGGAGCAAATGAAAGGCGTGTCATCATCTTAGTCTCTCCTTTGCTAACAGAAGTGCACCTCACAATTATGTTTCTCCTCCTCATGAGCGTAGATTTGATATCGATCTGCATCTGCACAGGACTAATATTGATTTGTACAACTCTTCATGGTTTGCACTGGGTGGCAACTGATTCTTAATATTCCAAATGTGTTATTTCTATGAAGTAAGCAGACACTGCATTGCTATAGCATTGCTTTTCAGGGACTTGACTCATGCTGTATTACTTATGGAGAATTTGGGGACAATGGAGGCAATAAGAGCCATAGAGCTGAATATTATAAATGTTTTAATTGTATGACATTGCATTCACAAATCTGAGCATTTACAAGAAATACTGTGAGTTAACTACTGTTTGAATCACAATGTTATGCATCTTCATATAAAACACACTGTATGAATTGGTTTGATCTTTAACGGATTTCACTGCCATTTCCTCCTCATGAAACAGGGCTTGTAAAGTAACGGCTTGGTTTAAAAATCCTTGATTTAGAAATCAATGTGCCAAACTTAGGTCTTTGAGTTATTGTACATTTTTATATTAAGTGTATAAGAAGCCACAGCTCTGATGTGGAAGTAGGTCTTAAACTCACATTTGCATGTTTATTTTGGGAGCCTTATTAGCATTGGCAAACATGAATACCCGGCAGGAGGGGGAAGGAGGAGAAAGAAGGAGGAGAGCTAAGGAAATGTTTCATAAACAAAATAAATTGATTCCCAAGTTCAAAACTGTGTTCTCAGCCAATGATCCAAGTCTTTAAAGATCGACCTTTACTTGTCTAATATTGGACAACATCCAACCATCTTGTATGCTCTTTGCACTGTGGCCTGGAGGAGAAGATGACGTCAGAGGAAGCTGCGATCGTTATACCTTTTACGTCTCTCTACTTAAGAACAGACGGAGGAGGTCGGCAGGTATTGTCATGAGGACGCTGTTCCGGCAGTGCTTGGAAAGATGATTGATTAACAGCAGTATTCCCACCGAAAACATCGGTGTAATCATATACTGTATTTGGTGATGTAACATCTTATTCCTTGTTAGTTGTATCCAGATATGTGGATGGACAATTTCTGGCTTTATCACCAAGCACTTTATCTCTGACAGGAAGAAGAACAGTCATGTAGTACGAATACATTAATGGCACAGCAGCCAACCTACTGCTATTTGCAGTCTTCAGCTCATTGTTTTGGTCTGATATCTGTCCTTAGGGTTGAATCTCCTAAAAATATAAAACCGTGGACTGCCATTTTCAGCAAACAACCTCTCAAAAGCTGACTGTATGCTACCTACTCTGCATGAAAAGGCAAAGATCTGAAGTAAACAAAAGGCTGGCGAGGAGAGTCAAACATTTAGTAAGCCAAAAAAAGAAAGATATTTTCATCAGGAGCTGATGGCGGAAAGGAGGAAAAGATGAGTGAATCATGGACTTAAAATCTGCAGGTAGGCAGAATGTGATCTTCATCTGATACATTTTAATGTAGTCTGTGAGTTAACCTTTGCTTTCAATTTACTTGTTGGAAGTTATCTTCAAATTCCAGAAATATGAGGGGATCCTGTAAGAGCGTTTCCTGAAGATAACAAGAACATCTGAATATCCACCTATTAAAGATGATATCAAACAACATCAGCATGGCAGTGAGTTCTAAGCGACAATCTCTGGAGCTCAGAAATGAAGGTATTGTGAAAGTGCCAAAGACTGTTGTTCTTCAATAGGCCACTTGAGGCTGGCTCTAAAGGTGAGTCCATCCCCATAGACCTCCATGTTAAAGGGCCCAACTTTACAGCACAAATGATCATGTTTACATCCTGGTAATCAAAAAGGGTTTTGATCTCTACAGCTTATTTCCCTGTTGGTGACTGTACTGGGTGTGAATGCTAGATAATTCATTAATTTAAATTATATTAAAGACTATTGCTTTTGCTCATTTTTAGCATGGATGTATTAAGAGAACTGGATACAAGTCGGAGGCAGAACTCAAATGGAAATACACTGATCTTTCCAATTATGGAGCCCACAGAGCATGCACACTGGCATTTTCTTTCTCTGGATTTGGCTTTTGGTGCATTTTTACAACTTTTAGAACCTTTCAGGATTTAAATAGGACAAAAGTGTTCGTACTGGGAAATTGATTTACCTTAAAAATAATCTGAGTTACGGGCGTCGCCTTCCCAATGTAAGTCTTTGGGAAAAAGTATCTTTGGGCTTTTGGCCAGTATGTAACATTAGCAGGAAAGCCCAGAGCTCTCCCCGAGAGTTATTCTGTAATGTTCCTGCCAAGATGGCTCCCGTCGTGGCCACCCACTTTGAGCATCACAGCTTCAGAAACGTATGGGGTGAAGTCCCAGAGACATTTTCATACAGTATATGGTTTTGAGCAGTGGTTCTCAACTGGTCTGGCTCTGGGACCCACCATCACCCCTGAATCACAAGCCGCGACCCAAATCGAGGAACATTCTCAACTTCTCAAATTAATTTAATAAAAAGATGGTGCAGTTTGAACCTGAGATAGTACAGGATATGTATGCCAACACAAAAACAAGTTTAATGATAAACCAAAACGAGCAGCTGGTGGCGATGCTAGAGAGGGAACTATTCCCTTTTACACTCAATTAGCTGCATTTTAATTAAAAACCAAAAAGTGCATCTTCAGGACACGAGGTATTACAACATACATAACCATTCAGAATCTTCAGCCATTCTTAAACAGACTCAACAGCTTTATGCACAAACAAAAAAAGTCCAACAACTAAGAAGTCGTTTCAAAAAGACTCAAATGACCTAACTTTAACTGAGTATACACACTCACTGAATCTATGACAAACACTTTACTAAGAAAGTCACTGTCTTGAGGAGCAGCTTTTCCACAAATTCAAAATAAATTAAACACAAAGTGCAATTCAAAAGGATTCATATATACAAAATTAACTTTTCTTGTGATTACCTCATCAGTAGGTAAACACTGAAAAGCAGTGTGCTTTACAGAAAATTAAGCAGCACTCAATTCTCCTCACGACCCGAGTTTTTTCCTGTAATGCAGGCCGCGCCATCAGTTGTGAATTTTATATTCAGTAGGCTGTTTTAATTATCCTAAAAAAAACAGAGACTCCCCCATATCAGGATGGTTTGACAAAACAAGTGCAAAACAAATTGAAACCAGAGCTGGCAAAATAATGACACTCCGCTGCATACAAAAGTCCCTTCAAAATAAAACCACAGGATGAAAAAATTAATTAAAAAAAATTTGAATATATATATTTTTTTGCATTATTTTTATTTTTTCAGGCAAAGGCCTGCGACCCACTGAAAACGGGTCGCGGACCCACCAGTGGGTCGCGGACCCACCAGTTTAGAATCACTGGTTTTGAGTATATATCATGATTTCAAGGTGGCAGACGGGGCCTCTTGGTTCGGCCCTCCAGTCTTTGCAGCCCTACAGTGTATGCAGTCATTCGACTGTCGCTAATTATTGCCCAGAGGGCAGTTGCTACAGTGCGAGTCTTCAGGGATTCTTGGTGCTGTGGTCACTTAGTTGTTACGTCACCGTAACATGACATGAGTCCTTCCTGAGTCTCAGCTATTACCACTCAGGGAAATTATATATCACGATATTATCAGCATGTCCTAACCAGTATTGTTTTCTGCCATGCAACATAATATAATGTCCCACGTTTTATACCTAGTTACAATCAAAAGCATATGTGTTTCTCTATTTGTCAAACAAACATATTTTTAAAGACAAATGTTCACTAAATTCATTTAAGTTATCTGGTTAATTGCATGAATCATGTCAGAATCACATTACATTTCATTTCATTTAGCTGACACTTTTTTAATCACCATTTAAATGATCACTTTCGAGTTTTAATTAAAAAATTTCAACTTTTCTTTTGCTCAACATTTACATGAATGAATATTTAAGCCCCTTTAAATCCAAGTAGGTGCACTGATGAACACGCACATGTTTTTTTAAAACTCAGCACCATTCAGCACAACCCTTCCCTCAAAGAAAATGTCTTATCATGTATATTTAAAGTGATGTATTTTTAAAGTGATGTAACTGAGTGGCTGCAGAGTTAAAGTGGGTGGTGTATCAGGCTGTGAGGGAAAGCAGACATGCAGGAACATACAAAGAAGAGTGAAGCTGAAGGTAACAGTAAAAACTGGCACCCTACAATGCACATACAATGACATGCACATGAATAATAAGCATGCTTATTATTCACATACTGTTTCATGTGTGTGGTTCTTGCAGTAAACACAAACCACAGAGTTAATATTACTGAATATCCTGCTCAAAGAAGAAGATTGAAGTATTATGTTATATTTACATTTGGTTGTGTACATACCTTCTCTTTTCTTCTATCAACCACTTTGCATTTTCTGCTGTGAGTGCTATGTAAACGAAGCTTGCTTACTCTTGTGACAAATATGAAGAAACACAACTAGCTGTCAGATAACTGTTATCCGCTTGATAATGCAGGCAAATAGGTTGTCAAAGGTATTAGAAAGGATTGGATATGTAATGCAGGTAATTTACAACATTTTAGTTATGCCTGCCTCATGATGAGTTGTGTCAAAGTCAGCTCAGCATCAGCACGGGTGATGCAGCACCACCTGTTTTTTCTTCTTCTGTATAGGCCTTTTGTTTCAATATATATTAATGCAATATTTTAATATCCTGGCCATTCAAATTAATGCAATAAGAAATGAATGTCAAGCATAATTTAGTACGATGTCATTTTAAAGACGGACTTTCTCTCTGCACCCCCACCTCTAACTAACTTCCAGCCTCCCTGCTGTTAAGGGTTTATTGAGAGAAGTTACCTCTTCTATATTTATTCTGTTCCAGCTGTGCGTGACTGCCTGAGTGAAATTAAAAGAACAGGAAATACAATTGCAAAAAATATGAAAAAATGCTGTCCCTTTTAAGTAAGATCAAAGAAAGACCTTGCGAGAGTCCCATATTTGCACCTATTATTAAAATGCATTTATACCAGAGAAACAAGACTGTTAGATCACTATTAAAAATGTTGTCGCACCAAAATAAAAACACCGTTAGATCAAATTTGCTCCTTGTGGGCTTCCTACTTGGATCTGTATGGAAATAGTTTCCAATTTGTGTAGTTGGATTGTGTGGATTGGGAGAATCAGCTGCATCTACCGTGGGGCTGGGTGTCGTTACAACAATTATGATATATTTTTATTAGACAAAACAGGCGTGTAGTATAGCCACACTTTCAAATTGTTTTGGTGGCATCATGGCACGCTGAACTGCCTTCTCCATCAACTACATGCGCTCAACCTCACCACTCTATAAACTGTATGATTGTAGCTGCTGCTGTAGTGGGCCAGTCACATGTCGTATTAAAACAGAGGACGCTTGCAGTGACTGGCTGCAAGCAAAACCATTCAAGTAGTATTTTGTTCTTGATCTAGGTACAAAAAGGAACCAATTGTTTGACTGGAGAAGTTTTAGTACTATTTGGTACTAGGCTATTTCAAGTACTGATACCACGTCTACTGCAAGTGGTTTGGTTTATTCAAGATATTTGGTGATTTGAGGTGCATTTTGCACAATCATTTTCTTGTGTTTCATCACTCCAACAACACAGTCTTTAACAGAGCTTTAAATGAAAAAAGCAGCTTGAATGAAAATGACCCCAAAAGTTAGGGGACAGAAAACGAGGGGCAAAGAGAGGAAACATCAATGCTGGGAGAGAAACCAAATGCCTCACACACGCACGCACGCACACACACACACACACATTTCACTCACCTGCAGTGTCTGTGAACCCCAGCCACAGTTTCAATGATGGAGCACTCTCCCTCGTTTAGACAAAAGGCCAGGTCCTTGTCTTCCACACATGGCTTGAACACCTCTGAACGTAGACTGGGAAGTGTGGGGGCCACAGCTATAGAGAGAAAAGACAGAGAGGACAGGCTTAGTTAATATCGGATAGAAAGTAAAAAAGAAAAACAGGTAATTTCTCTCATTCTTTCAACTTAAATCATTGCTAATTTGCATAGGAATGTTTCTCATTTCTATAATTTCTTTGATGTGCCTCTGTGCATGGCATGCCGTTATGGTTCTAAAAGTTTGTACTGGAATGACCACTCTTCTCAGACTGCAAGAAAATACTTTATTTAATGTTGATTCATTTCTCATTGGGCTAAAGGAAAGATAGCCCAAGGAAATGACTTTCTTCATTACTGACTACAGAATTAGCATTTTTTTTTGTTTTGAAGGTTTCCGACTTTACCCTGATGCAACAAAGAAAGGAAGGGTGTAACACACATTATTGACTGGAATAACAAGCTTTAGTATTATTAGTGTTGTCAGTATTGTACTGCTTTATGTGTATTTGCTGCTTTTATTAAATATATGTACTGCACTCCTGGTGTCTGTTTTGATGTTTGTTTCGAATGAAGGTGTTTAACAACAATTCCTCAGCGAATTTCCTGTTCTGCAGCTTTAGTAAACACAGTTGGAAAACACATAAATACATTACAGCTGTAGGGAAGTGAGATGACAATATACAACACTACACAAAGGCAGAAGAGAGAGAGAGAGAGAGAGAGATGGGCTCGGCGATGTAGCTTTAATTCTCCTCCTCTAGTCTAACCCTGAGTCGCTCTCACATAAAGAGCATGACTGCCATGTACAAGTACTGCAATGCAGGGTTCTCCACCCTGTGAAATATGCACAGCTGACAGTGATGGATAAATATTGTGAACCACCATCTGTATCCTGAAATGCATTCAAGTGCACACATGTATTGTTGACATTTGACACACACGCACACGCACACACACACACACGCACACACACACAAACACACACACACACACACACACACACACACACACACACACACACACACACACACACACACACACACACACACACACGTGTGTACAGTAACATGGCAATGATCACTCAGAAGCTTTTGCACTCCATCATGTAACCAAGCATTGACAATTGGATTGACTGGTATTACACTCAATACCTTGCCAATACAATTGGATTACACATCGGATTCTGCTTTCATCCATTTGTATTGCCCACACAGACACACCGTTTAAATGCACACACATGCACACGCCATACTCTTCTCATTGTCATTCTATCCCTATTTTTCTCCTACTGTCATGTAGAGTTTGCCACATCTTTTCTGCCCAATCTGCTCTGTGCACCGCAGTCCTGCCAGCCAATGGTCTTTTTCAGCCAAGGCTCCAGTAACCAATTGCGTGTGGAGGAATAAAAAGTCGGCAATCCGTTTGTGTTGCTCAAGTGTCCAGTTCAATTTCAGTTTTGTTTACGGCCATTGATCGATAAATCCGGGGGGCTCTTCATGTAAGGCCCAAGAGATGATGAGAGATCAGAGGGAACACAAAAAGAGATATGTGGTGTTCTTGGGACCAACCAAGACTCTTCTATGTCAGAGTAAACACTTTGGAAGCTATCGTTTAAACCACTTATTGTAGTGCTCTTATTATATCTTCAAATGCATTGGGGTCTATATCTATGGAGGGGGATGTTTTTAAATTCACGTTCTGCATCTGTTGAATGTCTTGCTTTTTGATTGCTAGTTGAGAACAATTTTATGGATCAGTTCTTTATAGATCCGTGTAAAAAGTGTGATGCATATAAAAGTAGGTTTTTAACCTGGGCCGACACTTTCACTTTCTAGGCTTTAAAAGACACAGATTACATCTTGTATTATTAATTCCACATATTCCCAGAGTGTAATGTTCAAAAGGTTATCTATTCAGAGATGCAATTTTAATAATAGAAAATAGAACACAACATCCCCCTGTGGTACGCATGTCCGTGGTAATAATTATCATGTAATTTATAGTCCCTTATATAAATTATTCAGACAGCAGCAGTGACCATGTGTGAGAAATAGCACTGATGACATACAAAGACAACGCCCGCTACGTGAGGTCAGGGGTTTAGGTCCGAGCACATCAAGAGAAAGAGCTTTTGTGACAAAATAGGACATTTATTTTGTGCTGTAAGCCTAACCATTGTTATATTTACATAGAAAAGCCAAGGTCAGGCAGATAACAAAGACCTTTTTAGTTCCTGCGTCGCGAGTGATATTATCTATGATAAAACATTTTAAAAACTAAATTTTTCACCTGTCTCCTTATGTTATTTCAAAGAATCAGTGAAGAAGGCTTTTGCTGATCCACTATAACTGTATAGTATTTTCTGTGTAAAAAGGAGTTAAAGTACAGCAATCATTTTCATTTGTCGTATGTTGTTGACAGAGCAGAGGCGTAGGATGCGAACTACACAAGGTCACCGTGGTACCTGTGACACAGCACTTTGGGAATCGATGATGATGCATGACGTGTCCATATATCTCTTTCATGACGAACAAAGCTCCCACAAAACTCCAAGGTACATTACAGCAGCACCATTTTTGTATTGGCTCCCTTTTTTTTCCAGACAGTCAATGTGCCAGTTTCACACTCGGAGAGAGGGAGGCTGACATGAGTGGTCTTAAATTAAATAAATCATGGCAGTCTTCAAATGTGCAAAGGATTTCTGGAATAGCTGATCTTTGAAATTCCCTGTGGTATACCGGTGCTCACGTTGTTGAACATGTTCATAACGATATACAATATGCCATAACAATATTACTTGTGATACATAAACAGATAATAAAGTGTGCTCAGTTTTGCTACATTTAGTATATTCTGTTAAAATGCAACAAATTGCTTATTGAATAAAATATATTTAAGGAAATAATGCCTTTATTGAAGACATTGACATCAACAAAAAAAAAAAGATTGATACTTAGTTTTTAAAGAGCAGTTTTTTACTGATATCTCTCTATCTTTCAACTGACTAAACAATCTCTTGAGCACAAATCTCACAGTCTTTCGCAATGTGTTTATCGCGCTAATTGACATTGCGATGGCGATAAAAACAATATTTCCCAAAACCCAAGGAATTATTTGACCTGTAAAACATGCTCAGCATGTTCTATATTTCATTCAAATAGACAAAAAAAGTGCTAAATCCCTAACCTGTCAATCTACAAAAAAAGGCTCTACATTTCTTCACCAGGTGCAAGGTCTGCAGACAAACAAGACTGTACTGATAACCTCTCAGAAATCTACAAAAAAAAGCCTCTTAAGTCTTAAAGGATTACCTCCACTCTTGTAGCCCTGTTGGCCACATCAAGGCACAAGCCAGCCTCAGATATGTTTGGCCTTGAGCAATACAGGCTGTCAATTTCTTATGGGTTCCCATTTCATCACCGTGACAGGCAAGAAATGGTAAAAACTCTGCAGCACAGCAAGCACAACTCGGGCACTTTTGAACAAGCACCTGTCAAACAGGATCCTGTTGAAATGCTTTGTTCTGTAAACATTCCCATCAGAAATGGAGCAAGTTGAAAAAAAAGCAATTAGTGTACTCTTGAGCGTGTCAGAGCATAATGGTGACAATGTGTTTGTACAGTATGTTGCGATGTTATGTGTTGTCGTGACTTGACTATTAAGGGGCTGACCTGGAATAGATCAGTGTGTACCAGGAGATCCAAACTAACGAACCAAGAGAAGCATTTGTTTTAAGAGAAGACAGATTCTTGCACTTATTTTGATATCCAACCAGTACTGAAAGCATATCACACTTTTCTTAGAAAATGCATCTTCATCTTCATTATGGAAGTAATATCTGATAAATGATGTTTCCCTTGCTTGAAGGTATTATTAAGACGTAGTGTCATGACTAATTATGACAAACATAGAAGTTGCCATTAGGTTCATTTATCATCACTTTTAATGAAGCCTTTTAAAAAGAAAAAAAGTCCCTCGCAATGCTAGCTTCTAGCAAACTTCTCAAACTCAGACTCTTAGGTAGCTGTGAAAACATGGAGGGAAATGTGCTAATAAATGGCAGCTGCAGTTTGAGCGTGATTCATCCTGGAGTCTTTGAAATCAGCTTCACGTCTCTCACCCTCCCCCGCTGCACAAAAGCAATCCAGATTGCCGTTTCCTATGGTAACTTTCAAGGAATCCACTGGCGGGGGATCACAGATTCAGATGACGCTTGAGAGATCAGTTTTCTTAGAGGAATACTGAGGATAGGGCTCCTTCCTAGTCACCACCATTAAACTGCGTTCAATAAATATCTTCAAAAGTCCAAAAGTTTACACTAAATATAGAATACACTTTACTTTGAAATGTATCTCTATTTCAAATGGGAGGCATACTATACTTGTAGGGCTTTACAATAAATTCACAACAAAAGCATTTTTTATATAATACAAAAGAAAAAGTCACGGTCCTACATGTTGTTCTCTCTGAACACATAAAGAAACAGCCAATCAAAGTGCACTAAAAGTGGGCCAGCGACTGCAGTCAGATATTATGCTGTACAGTGCAGCATGGATCTGAAGGGTTTTTGTGGTAAACATTGAGACATTTTCAATGTTTGCATACTGCTAAAAACCTTTGATCATTTAGTGGTATGTAACAAACTCTCGTTTGAACCACAAAGTATGTATTCCATAAAACAAGCATCTAACTAAAGTGGAAGAAGTCTCTGTCTGTCTATCCTTTGATTTTCTCATCCGAGCCACACTTGGTGGCTGTGTGAAAGCGGGTTCTTGAGATCCACAGGACATATTTTTGAGTGCCTCATGTACACACTGTGTAATGTATTGAGACGGGGACAAACACACACACACACACACACACACACACACACACACACACACACACACACACACACACACACACACACACACACACACAGCTTGCCATAGCCATGGGGTGGGCTGTAACAATGTTGTCAGACACATCACTTTTTTTATGACCTATGATGATTTTAAATGTAATAAATAGCCAATTCACCATTTGTGATGGTTTATTATTATTATAACACAGTTGTCTGAAGGGAATGTTTTCACAGCAATATAAGATAGATGTTAAAGAGGGAATTATGACCTTTTTATCTTCCAAACACAAGTAGTTTATGATATATAATTAGAGTAGCAGCAACTGTTGCCAGAGTTTATTTTTAAATTGTGGGTTTTGCAAAAAACAATAGATGACAAATACAAACAAAAAGGATAACATAACATATTTTGTCGGTTTACATTGACTTCGGGAAAGTTGAAATAATTTTTGCGGAAGGTGCTAAAAAAGTTAGTGTGGAGCCTTGCTGTCAATTATAGTTCTAGGAAATGAGATATTGGCAAAAATAGGAATCAGCAGATCAAACCTTTCAAAGATGGAATGACAAAGGACAGCGGGTATGCTGGTACGCTATGCATGCAGCCGTTGCCACAGAGTCACCGTGTAGCGCTCACTTTATCACTGTATGTATATTTCAACCACATGTTCAAGAAGGTGTTATTTTTTAACGAGAGCTGGCACTAATTGCTCATTGCCTAAAACTGGAATTTGTTTGAAGAGAAGTCTATATTGTTGATTTGTGAATAAGAACATGCTAAATTATTAGTTTTTACGACTAGGATGCTGCTACAGGCTCCATTTTATTTATTTTCTTGTTGGTTCTCTTTGCTTGAAAAAAGTAACCCTCCACTTGACACATTTATTCTATGTTACTAATATTGAATTAATAAAAGATAATGGAAATAAATTCTGTTTATAGTCACAGTGTATAAAACATGTTTGATGCCTCAAAATGAATCGATAACGAATCACATCGTAGCCCTCTGGATTGGAATCGAAGCGTGATGTGCCTAGAGATTCCCACCACTGATATTCAGTACGTACTCGGCACACATACACTTACTGTAGACCATGCATCATTGGCACAGACAACACAAGAGACAATTCCATTTACAACTGTAGCATTTTTCTTCTATGGCTTCCTTCTAATGTGCTCATTAGTGTTCTTGTGCTGAGCCTCATGCCCCAGGAGACGCTGGTCGGGAGAGAACTGCCTGTGTTTACTGCAGCACACATCAAAGAAGGCCTTACTACGTAAAGGGAAAGTCCTGAGAGAGCCTGCTGATTGCTTACCCATCATGCACCGGTGCTTTTTGGACAGAACCATATTCAGAGGAATATACAATGCAGTATGCAACACCTTGGCCCTGACAATACCTTCTGTTACAAAGGTTTGGAAATGCCCTTCACTATTATAAGCAGGAGGAATGAAGAAATAGCTATTACTGGATATTATTAAAGAGAGGAGGATTAATGATTAGTTTCTGCATCCCATGGTTCAAGTTGTGACCAAAAAAAAAACGAATGTATATGCACTGATACCTTGTTGATACATCCTTAAAACATAGCTTCCTTTTCAAGCAATATGAAAAAAAGGTGCCAAACGTATGACTTTCTCATGCCGTCTACAATTATTTTATCAAAATGTCGTCAAATCCCAGTCAAGCATTACTTTCAAGCAAAACATAATTTTGCCACCTAAATGTGGAGGATCATAGCAACTAAGCTAACAATGGCAGTCGTACGTCATTGAGTGCTAGCGCACAGCTCAGTCTGACCTTCTCGGGTCAGTGGTTCAATCCACTATACTGAATACACCAACATGCAAAATCTGCATCATAACAATAGGTGGCTAATTAACAAGAGCTTTTGGCTTTTTCTGTTTAATGCAACAGTTATCGGTGTCATCATGTTTCCATAAATAAAATGCTTGTTTTTGATTTTACCACTGTGAGACAAGAAGCTAGCTTTCAATATTTGTAATCTTCTGAAAATAATGTATTTCAACAATGGCCCAACACATGGCAAAACATACTAAATATGCTATATATATATATACTGGTTGTTGCAGCTTCAAGAAAAACAACAGTGGCATAAACGGCATTCATGAATATACAAACTGAAAAAAAACACATATAGCTACAGAGCATGAAGGAAGGACCTTGAAAAATAAAGCCACAGATAACATATTTAACATAAACAGCAGAGGAAGGACTACAACGACTTATTTTAGCCTTGAATGTTCAATATGTTCAAATAACCATGGTCAATATGTACAGTAGCATATCCCTGGGGTGTCAGTCAGATGTCTCTCTCTCTCACACACACACACGCACACACACACACACGCACACACACGCACACACACACACACACACACACACACACACACACACACACACACACACACACACACACACACACACACAACCTAATACTTTACATGTACTTCGTGAGTACGCTCACTGACATGATGCATTCCCTCATCCCTAACCCTAATCTTAACCATAACTAGATACCTGACCCAAACCCCAACTATTACCAAACCTAATTCTAACCCGAACCTTAAAATCAAGTATTAACCCTCAAACAGGCTGTTGAAGAAATGAGTAGCGGCCAAAATGTCCTTGTGCGGTCCTCACTTTTTAGCTAACAAAGAACACACACACACACACACACACACACACACACACACACACACACACACACACACACACACACACACACACACACACACACACACACACATGAAAACATGTATAATGCACAGCACTGTATGTCTTGCATGTTCATCAAGACTGCAACCCTTGGGAGACCTTCTGTCCCTGACATGACACAAACAAATAGTAGTCGACCCGTGGGACAGCCGGTTAGAGGTGGCAGTCGTTGCGTGTAAAGCAGGGTTAGAGAGCACACGGCCTTGGTGGCCATGACAGTCCAGTGATAGGTATTCGGTGGGACATTTGTCATGGGTATCCTTGTTTTTCATGTCCAATCTTAAAGCCCCAAGTATGCGACATATACAGCATACTGTACATTGACAGTCTGACCTTCCACGGCTCAATGACGATCTGCTAACAGTGTAAGCAGCAAAACAAAAGTGATTCGGGTTGCTCCGTGACCCAAAACCGCGATACGATCTGAACTGTGAGTTTTTGTGATCTGTCGCACCCCTAATTCTAATTCCATTTGCCATTGCAAGGGGCATTCAGGAGTCCGACGTACTGTTTTTGGTCACTAAAGCACTTTCTAGTCTAGTCATTATCGAACAGCACCGTTATTAGACAAACTAAAAAGGGTTTTGAAGGTGTTCACGGTGACAGGCCCCAAAGCACCAGGTTAATAAAGTAGACCCCAGAAGACATGACACATGGATCAAACCCAAAGGGAACACTTCATCCCCTAATGAAAAGTTTTAATTATCTACATTATCTCCTCACCCCGTGTCAGCTGAATCTTGATTAAAGTTTGGATGACCATCGCACACAGAACAAGCAAGCCTCTGCAGTTCCAAACCCCTCCTTCTCTCGAACAGATCATAAAGTGGCCATGGAATGTCTCTCCACAACCCACGCAACATGGAGTAAATGTTGTACAGCCAAGAGACTGCACTGGAAGTCCAAATCGCCTTTACTGCTCTCTACTAGAAGAGGGGGTGATGTGGAATACACCTCTGTTGGAGGTGAAATGTGTCTGCACTGTCAGAGACAACATGCACAAGAGGCTCTGCAAACACCAGGGGAGCTGGGACATGTTCCTTAAAGGAATACTTCAACATTACAATGCAGCCACGGTGAACACAGAATCAAAACGCAGAGAAATGTCATTTAAAACAGCAAAACTATGCCAAAACGTCAGTTTACAAACTCTCACAGCACTCGTGGAGCATAATCCAAGTCTCATTTATCCAGTTGTATGCATGGTACTTCACAAACACACTAAAACCGTACTATTTAAAACACGTTGGACTTGTTCGGGCGTGCGCAAGTGTGAGATGGTTTGCAATGAATTGTTCTAAATAGTACAAATGTCCTGCATGAGTTGTGTGAGAGTTTGTAAACCTATGTTTTGATAAAGTTTCACTGCTAAATGTGACTCCCATTTAGTCTGCTTAGGATCATTGGGACTTTACTTTGTTTTTTGAATTTTCTTCAGGAATTGAAGGTAATGAAGGGGACAATAAATCATAGAAATTCTGTGCGTCAGTTTTCCGCAGCTAAAGAACATTGAAATCACATTGGAATAAAACATCTTCTATTCATGAACATTTTTTTACTACTTGATTTCCCCCTCTTATTGTATCGATCTGAATAATGCAAGACTGCTTAATAGACAAAAGACCTACAGCCATTGAAGCTAGAAAAGAAGTATTACAAAAGTGCCCTTAAGAAAATAAAAGGAACACAGAGCAGTGCATTAGATTGATTGAATTTCTCTGAAATTATCATGACTCATTTTGTCAGTTTATTATCAGTACTGAGATCTCTGGCTGTGTGCTTATCTGAAGGTGCCTTGAGGGCTTTCAGAGAAAATTTGCCTCCTCAGTTGCACATGTTTTCTGACTCAGTCGTGGTAACGAAGCCACAAAGCCGACCGAATGCCAAATCAGATGCGGATTATAAAAGTGGCACTGCGACGAGAGGAAACAGTGACTCCACTTCTTTCGACCTGCAGCTCCTGTTGCATTTTCTTGGCTATCAAGGTCAACATGTAATCTGCCAGATGTTATTCACTTCCTGTTGAAGACTGCGATCCATAATGAGGTTTACAAGAATGCCCAAACAATATTATTAGAAGCAATTTCTCAAATGTGTCTTTGCAACCCACATGCAGTACAATGGGACTAGACATATAATTCTTCCTGATTCATTGATTGGAATTTGTTGTGTAATTATGATAATATGCCACCAGGAGGGACACAATGATGTTACTGCTTATGATCTAAAAAATGAAAGAAACTTGTGTAATGATGTGATGCCTATTATTCCAAAGTCTTTGCCACGTTTCTTCTGTTTGTGACAGATTTTGATGTTTTTGGACAACGATGATGATTTATGTCAGAGTGTTGTGTTGGATATGTTTGGCTGATGTGTGCATCACACTAGCCAAACCAATTTGATGTCAGTGCAGATACATCCATTCACCCCGGGGGAACCTCGTAAAAGCTGTTAAGAATGGAATGAGTGCTTCTACCCCGTATTCAAAAGCGGGTGAGGTACTTTGATGCCATTATCCCCATTACTTACAGCAAATAATAGAATAATCAGAAACTAGAGGAATACATTTGAATCTGTCAAATGTATATTTAATGAGTGAGGTCGCTTTAGTGCTTTTGACACAGCAATGACATCACATTTTTATTTTGATTCCAGGGCAGGACACGCTAGAATTGAAACACAAATTAAAGCTTGAGTTTTGCTGAAATATACAGTAGGGTACTTACCTGGGGTATTGCTTGAGGAAGGGCTAAATCATTAATAATTAATCTGTGTTTGCAAATGGGACCCCATGAAAGAGGCTGTGAAACTGATGAAAAACACACAAAACATGCACACAAATGTGCAAGAAGGCATGAAAGTGAAAAGCACTCATGGAGACTAGACACATACTTACACAATCACATGTGTGTATGAGGCCTGAGACATTTTGATAAAACATAAAATATCCAGTCATGTCCACAAATACTCTTAGCTATTACCTGGATTATTCATGAGACGAAATATGAAGTTACAGCCCTGGACGTTTAATCTATTCTAGACTGACTGAAAGAAACTGACAATCAACTATGTTCCCCAATAAAAACAAAATAATTAGTTTGAGTTATTTTCACAAAGGACTCATTTACAGATATGGTTATGATCTGTTGTGTTCATCACAATGTTATATTCATTTTTATGAAAACCCTTTTGTTCTTCAAAACAATTTATGGACAACGGTAACAAACCATTTATCAAACGTGGCGTATCTGGCTTCCCTGTTAATGTGCATCTCACTAACTGTTACCACACTTGGTCCCGTCTTGGCAGTACCTGTCTCCATCTGCCTTTTGTATTATTTAAGACTATATTTAAAAGATTCCATAAATGTTTTATCCTGGGGCTTCTAGTAGATCATGCTGTGGTAGCAGAAACTGGCAGAGAGACTGAGAGGTGTCTTCATTTACTTGCTGTAACATCTTCATTGACATGACGGTTGATGCTAAAAAAATGCAGATTCCCTCATGCTGATGAGCTGAGACGCGGCGTTATCAGCGCTATGATCACTGCACAGCTGTGTTAGAACACTTCACTGTGAAAAGCCTGTTTTTACATTTTTCTTCCATGGGTATTCACCATGCTCCCTCTTTATGGCCGAAAAACATATTTGAATTGGAAATGACTCAGAATACTGTTTTATGTATGTCGTCTCTAGATGCATTTTGCACATGCAAACAGATCAAATATGAAAAGAAGGGGGAAAAAGCCGAAAGGAAAGGTTTGAAAACCTGATTTGCCTTGATCTCGCTGTGTAAACTAATAAAGATTATCATTTTGATCACAAGTTATTGATGCAGTTTTTCTCTCTGCCTCGGCCTCTCTCTCTCACAAGATACAGGTGACTATTCACGCCTGAGAGGACAGAGGAGAAAGACATGTGAACGCCATTGGAGATTGTCACATTTTAAAGGCACAGCAGTCTTTTTGCCCCACCCCCCCTCTGCCTCATCGCCATATTCTGATCTTTCTCTGGCGCCTTCCCGTCTTCCTCAAGGAAGTTGCAGAAATGCAACATCAACAAGCAGCTCCCATGCCAGCTCCAACGGGTAACAGTAGGAGGAGAAGAGTCCAGAGATTCCGCTACATGGACAAGAGAGAGCGGCTTCCTGTCAGCGCGGTTGATTAAAATTCCTGCAACTAAGAATGCAGGGTGTGATGTACGATGAGCAGGTGGTGTGGGTTTAATATGCATGAGCGGACGGCTCCTGCATCTGCAGATTGGCAGTCACTGAGCTTGCCTGTCCGCTCTCTTGGCAGCTCTCTTGGCATATGGAGCGACTAAGGGCATCCATGAGCATAGCAGGGGGGCCCCCACTGATACCATGTACTCTTTTTGTGACTCCTGAGATCAGAAGGATGGCAGCTGGATCTCTTTTGGTTTGCTGAAAGTAGCCAATGTGAAGGTAGAGGAGAGCATGGATATTTTATTGATTTTCTACAAACAGCAGGGAGCATCAAAAGGGAGAGGGATTAAGGGAGCCAGTGTAAACATTGACTGTGTTGGGGTTTAGAATTAAGGCTTATCGGAGGGAAGATGTGATTAGCCCCTACACCATCTCAACGGATAATTATATTGATATGAAAAACAAGCAAAGGTCCTACTCCAGATTTTCAAGGCAGGAAATGTGGTTTTAGCTAGCGCTGCCTTGCACTGTATTTGACATAGAAACTGTGACTTTGAAAGGTTTGGCTGTTTTTTTCAGGCCGCTGCATAGAGTCAGATTCACAGGATTTTATGTTTACGTGGGTGCATTGCAAAGTGGTATTTTCCAGTATGTTTTTTTCTTCTTTTCCGATGCTGTTTGTCATTTGTGTGTTTTGATGTGCGCTGTAGTTGTAGGAGAGGCGCAGTACAGGGTCTGACAGTGGCAATCCTGCACTGTACTGGAATGTTGATGTCAACGTTTTGTACCATCTGCCACCAAACAGCATACTAGACAAGGCGCCACACCCATGTCCTGTTGTATTTTTATTACGTCAATTGGTTGAGGCGCAGTCTTTCAGACCTCTCCAATATCCCAAATCACACAGCTACTTCAGAATAACACAGACTGAAAGGAAAAGCTGCTGCCAAATGTCCAAAGATCCTGCTCAGAGTGATTCACATTTTAAAGTGTTCTAGTACAATTGACCCTGTGCTAATCCCCGCCCCTCGCTCTACTCTATCAAACTGTAAGAGCTACCATGGAGCTCATACAGAAACAACTAAACATTTAACCATGACTAGCTTAACATGTACCATACCAGTCTCAAAATGAAGAACATCTGAAACCATTACATGAGAGTCTATGGAGCAGATCTGGATTTCTTGTTGGACCCCTTGAGCTGGCCGATGGTTCGCTATGATTGGCCCGTATGCATTAGGGGGGGTGGGACTTGAAGGATTCCGACTTGTATGGACTAAATATTAGCTATAGTTGTTTTTGACGTCTATCTAGCTGTAACGCATGACGTGGATTATTTGGACAGTTGGTGCAGGGAGGTTTCAGTGATGAGACAACGATCACTTCCATAAACAGCTAGAGAGCTGTATGAAGGCCTTCCTGCACCCCGACAGTTTGCTGAGTCTGTAAAGTAAAATCAGCTTAAAAATCAGCTTGAAAATCAGCTTAAAAACTTCCTGTTTAGACAGGCGTTTGGGTAAGCTCTATATCTGCACTCTAAGTATGTATTTATTGTGTATTGCACCGTCTATTGTGCTTTTTCATTACGTTTGGTGTTCAAAACACTGCTCTTTAAAATGATTTGTCCGTAAAAATGCTCTTGTTAAGCACTTTGTGACAAACGTCAAGACAAAATGTCTGTGAAAAGCACCATGTAAATACATTTTACTTACTTACCCTCTTTTCAGCAAGTGTTGTTTTTTACCACTCTGTACTCTCCGACTTGAGTGATGTGCATTGTCAAAGCACGATTACACATCAAAGATCCACTGTAGTCAAGGTGCTGCAAATTAGCCACACACACCTCTGTGTTCTTGTGCTCATCCACATTTTGCTTTGGATGACTATTCAACAAGCTAAGTAACATTTTCCAAAGACATACTAAAAAGAGCTGGATATATACATATGGAAGATAGATAATTATTTTTAAAATAATGTAAGTCAGGCATATGGAATAAAGTGTATCAAATGCATCTATTAGGTTAATCATTGAGTCGGCATTAAGTAAGCCTGCAATGAGTCATTTAGAGACAAATCTGTAAACACATGAATGTACTAATTGGATAACATTAATGATAACTAGCTTTGAAAACACACCAGGGGACAACGGTTAATCCCAATTATAAATCCCACTAACTGTGCGTCTCATGGACAAAGCAAAGCCCTGATGAATTTTGCTTTTTCTTTAAACAGGGAGGCAGATTTCCCCTGTCACCCCATCCCGCTCAATACAGCCATCCATATCTTGGAGGTGTCTCTCTCTCTTTTTCTCTCTCTCTCTCTCTCTCTCACACACACACACACACACACACACACACACACACACACACACACACACACACACACACACACACACACACACACACACACAAGCTCCACACAAAATAAACACAGGTAGAAAGAGGCAGCATACGCCTCCTGCTCTCAATGGAGCAGTGGGAACAGGATTACATGCCTCTCAGACTGCTCACTCACAGCAGAAAGACACCGCTCTGATCCAATCATGGTGACACATGCAGAAACAAGGGAAAGGTTGTGGCTTGGCCTCTCGCGGGAACAAGCTTGTTATCGGTATTACTTGACAGAAAGGAGAAAGCACGGATATTGTGATCATTTGAAACAGATCTAGGAACTAATGATTGGAAGGAGGGGCCTCTTGTTTTTGAGGGGTGTTACGGTAATGTCGCAAGCTATATATGGACCTTTAGGCTTTACCCTAAAGCAATGCTGCCAAACACACACTGTGGGGTATCTCCAAACGTATAGAAATACGGGACAGGCACTGACAATGCCAGGACTGGCAGCGTTGGCGCTGACTCTGGATCAGTGAAATCCTGTTTAGCCCTCTCTTGGCCTTTAGGAAGTGCCTGCCTTCAAATTCTCGCCAAATCATGGCCTGTTTAACACCTCACCACCTGCTATGTTCATCTGTATGCGAGTGTTGGGGAGAGAAAGAGAGATGTGTGTGTTGATTGCAAAGCAGAAGAAAGTGTGGCGACTGTGTGCATATTTTGACTAAAGGACCGATGCACAACAACACACACACACACACACACACACACACACACACACACACACACACACACACACACACACACACACACACACACACACACACACACACACACACGCAAGCTCAATACAGTATGCCTTTCCAACATTAATGATTTCAGCAGTGATAACAATGTAGTCTGTTAATTGGAGTGTAGGGATTTCATTTTAATCCAAGTCATCAGCATGAGCACATTGAGTGATCAATTATGATGATTTTCACAAACGAGCTGCTAAAGTCCCTGTAAAACATATTGCTCCCCCCAAATATTCTTCTCCATTCTCCTCGATGGCCCCCATCAAAGGACGTATGAAAACATTAAACCTGACGGCCAAAGATGTTGTGCGTGAATGATGGTTGTGTTTTCAGAAAGTGGTTCTCTCTCTGGTGCATAACATTTCATAACAGAAATATTAATCAAAGACATTTTGCTTAGAGCCATTTGGGGATGAATACAATACGGTGTCCCCCCAATGCTCCACACAGCAATGTTGCCATTGCTTGATATGTCACACTCAATGAATGCCACAGGCAAAACTGTGTTTTACCAACAGGATGTTTGTCTCAAAATTACTGCAACAGTACTTTCTCTTGAGGAAACAAAGGTAGAGCAGTCTAGCTTTGTTCAACGGTGTGAAATGCTGTTATTTCTCAGCGTTTTTGGTCTTTGTGTGTCGATGTTGAATTTGGCACATTAGGGGCGGAAGACACTGCAGGTTGCTTAAAGCTTAGAACAGTAAAACTCCCAAGCTGAAGCATGAGATAAAGTGCTTTGAATAGCAAACAAACAAGGCTTTAGTGGCGAGTGGCTGGGGAAGACTCCGTGCCGGGAATGACTGCGAACTGTTCACAATATTCACAGTCACCTTAAACCGTGACCACATAAAAGAAAAATGCTTTATCAAAGCAAAGGGGGAAACATACTGTACACCGATGTGCTGCCATCATTTAGAATTCATGCATTTATATTCATTCGAGAGAGAGAATTATGATGTAATTCACATCACAATATATGCATCAGCAAAGTGAGTTGGTTGTATTGTCACATTATCTTCATTGTGAAGCACTATTATCTTATGGACTTAAAGCGACCAACTTAAATTTAGTATACCTAGTAAAGTAGGTTGCATAATGTGGCTTATACTATACTGTTATAAGTTTTAAAAAGCAACTTAAGATACAGAAAAGGAAAAATCAAAGATTAATTGTAAAATGTCATACCCCATTTTTATCTTTATCTTTATAAAAGACTGAATTGAGATCAAAGCATATTATCATTATTACCAATAATATTCCTAGTATTATGATTATTATAACAATGATGTGAACTCCACATTAAAGTCCAGGCTGAAGATATAAATCTCACATTGTCCCTTTTGACAGATAGGAAGGCAGCAGGGCTTAAGAAATGACACATTGTGCCGTATACCTTAATCCAGTTATACCACAACAGCAGCTGACATTACAGTTCACCGCTCACTGATCTTTCCTTTGTGCCTCCGGACCAAAACCGACCACTGTCACAGTCAAAAGAACCAACTCAAAATAAAGCTCCCATAAATAAGCTGTCAAAACTGATGTTAATTTTAGTTAATGTGGCCTTTGTTTAATACTTTTTTGACGCCCGGGTGACCGCGGTGCTGTGACACCCCCAACCAGCATGTCGTCTTTACTCGTGGCGGATGGGTAGGTGTTGTAGTACACATTGGGAACTTCTGTCAGAATGTCAACTTGTCATCTTCACTATTTCCAATCCAGTAGATGGAAAGGTCAAGTTCGTTCATGGCTATGGTCGGGTGTTCACTATACTAGTCAGCAATTTACTTTTAAAGATGCCATTGATGTTTTATTTACTAGATCACATATGTGTGGTGGACCTCATTGGATATAAAAAACAAATTGACTGTCTTTAACATCACCCAAAAAAAGTATTTCATATAAAAAAAATAGGAGGACTGTACGTCTATTTTGTGAAAGCCTAAAAATTCAGTTCTTGACAGATCCGTAGAACAAAAGAGGATTAAAAAAAAACACCAACACATTTCAGCAGTATGCTGTCTCCAGACTCTCACAGATCAGTTCACAAGTGTTGGTGGATGTCGCTGCTCATACTTCAGTGGTCCAAATCTTGATTGGTGAGTTTTCAGTGGCATCTTGACATTTGTGGCGTATAAAGCAGAGTGAACAGGGTTCACATTTAGTGAGCAGGCAGGGGATTAGTGTCTTACTTTCACAAGACAAATGTCTGCTGATGGACACGTTGGCTGTTACAGTGCTGGCAGTCGTGCGGGACAGACACTATGACCACTGGCACGTGATAACGAGATGGGTTTTGATGGTTTAAATATCGTAGATACTTAGTTAATTTTGCTCATTGTGATCCTGATGTGTTTTTTTTAAATGCTGTCATTATACAGTGCAGTATAGTTTTATAATTATCTGTAGCGCTAATACAATTTGTCTAAATAGAAAGACAAAGAGAAGAAAATATATAGGCGAAAACTGTGTTGGATTTTCTGCTCAAATCCATCCGTCGACTTACATTTTCACGGAATGTGGCGCATAAAGCAATGAAAAGCAGATCCCTTCAGATACACAATTATATAAACAAGCTATACTGTAGGAACATACTGTGAATAAGAAAAGTCAGTGCATTCATTTGATGCTTTCCCTGTCCCTCTAAAATAAATTCTCTTAGTGCCAATGCTGCCAGCTATGACAGCCATCCACAGCGAGGCACAAGTAAGACAGAGGAGCTAGTGGAACATTTCTAACAAAGCCACTGACACCTGTCACCACAAAGCATGAGAACGGGGTGATGGTACACATAAATAACAAACTGGTCAGACTGACTGGACTGATAAGATGGAGGCATTGAAAGAGAAGAGGGCAGAGAAGAGGCTGCTGCCGTTCAGTGTGTAAGCAACGCTAAAAGTCCGTCAATCATTGGTGGCTAGCGCCTTGTTCTTTGCAGTTGTGAACGAGGGATTTTGCACAAATTTTGCCGTAGGAACAGTTGTCGAACTGAAAAAAAGGTTTTGACATACTGTAGGGAGGATTACTGAACAGTAGGGGAAAAAAGGCTGGAAGTAAGAGTACTATTCTGAAAAACAGTCTTGATAGATAGGAGAAGCGTATAGTCAGCATTCAAGATACATCACAGAGCATATTAGGTGCTCATTTGTGTTGACAGCGATCAGACAATCAGTACAATGGGTCCAAGTCAAACAGCCGCAGACTCAGCCAATTAACAGGACGGGAAGGCGGCGGGATGCTTTCACTGCCCTAATGAAAGAATCTGGAATTTGTTTTTCTGTCCGACCAATTTATCTGTTTGGCATCTGCCGGCACAACACTTAAAAGTGTCGTCTGGCTTGCAGGAACACATATTTAATATGCTTGGCACATTTTGATTGTATACATTGCAAAAATATATATACTGTGTATTCATTGTTGAAACTGTAATTCTTCACTACAGTATATTGGCACACTGTTATGGCATTAACTTTTGTCAAAGGTATGGTATCATACTTTACTGTGTACACATTGAATTAAGGGAAAACCTCCCATTTGCATTACGGATATCAAGTGTATTTAGTATTCTAGACTTGATTGATATTTTAACACTCTTTGTGTCCATGCACTTCACTTACCTTTTTCAAATAAAGCCATTTATTAAATTTGAGTCCTGCTTGAAATGAAGAGCGTAATTACGGTGAACGGTGTCAGCAAAATGTTGATATCCTGCTTGTTTAAGATGATAACCCATACCCAGCATGTATTTAGTCTTCGTAAGAGAGCTAACAAAAGAGGAAGGTGCAACATGATACTTCCTACAGTACTGTAAATAACCTATGAGATTATACTTCTAAAGAAGGAGGCTGAGCAATCAGTGCAAGCCAATATGTCACCAAGCATGAGCAAAAGTACATCATCCTTATAAGATAAATAGACAATTAATGTCAGATGTTTAACCAGCAAACAAAACATATGCCCGACAAGATTTCTGCACATTGCATGGTCAGTATGACCGAGGTGAACATGGTGAATATGGTGAACATGGTTGTGATATGCAAGGAGAATGATACAGTGACACACACAAACTTAATTGAAGAAAAGTTGGCTCGTCATCAGTGATTTTATCAGATTTTGTTGCTAGATGCCTCTGGGATGACAACAAAAATCGAACAACATCATGATTTACATCTTATCCTTCGCCCTTAGTTTTTGTCATAATGTTTTCACGACCTCTCCTTGTCTCAACTCAAAATGTTTCTCATGTATTTAGCTCGCTGCTACAGAAACCTAATGCTGCTTGAACAAGCTTACGGTCTGCACTCTGCAGTGTCACTTTGAGGCAACACTCGCAGTATGCTCTTGGATGATATGCATTGGGCCACCAGCTGGTTTTGAAATAAACAGGACGAATATACTGTTGAGCTAGAAAATACAAAAATCAGCCTAAGCACACAGTAAGGTGCAGGAAAAACAGTGAATCAACAGAATGTCGTTTACATCTAGCTCATGGCTGTTGTTGTAATTCAACGCATATCTGTCAGAGCTGCCCACTGCTTCTAAATCACAAAGAATACAGCCTTCAGGAAGGCTGCGTGTGGCTTTAAGTGAACCAGAACCCTGTGCATACACTCAAACAGCAGCCTGGCCCTCTGCAGCCATCAATTTACAGTGTTGAAGCCGACTGCACCCTGCCCTTCTCTCTCTTCCCCTGTACCAGAATTAATTTCTCCCCAGAGCTGATAGGCTACGCTCTACTGCAGCCAATCCATATAATTAGGCCGTCAGCAATGTAAACCCCTGGCTCAGACTTCATGTCCGTTTCAATATTAGGTGCAGACATGACAATGGCTTCATCAAATGTGAGAACTTTCATTTATCGATTTGATAAATTGTTCTTTCTTAGCCCTCTATACGGCTTATCACTACACACAACCGTTTCCGTTCTTCACTGGTTCCTTTTTCGGGGCTTAGGTGAATTATCTTCTTCTTCTACTGCACATAATGCGAGATGTGTCCTGTCTTCCTTTGGGTCTTATGATGCATTTAGTTTCTCATTACGAATGAATCACTTGCAAGTGTTTTAATGGCCGTTTAATATTGGTGGATGCACAGACTGAGGTGTCTGCCCTCAACTCTTTCTCCCTCCTTTTCTCACAGCCCTGTTACACAACCATTTTCCTCCCTGAGTCAATTATGTAGGGTTCTGACGGCTGATCTCACTCCATATGGCGACAGCTCTGTTAATCGCTACCTCCCAGAGAACTGCTGCGTGACAGCCTGCGTGTCAAAATCACCATCAAAACGGCGAGGCGTGGAGAAGAGGGGGGGGGCTTCAAATAAATGGGATGTTTGTCAGTGCATGTGTGCGTGTGTTTTTTGAGGGGCGGGAGGCGAGGAGAAAGGAAAAATTAGCCTGAGAAAACAAAGTCAATGAGGCATGAAGGAGGCTCCCCTCTCCTGTGTTTGGTAGAGGTGGTTGTGCCTCCTCATTCAGTTACTATCACTCAAGGGAGACGGGAAGAAAACGACAGCATTTTGGGTTGGGGGGGGACAGAACAGGATTCTGCACGTTACTTGGTCTGGTTGTGGTTATTGACTGAGGCGACACTTGTCAGCACAGGCTTCCAATCCTTTGACATTAACTTGTCGCATGCATTTGCATTTCCCCAAGTCGAATCTTCTTGGATTGAATAAGACCTTTGGGATGAGGTGTCAAGAGGGCATGTTGTACACAACAATACAACACAAGCTCTTACAATCACAATGACTTGTTTTGTGCATTGACTGATTACCACTGGGGAAGAGGGAAATAGCCTGCATCTGCCTGAATCCCCCTGTTACACATATTTATTTGCAAACATGTATGATAATAGCTATGTGATCCTTAGCCGACAAAAGGCAGACAGACACATCAATTTGAAACGATACCTTCAGATTAAAAGCAAAACGAAATCAAATGTTAACATGACAACTGGCTCAAAATATGTGTCACATAATTCACAGTCAATTGTACAATTGTAAACGTTTTTGTGTGTGTGCGTATCATGACGTAGGATCAGTTATTCTGCTCCTCCTGTTTCCTAGAGAAAAGGTGAATATCTAATATTGCATTTAAAGAGATTACAAAATCAATACTTTAATGCGTTTGCGTTCCCCGATCAACCAATAATCTTGCTAAATCCCGACATCTATCCCATATTATAGAGGTATTGCCTAATTATCAGTGAATAGGATACACTAGCATATATTTGTGCATAATGCAAATATTGGGAAGTCGATTGGTTAATTGATGCTTCCTTTACGAGCTATGTGCTCATTTCCCAAATACAAAGGCATGATGGTAATTCACTTTCCTTCCAATCATCATTACTGTTTTGATAAATCTAACCTTTGAGATGAAGGGAGAAAAGACAAGCTGATTAGGTCATTTAAGGATGTTTTCTTTTGTTAAATACTGTTATTGTTTGCACCTTTCTTCTGCAGTGTGTAAATAGTGTGTGTGGGAGACTGAATATGCATATCAAGAACTAAGGATGTCTGAAGCGGATGTGTCAAATCCAGATTAGGGGTAAAGTCAAAGTCAGTGTGATTTAATACAATGTGTTTGGCCTATTCTTTGTATTTTGGGATCACACAATGATTATAAGTGCCAGATAGGCTTAGTTTTGACTTTTTTGACTTTTGAATTAGAAACTAAATCATATATGTTTTATGTTGACAGGAGCCATTAAAAAGCACACTAAACACAGCCTTACAGCGACTTCATACCTTGCCAATTGCTTGTGGCGTTTTCCATCTTTAGGTTGGACATGAATAATCATGAGACTCTCTGAACCGTGTCCAGCCTCTCTGATTCCCTGAGTGAAGCTTACTGGAAAGAAGAAACCCCAAGAGCTGCTCACTGATGTGAACATTTTGAATGCTAGGTTAGCAAAAAGTACATGACACTGTTTAGTCAGTGTGCACTGAGGGTTAAAGCCTGACTGAGTCACTATGGCTTATGTCAGAAGGCCTTAGACTTTGCCACCTCACACGACACACATGCCTAAGGTCAGTGTCACTACCCTGCCAAGTGTTGACCTTTGATCAGTTAGAGGAGTGCTAAACACTGCCCAAAGGTCTCTCTGGGTATATCTCAGAGCGGAGGGGGGACACACACAACTACAACAGCCTTTAACCATCCCAGCCAGACTTCCTTTGCCTGTAAAAACATTAACATGCTTTGTCAACACACAGCAGAGCTCTAAAGCTAAGCACAACATGAGCCTAATGCCAATGTATTTTTAAGTAGTGCACATATTTGATAGCAGAAACAGTGTAATAGTGAGCCGGAAGCTTGATATTTCCGTTTGGAAACCCGTGTGTGTAAAATACTGAATATCAGGGAGCTATAAAGTTGGCCACAGTCTGTCTTTTCACATACTACAAATATTGCAAAAACAATTCCTATGGTGCCTTTGACCTACTATGAATTTTACAAAGGAAAAAGTATGCATCGCGCCTAGATTATGGTGGCTAAAGTGAAGATAAGGCTTTTCTCTGAAATTGAATTTCCTTTAAAACAGATATGTTTTAGTCCCTGGGCTCTTGCGCTATTGTGTTTCAACCACTTTGTTAATAAAAACAACAACACCGGCCCCTACAAAGGGACTGCTGACAGGAAGACAAGAGGTATCCATTTCACCTCAGATGCAGTTTGAATTCCCATTGCACATAATCAGGCCAGCTGATATTCCATCTTCAGCAACAAGCAGGAAGGCACAACATTGCTCCCTCACATGCACCTAAAGAGGATGTTCACCCAAGGGGTTTCTGCACTGTTGTCTCTGCTGGACTTTGTATTACATTTAGCCTTACGAGATTCATGTTACTCAAACAGACTCCTGTATTGTTTCACTACAAAAAAGCAGCAAACACAACAGACTTCAATGAACATCAGAATATCTGGCTCAGGGTGCAGAATCTCATGTACTGATTTATATCAGAGGAAAAAAAGGTCAACATCAATTATAAGGAATAAAACATCATTTAAATTAAATGTGAAAGCACCTGGCTTGTATTAAGTATTACAGTTCAGCGTTCCAAGTAGTAAATAGAATAACCAGATCTCCCTCATCGCTCATGCTAATTATTGTTTGCGGCTTCAAAGGAGTTTCTGTGTTGTGCCTTCGCCGTTTACTGCTGCTGACTAGACACCAATCGAGCCCGATCCCTCCTGCGCTGCTATCAGAGGCCTGTCTTGACCAATGAAAATGTCTAGTTGTTTACACCAAAGTGGTGTGGGAAGCAAAAGTCAGCATTTCCTGCTGTGAGAGTTATTTTTAGACTGAAGAAAGAAAAAAAGGAAAAAGGAAAATGCATGTGATATTACATTTCCGACCCGCACAGAAAGTGAGGCGAGGGGGTGGGTGAAAAAGGGAAGAGGAGGAGAGGTATTGATGTGTAACAGAAGCATGCTGAGGAAGGCCGAGAAAATGGAGAGAAAAAAAAAGGAGAGATGAGAGCGAAAGAAAGCGAGAGGGAGAGACAGTCACACTTGGTTTGCTTCATCTCTGGGCGTATCATCTGGCTTGCAGGGGGAAAATTACTGTACCAGTCCCCCAAGGGCCAGAGTGACTTCCTTAACCACTTTAATAAACTGGAAGAGTGTGATTGCCCAGACAGTGCTGCTGTCCGCGTGTTAATTAGGCACAGTGTTTTATCAGAGCTGGCCACTCATGAACCGACCAAGCATATGACCATGAGCGGTTTACTATCATCCTGCACGGGGAAAGCAAACTTAAAGTATATAATCAAAATCCATTGTCATTTGGCTAAATTTTATGTTACTTGCTGTATGAGAAAGTGTTGAGATCACACACTACAACCTGGCATTGCTCAGCTCAGTTGGCAACTAATTAAACAATAAATAAACATCCGTTATTACCAATGCATTTGTTTTGAATTTCGAATGAAATGTAGTCTTTGAACCCCACATATTTTGCCATCTTCATTTCAGAACCAGCCCTCTACCTCATTATCCAGAAGATCCCAATTACACGTTCGCAAACAGTTTTCTGTGTGCTGCTGCTTTTTCACCTGCAATGTTTTTCTTCCATATATGCTTATTAGCATGTATTTAAATCTCACATTTTCACCTTTCTAATTTGTATAAGGTGTAAACCATGTTTATTTTCAGCAGTTCAGCTGTGAATTATAACAAGTTTTATTCAGGTGAAAAGTGTGTAATGCAAAACCACAAGACATAGAAAACAGTTTGAACAGAATACCTGCGTGTATTGATTAACAAAAATCACATTTACATGTGGAAGACAGCTGATTAAGAGGCTCAAACCTGAATAAAACCTGAGAGTATTTAGTGGAATTCATCTAGAATAATTAGTTGGAGCATCTCTACATAATGCTTCCTCTAAGGTCAGATCTGTCAGATGCTAAGCCTTTAATTAATGTAGGCCTTTAGTTTTGCTGATGGGAAAATAAGATAATGCGTGGGATAATATACAATTAGATAACATCAGGTAGATTATGTATATTCAACCAGCTGTACGCTGTGTGTTAAGGTTAGATACATAATTCTATATTTAACAAACAGAAAAAAACCACAGGTGGTCATTTCATCACTATTACACATTTGAAATAACACCGTCCGTACAGAATGGAAACAGAGTTTGCAGCCACTTCATATTGTAGCGGATATTCATCCTCTCTGAGCCCAAGAATATACAACGGAGGGTTGAGCAAAAGCAGTATTTATTCACCCTGAAGACAGTGGATACAATAATCACCTCAAGTTTTTTTTTTCTTTCCCGAAAAAATAAAACTAGGCTATTGAATAATTCATGAGCTCTGAGTGTGTGTGTGTGTGTCATCAACTCAGCATTTAGCTGGAGGAAACTGTGGGCAAACTCTGAGAGGGATACTATTGTCCCCCCTTCATCTCATGTGTGTAAGTCTGTACTTGCTTTATCTAAAATTCATATCTTCATAATGAGAGAAGAAAAAAAGTAATACACTTGTCACCGACATACACACATATTTCGTAGTTCTTTTCTTTCTTTCAAATATATCTGAGAGACATAAGCACTGGATGTTCAAAATATGTTTTTAAAGCTTTTAAATAACATGCTAACATTAACTTATATTCAATATGTATATGCTTTTTATTTAAATGAGATCTCATTCATGATACTATTTTCAGTCTGCATTGTTTTCTGCAATAGCCATTCAATGTTAAGTATAGCATGCTGTTATTATCTCTATATAGTATTCATTGTTGCTCCTTCACATTCAAAGTGTTACACTGGCAAAAAGGGGGTGGCTTTTATTGTGAAGGACCTACAGGACACACAATATAATCGTTACCACGGTTAGCGCGAGCAAAAAATGTTCAATCAGCATGAAATCAGATCGCGGCTGCAATTACAGATGACTTCCTCATTAAAGCAACGCGGGATTGTTTGGCTAAACTATGAACTGATAACCAGTTGATCTTCTGTTGTATTTCTTATAAAGTAGCTGATCAACAGGTGTTTGCTGTCCACAGTAGTAGTGGACATACTGTAGTATTAACCCGCACTTGCTGTTACCACAAAAACCACAGCTGTCCCCAAGTCAACCGGGACTGAAATCTGGAAATAATTACTACTTTAGCAGCACATTATAGTGATGCTACAAATATCATTAAACAAGTGACACCTGTGCTGCTTCTTTCTTTTTTTTCATGAAAGGCTCGTAACAGTCTTTTTTTTTTTAATACATACTTGTGAATGTATGCCATTTTCAAATTGCTTGACAAAATTAGATACTGTTGATTGCACCTTTAGGCCCTGTAGGGAAAGAGTCTGTGAGCTACAGCACGGATGAAACAAAACACACAGGCATTTGAGGTAGTGAAGAAGTGGCCGGGGAAATGAAAGGGAAAATGAATCCCACTGAAGTGTAGGTAGAGGGGGTGGGTGTGCAGTGCATGTCTTAATATATTTCCAGAAGCTATCGCCAGACTGCCTCCCCTTGAGCCCATTATTTTCCATGCTGTGGGTGAAAATTAAAGATAACAGGTCACGAACAAAAGGACTGATCGTGTGGGAAGGCAAATGAGCATCTACCCCATCCTCAATTGAAGTATGCTGCAATAAACACGCTATCTGGAATATCTTAAAAAAGGACAGAAATCTGCATACAGTAATTCTTACACTATAATGATTTGGAAATGACTTTCCTTTCAAATGGAGTTGCCAAAGAGTGTGCCTGTGATAGACACGGCAACTCGAAGCCTGCCATCCATCTTCCGTATATTTCCCTTGATATTTCTCCCATGGCTTCCCAGCTTCTGCTTACCTGTTCTCTCGGCTACAAAATATGAAAACCTATATCCCAGTCGAGAGACAACATAAATACTTTGAGGCAAAAATGCACAGCAGCACAATGCTAAACTGAAGCAATAAGACAATGACTAATGAACTTAACAAGCAAATTATCACATTGACTTAATACAAACACAAGAAGGTGAATGTGTTTGCAGAAGATATTCTGAGGCTTGGAGAAAGCAAACATCTCATGAACGGAGAAAACACCCTCACAGTTGGAGAGGGACTATGAGCTTGAGGTTGTGGAGTCGCTTAAGATACACGGCTGTTTATTTCCGAGCAGATTCAATAGACTCAAGTTTTAATATCATTCTCACAATGAAAACTGGGGCTTCCTATTTGTTCATATCTTCCAAGTGACAGAAAGACTCTTGGAGGGCCAGCAAACTAAGAGATATTTATCCATCCTCTCTGCTCGCTGTTCTTTTGTTCTGAAATGGTATGTTTGCTGTTAGATATTGATTAGGAGGCTCACAAACAACACCAGAATGCACACAGCAATGCTAAGTGTGTGTCTCTCCAACAAGCATTGGTCAAGAGATGCAAAGTCGGGAAGGGACTAGTAGGTCACCGAGGTACCTGCACTCAATTAACCCTTCTTTAAATCTGGCCCTGTCTCAGAAGGTGCAGCCAAATGAGCTATGGAGTTATAAGGCGGTTTGATTAAGTGTGAAGCAGCCAGAAAAGACTGGAGAGGAAAAGTTATTGAATAACTCCAGAATAGGATGAGTACTTGAGTTTTCCCTTCAGCTGTGTGTTTTATGTTATTGGTGTTGAATAAAGTCAAAACCAGAAGCAAAGCTCCTGTGTGCTCGGTTCTGTGAAGACTGAGCAGCTTTCACAGTGCTGCTGTTAATGACAGATAGTTTTTCAAAATGAAGCTTTGTCATTGTCGACATGAAGGGGAGACTACTTGCTGCATTACATTCAATTTGTTTTGTTTTGGTTATTGGTGAGCTGTACTGTATGGGGAAATGCATAATAGTATTTATCAGGACAGAATTGAAAAAAAAAAAGTTCTGCATCATGTGTGAGTAAAATAAACTAACCCAATGGCCTCCATCATACAAGAGAAGAAAGCAGAGAATCTACTTTGACAGTGCACACAGGGATACAACATTATGTCTGCCATGTCATGTCTGTGAGTTGTGGTAAAGACAAGTATGATTTAATTTGTTTGGTAGCATGAACTACACACTGTGTATTTCATACAATGAGCTTGTCTGCAAGACACTCATTTCTGTAATTCTCACTATCTGTTACAGCCTCTGAAAAGACAAATGGCATTATCACCAGTGTGCAGGCACAAAATGTATCGCAGGGTCCCGGGTGTGATGAGTTTCGCTAATTAATGAAGTGCGATGGCACCAATACTCACAAATATGGTATCTTAAGAGTGAATATGCCAGTCTGCTTGCATGGCTGGCCTTATACGATTTCATGACACTCAAAATCACGCTTGCCTAAGGCAAACGGTCAGATGGCAGATTCTTTCTTGCGTTCGCAAATTGGATCACATGACTTTGTCTTTAATCTATGCAAAAATGCCCTTCACGACATAATCAAACAATCAAGCTGTAATTAAAATGCATGACAATGGCAAGACAATGCGTTGTCTTTACAGCCTTTAAACAAACACCAGGCTCAATGCCCCATGAAACAATAACCCACACTTCAATACCCAATCAGTCATAAACATTAATTGTGGCATCTTCCATTTGACATAAACTGTAATTGAGCATAGAAATTAGTTTATGCTGACGGGCTGGGAGAGAAGGTCATGAATCTTCCGTCTTCTGCTGTTTCCAGTTTGTGCTCTTACGACCATGAAGATGTAAGGATCAAGACAACACTCAGCCCCCTTCTGGTTTTACATCAGCATCAGTGTTTTCTTTGATTCGCTGAGTGACAGAATCAGCAGTGGCATGACACATCAGCCAGGCCGGTTGCCCGGCATGGAAGCCGACGTCTCTGGCCTTTAGAATCTGAAAATGTGTCTCTCCCCAGCGCTCTCACGCTGCTCTCGAGAGGGATCTCTGCTCGCGGGGTGGGTGGATGAGACATGATCTCACTCTGGAAGGTAATGACATTGACAGGAGCAGCCAGTCACTCGGATTTGTTTAAACAGAGTTGAAACGTGGGCTATCTGTGGCTTGAGGTGCGGTGGGGGGGGGGCTGCTGGGCGAGAGGACGATGATCCGGTGGACTAGTGAGAACAAACATGTCCACTTATGGCCCAATGATGCGATGCGATGTCTCCCTCGGCCATGTGGAGTGAACATGCAGAGTCATGACCTGGATTCGTAGCCCTTAACGACAGAGAGCTCTGCAGTGTTTATCGTAAATCCCCATTGTTTGCATGGACGTATTCATTGAGACTGCAGTTGCATATTCTTTCCGCTGCCAACATTTAACTTGATTTAAATTGACTTGTAGCTCGGATAGATTTCAATTTCAGATTTTAGCTGGAGGGCATAAAAGAAATGAAGAGCCGTTGATAATTTACTCTCGGAAAAGAAGGCATCATACCTTTTCTCATCCAACTTCCATTAATTTTTCTATATGAGCAGAAGTAATAAATTTCACATTTGATCTAACTAATCGGGCTTAGAGAGAACAAAGTCTAGGTTGATGGCTGCAGGCGCACTAAAACATATCCTTCAGATAAAACGAAAGGCAGCTTCAGTATGTGGGGAATAATACATAAGAAAACCTTAAAATAATTCAAAAGACATTTAGTTGCCTTTATAAATGGATATATAAGTGTTTCATTTGATTTCTAACTGTTAGTATTCATTCAATGCAGGGCTATGCAGATTAGTGCAGTGAATTGTGTTCCCGTGTGTAACAAAAATAATGATTGTCTTAGATTCTGCTGTAGGGAGAGAAAATTCACAGGGCCTCACCTTTTAGAGATGCATCACATTTGTTTTTGTTTCTGTGACAGAAACCTACTGTTCAAAGAAAATGCACCAAATAGGGGCATTACTGAGTGACTGCACATGGAAATAAGATTTCTCCGGGTGTTCAGCAACTTACTGTGGAGAGGCTTGTATCTGCCATGAGGATCAGATGGAATACTGTCGGGGTTGAGTTGGCACGATTTTGAAATTGGAGAGTAATCATAATCCTGAGGGCTAATAAAAGGGGGACAAATTTGAGGAGCACAGACTGAATATGAAATGCACTTGGACCGACAAGAGAGTGTGTTCTTTCACAGAGGAGCTATTTTTAAAACCGTGACGTCTAATGGTGAGCAGGGGGTAGCTTTCTTTAATGACGGGGCTCGGCTTTTTTGACTGGAGTCAGCACCTCTGTTTCAGATCACACGGATTAGAGACCAAGAATGAACAATGTAAGCCGAGCTCTGGCACAGACGGGCGTCAGTACTGCCAACACACTTCATCCACCAATGCTGGATGCCCGTCTATCATTCACACTCTGCAATGCGCCCACACCTTCCGAACACATCACCGAATCAGAGATTACTGTTGGGAAAAAAATTAGACTACAACCACCGTACAACACCAAGAGCATACATACACAGATATGGCTTCTCACTTCAACAACAGGGACAGCGTCTTGTTTTCCTGGTCACTTTCATCATTCTGTCGATGGGTCTATTGCCATCATGGAGACTTTAAACAGCATACCAGGCGGCTACCCAATGTGCTCCTACCAATAGCCACTTCAGACCTCGTCGTTCGAGGGTGAAGAGGCACTTGACTGTTATGAGCACCTATTTTCTCTCTCTCTCTCTCTCTCTCTCTCTCTCTCTCTCTCTCTCTCTCTCTCTCATATATTTGCTTTTGCTGAAATTTACATGGAATCGACACAAAAGTTGGCACCTCTGCAAGCCAAATTAGCGCACTATCTCTGCAACCTTATTTGACTGTTACCCTCTCCTTCACAGTAACTATCAGTACTGGATAATTTGGTGCAGACATTTTCCGTGTTTTCCCCTGTGTTCTCATTGATAATGAGAACACAGGGGATGCGATTTGGCTGCTCAGCACCAACAACAAAAAAATCACTGAGCATTTAATAAATATGGGCGACTCTGCTTTAGATACAGAAGAGGGATGTGTTCTGTGGTTTTGGCATGCAGAGATTTATACATTTTGTTTTTGCAATAGTTGAAGGATATCATTGGAAAATATCAGCAGGTCAAATAAATTGGGTGTCAAAACAGTAATTTATTTCCAGAGATACTGCATAATAATGTGTCAACTTTGGTCTGTGGTGATTGGAGGCACATGGATATTGTATTGCTGATTATGACATCTCCCATGATTATGACATATCCCATGCCAAATTACATATTGTTGCTTCTAAGTTGTTGTTATTGTTGTTTTTTTCTTTTCTTTTTAACATAATCCGAATACTCTTTAATGGCCAAGTGTGTGAGTACATACAAGGAATCTGACATCGCTTTTATTTTTCTTCATCATTCTTGATGTACTGACACAGAAATGCAAATTACTGCCAGGAACAAACACCAGCTCATACACCAGCATCAGTGTATGACTGCTCGTGCTTGCTTGTAAATGTATTAGTGAATGCACAAGATATCTGAAAGAAGTAACATTCTGAGAGCTTCTCGTCGTGTCCTACTTGACACTTTGTTCCTTTCCAGGAACTGCACTCAAGAAATCTCCTCATCCTTTTTTCTTCATCATCACCGCCTGCCCACTCCCTGCAACACCCCGTTTCTTGCATCAGCTCATCTGCCCTCTTAGAGCACCAACTCCTCCATATCATATGAGATGAAAAGATCACTGGAGGAGCAGAATGCTGTTGCACAAAAGAAAAGATAAATCATAGGAAACTAAACCAAGGTATTTATTTCCCAATACTCACTGAGGTATTTCACTGCTCTGGAACTGATCCTCGATGATGGATGATTATTATTTACTCTTCTATTATTCTTCTCATGTGTTCATTCCCATTATTCACAGGATGCACATTCATTAAAATTGTGACAGAGTGAATTGAGTGTGTTATTGTTATGGGTTACATGCAAGAGTGTGCTCATATGTGAGGTTTGGAAGAACCCATTAGGAATAACTAGGATATAGGAATAGCCAGAGGGAGAGCCATTAAAAAGGATCCAGTGGTTTCCTGAAGTAAAAAGACAGAAGTCTTATAAAATATTAATTCAAATGGTCAACTATATCTGTAGGGGGATGCATTATATGAAATGCATGGCAAGAAACAGCCTATAAACATACTCTACAATATGTGTTACAAAACTAAATTCACATCTAGAATAAATCTGTGCCTGATTAACTCTGTTTTCTGTATTGTTGTACTGAGTGGTTGAATGCTGAAAAAACACGCAACATCTTTCTAGGACACTCAAACTCCAGTTTTGTTTTTACATGCAGAATCACTCGGATGCGGAGGCTGCATTCAGCAAAATAATCTCAAAACTGGATTTGATTGAGGACTCTTGCTTGATAACTAGTTGTTTTTTGAACATTCAGAGATGATTTTGCTCAGCCATCCTTTTGTGAAATGCTGTTGTGCCTCCATCCACACTCAGAAATGTCCTATCAAGGTTTGGTGAACAATGCTGAGCATAAATGGATCTGTCAATAGCGTGGACATTTATTTCATCTGCGGGAGCATGTAGGAATGTGTCGAAACACAAAGCCCTTGCTGACAGCTGTGATTAATTGACAAGTTGATTGACAACTCAAATGCCAGAGATTGTCATTACATTTAGCTTTCACCGACAAGCAGGGAGACATCTCTGCTCGCCTTTCAGTGGACAAAAATACAGTTGACAGAGTGGTTTTGCTCGAGTATTTCAGATGTCACGTTATCATTCATTCTTCCTCACAAGGGTTCAAATCAAATTGGCTGCAACTGATTAACAATTCTCTTATAAAAACACCACAAAGGTAGTATGTCTCCAAGGGGAAAGTATGCCCTTTGAGCTGAAGACTATAGTCTTTTGAAACACATTTAAATGTGTAATGTTTTTTTCAATAATCGGCTTCTTGCAACGAGTTAGATGAGAAGATGGAGTCCAGAGCATAAACACTGCATGCAGGAAGAAACAGCTATCTTAGCTCTGTTCAAAAGGGAAAACCCAATCTGTAGAACACCACCTACTAAATAAATGAAGAGGATGTATCTTGTTTGTTTAATCCTTAAAAACAAAAAAGTGTAAATATGACTTCTTTTTAATAAGACTTTGATTTTATACAGCACTTTTCTGAATACTCAAAGATGCTTTACATAGGAATCATTCACTACCATGCAAGGTGCCACATCAGGACTATCTAACATTCATACACGCAGCTATGGGAGCAATTTAGGGATAAGTGTCTGGCTCGAGGACACAGCGACCTGGTCTAGCGGAGCCGGGGATCGAGCCGCCGATCCTCTGATTGAAGGACGACCCTGCTCACCACTGAGCCGCAGTCGCCCTAAAATGTTGGCATTCTATGCTAGCTAAGCTAACCACCCGCTCGCTGTAGCTTCATATTTAGCATACAAACGAGAATTGGTATTGTTCTTTCTCATCCTTAGTAGGAAAGCAAATAACATACATTTATATCAGTCAATTATACAAAGGTGAAACAACTCTACAAATGCGACACATGCATCGTTACTGCAGTTTTAACATGCACAATGTTATGGTTAACAATTTAACACTAAGACCGATACAGAAAAAATGAATACTAGCCTGGCAGTAGCTGGCACCTATTGCCAGGAACACTCATCATTGAGTTGCATAATCTGGCTTTATGAAAGATTATAAAAAAATACTAAGAAATACTAAATCCACGCCATTTGCAATTAGTAGCACAAGATTAGTTTTGGAGGCACACCAATTTCTCCCAGAAATATTATATGAATCCAGATTCTTACGGGAAAGCACAGACACATCATTTTAGATTGTCTAAAATAGACATGACAAAGCATTTTAACTTATTTTAAGATCACTGCCTCGTTGCTTTCTAAATGAACATCAGTGGGAAGGCTCAGCTCAGACACTAGTACTTTTACCCTACAGGCCAAATTTCAGATGTCATTTTCAAAAGCTACGATTGTCCATTTGATGTTTCTTTTTGTTTCAACTCTGACATAAAAAAAAAAATCAAAATAAATATCCCAATGATTATGTGTCTTGAGCCTGCAATGAAAGAAGACCTTCTTGATGCTATATTGCGAAGTATCACTTCAAAGTCCCCGAACATGCATTCTTACACTGGGTTACTGACATGAAACATAAAAGACTTGATTCTCAAAAGCTAAGAAACACAAAAGCTTGTTTAAAAGCATACCGCAGGACCCTCAGTCGAAAGGAACTACCCGTTCTGCCCAGAATTCTGATTGCAGCTGCATTTCTTAAGATCCTCATCAAACTCTCCGTGGACTCTGCGCTGACCAGACCAGAATGCTGACATGATTGAAAGACTGAGTGAGAGCGATAGACGACGAAGAGCAGGACACATAACAGGCATCAGAGAAATAGAGAAAGGGAGCCAGGGGCGTAGTCTTTTGTGGATTCAGGTTACATTTTTGGATTCAATATTGCTGCGACCCCCTGCCATAACCCTATCCCAATGTTCTTACAAAATGTTTTGTTGTTTATCTATCAGTCATTTTGTTCATGAATGGATGCCCCACATGAGACACCAAAGAGAGGGTTTTGTTGGTTCGCAGCATTTGACTGACTTGTGCTACAACAGTGTGCTGCTGTCCCATTAGTCGAGGGCAGGTTGGCACAACATCCAACTACGGAGATGGCGTACAAATCCAGCCGTGTTTTCCAGACAGGGAAAATCCCCACTGATCTCCACTCCACTCTCCCCCTCCCCGCCTCTATCTGACAATGGAGAGGGAGGGAGAGATAGAAAAAGACTGACAGGAGACATACAGAGCAAGAAAATAGTGTGAGAGAGTAAGATAGTAAGAGAGAGGTAGGAAGACCGCATTAGAGGGACAGATACAGAGAGAAATATGGACTAAGAAGCCCCACATCAGCCTTCCCGTGATGTCACAAAAGGCTCACTGCGCCGCCATGATGCACATGATATGACGGAGAAGATTAAGCAATAATCACAGGGGTTTAGCTGTCCTCAGACGGGACTAAATCCCTCCTCTGCCACCAACAGTTGAGCCCTCTGCTGGCTTCTCTGAGGGATGTACCTGGGCAAACAGTCAATGCTGTTGGGGAGGATTTAAAAACACTCCAAGGAAGAATTTGGACGTCCGATAATCGCAAACAACATAAGTAGTGTGCGCTAGTTGCACTTAAAGTAAAACGCAAAAGGCAAAGAGAACGTTGAGAACTTGTTCTTTATTTAATAACTTAGATCATATCAGTTCATGAACCCAGGTTTTATGAAAATGTCATTACTTTTATTCTTAATTTTTTATCAGTATACTAGATCTAAGTTAACCTAGGGAGTTTCTCTACTAAAAACTGGGGAGTTAGTTAGTGCATAAATAGTTAAATCTCACTGTAGAGCAGTACAAAAATGCATAGGTTTGCACATTCTTAATGTATGGCTGCCAAGGCATATTATTTGAAGGTTTTATGATTTGTACATTATATCATGCAGCTCACGTCGCCAAACGAATAATATTCCGAATGGAGATTTTATATTGCCAGATTCATGTCTATGCTGTGGAGTGATGGCAATGTAGGGAACAGTGCGTATGTACAGTAAATGGACTTTAAAGGGGCTCCCATGCGGTGCCACCTACCCATCAGAACTAACTAACATTCACACCCATTAATACACCGCAGGCACAGCCTACGGGAGCAATTTAGGGTTAAGTGCCCAAGGACATCATCGACATGGACTAGCGGAGCCCGGGATCGAACCCCCGATCCTCTGATTAAGTTAAATCCCAAATTTATCCACATTAAAAAAGGTGTTGTATTAGTTGACTATTAAGATCAAACATGAATCTTTCGCTAACATTAAGCAAGTAGTTTGTCCACAGTAAAGTAACTGTTACCACAGTGGACTGTACCTGCCATGCATATGTATTGTTCCTATGAACAGTTAATCCTTGGGCATAACCGAGGGTTTTGTCCAACACGTATGTTCTCCTTGCTAAGTGGGTTGCAGCTGCAGCTATGCCCATCACAGGTGGCTAGCCATTATTACTACTTCCAACTGTATTTCTTTGTTTTGTCTTTGAACAGCATGACATATCACCAACCACGGCTTGAAATTAACACCATCTATTCCGCCAACTGTGGGCACAATTTGAGAGCAACTATGTCTATTCTGTGTGGCACTTGGGTGAGAGGAGTTTTCTTAACCCTGGTTCTTGAATGCACTCCAAGCGTCTCCAGTACGCGGAGCTTTATTAGTGACCTGTCGTCTCACATTCCCTTCTCTTTTGCTGGGTTTCTTTCTACAAACCCACTGCCCCCGCTGCTTTTTTATTCAATATGGAAATTGTTAAAGTTTCCATTCTTCCCAGTTGTGCAGTATGACACAGTGTGGGACAGCGATGCTCAGACTGCGCAATCTGTTCATTTTTGTCTGACATCTTGCCGAAGCACACAGCAGCACAGCGGAGCGCTGCAAAAGATCGAAATGAGAGATTGCAGGTATGGCCACATTTTGATAAAAAGTCTTGTTTTTCCGATCGCTCACTGCGCTGCATCGAGCATATCGGCTGTAAGGAAGCTCCCGTACTTTAACTAAAGTGAACAATCACCGTTGAACAATGACCCCCCCCCCCCCCTCAGCCACCACATCACATCATTACCTCACAGTTACTCCTGCAAAATGTGTAGCTCTGAACATTTGTGCAGAATGATTTTATGAAGCCTGGTATGAACCAAAAATTGAGGTACAAACCGGAAATACACAATTGTGTATTTATTGTCTTTCTTTGCTGCTGGCAGATGTAATCCCTGTTTTATTTCCTTGTCTTTTCTTATAATTGACATTTGGCTGAATGTTTTTTTGCGAGTAAGAGGCCACACATTCTAAGCAGCAGAGTTATTGTCTGGGGAAAGACAGCTGGCAGGCTTCCCCCTCACGACAGTGGCTTAATCTCTGATCCCTGGTAGCTGACGTGCCCTCGTCACCTTTAAAGCCCCATTCCTTAACGTCTGTCCCTCTCTCAATTCCTGTCTTACTTTCTAGCCCTATATCTATTGACCTTTTCCCTTTCATGTCAGTACCTGCTATTAATGAGCTGAGTGGATTTCCTATATGATTGGTTTGGTTCTCATTTGTTTTCATATAAAACCTGACTTCTGTATACATGTATGCTGACGATCATCAGTAATAGGAGCCTCCCTTAAGCCAAAAATAAATAAAAATACTCTTCTGGTAAAAGGATTCTGGTTAAAATAAATTTTTAATCCAAGGTCCTTTCCCACATCATTCTGGCCAGAAGTCCCATCTATGATGTAAGTAAGTGAAAGTTGAGTTTATCATCACATTCAGTGTTGCAGACACATGTGAGTGGACTTTTTGACTTGGGATAGTGATGCTTTTCACAACTGCACTGTGCCATTTTAAAATGTACACTTCCATAAGAGGACAACGAAAGGCGGATTGAGATGAACACGAGTGGTTGTGAGCGGTACTGCATCCTTTGTGGAGGAAAAGTTAGCTTTTACCGTTCTGTATTCTTCTTCCTCCCTTGACATGGTCTCTGTTAAGGTGCAGGAAAGAATCGAACCAAAAATCAGTGCGAAAAAGACAGAAGAAGAAAAAAAAACATTTGGGAGAAGAGCAGCCCAAAAGTAAACAGTGGATCTGATAATTGAGGCACAACACAGCTCGGCATCTGGTGTAAGTCGCGAGATCAAACGTGATTATTTTTTATTTTTGAATATATTTTCATCTGTGGTCTTAAGAGAGTGCTGCGTCTTTTTTATATCACATCATTAAAGGCGCAAGACAGGCAAGCACCGGGGAGGTAAGGTGAGAACTGGAGGAAGAAGAATAACTTTTATCTTCAACGTATCATTATGAGGTAACCTAAGAGCACTGTTGAATTATATGGACGTCCTCTCCTTCCTTTTTGGTCAGTACTCAGAGAGAATAATGAGCGAGGCCAGCGAAGAGCGGTGAGGCTTAATGTGCCTCACTGAGACACAGATACGCAGGAATACATCCGAGTGCAGGCTGACAGACAGAACGAGACCGGCAAGGGAAAAGGGATGTGGTCTTATCTGTATCTTTTTTTTGTGACAACGACAGATGTTGTAATCCCGGCTGTATAGCAGAGAAGGCGTACATCTGTGGTCGGGATGTTGAACCGCTGGCCGGGGGTTTAAAGCAACACCCCTTTTACAAGCCATTGCTCTCATTGTTACCGTTGTGCAGTCAGCTCATGCAGATGCTCCGCGTAATGGCTTGCACTCAGTAATCGCAGGATTAAAACTACTGTAACCAGGCGCCATCGTGGTTTCAATCATGCCTCCCACTCCTCCATTCTCACAACTTTCACAGAGACATGCCTGTTTGTTATTATGACCTGTCAATCACATGACAGCAGACACACTATGCATCAGCACCTCTGCTCTGTAAACCACATAATGTCTATGTCCAACATTGCAAAGCGGCTACCAGCTCATTTCTGTGTTGTAAAGTCAGTAAATCAGTATACTGAAGACATGATGTGCGCTGTTTTTTCTTTCCTATTCCTCTGCTGCAATGACCTGGAAATCATCATTTTTAATCTTCATTACAATTTCTTACATTTTGTTTGACTGGATTTAGGAGCGGCAGACATGAGACACAGCAAAAGACAGCACAGCATAGAGGCAAAGCCAGCAAGAGAAACACAAAACATTATTTTTGGCAGCTGCTCCAAGCATCCCCGTCAGTCACTCTCATTACCATCCAATTGTGAGTGGAGGGCTACTCCATCCAGCATCGGAGGACACAACCTGGCAGCTGCAGCGCTGCAGGACGAGCCAGAACACCTCCACTGAGCCAGGTCTGCGCTTTTGGCCCTCTCTGTTCTCCTACCTATGCAACCGTACAGCCTAAAAATGACATTTCACAGTGATCTGTGTTCCCAATTTTCATTAACTGCGAGTTAATCTTCATCGAATTACATCTGCCCTTTTTCAGTTCCAGTTTAACTGAATTGTGTTATCAATGTCTGCAACTTAAAACTCATTGAATCACATTCAACACTTCTGCTTTTGGAAAACATTGCTACAAAAAGCAACGTTTTTGGGACGATTTTTGACATATGCTGAGCATGTGCAGACTTTTCCATCAGACACTAAATGGTAGTTTTTTTACATTCACCTTGCTCGGAATTACAATGTTGCTTTTCTCAAAAAAAGCAAGGATGAGCAGGGTGTTTATTTAAATTCTGTTTATTTACTATTTACTTGAGCATTTTGTGTATTTGAAAGTGCCCAACAGTGACTCATTGGCCGTGATAAACTTGTTTTTGTCGAGCCAAAGTACAGTATTTTGCTCATATTTGAATAACTTGGCCATCAGATAACAAACCGTGCATAAGGAAATGATGGGATATGACCAAATACATGAATTATAGCCTTAAAAACTCTATCATTCAGAATTAGGAAGCCCCTGAGTGAACCATTTAACCTAAAACTGCTATCCTGGGCAGAACTTCCCTGTCACTATGAATACTGTGTTTAACTGTAAAGTGCTTTTAAACTTCCACTGTGAGATAAACAACATTTCAACTCAATTTTTCACGCGAGAAAGTCTCATTATCTTCAAATGTAAAATGAAAAACACTGCATGAGGTTGGCAAAAAGACACTAGCAGAGGGTTGCCATGTTTTGCACAGCATTGGGTAGTTTTACAGTCATGTAAAAAAAAAAAAAAAAAGGAAAATCCTTTCTCTGCCTGCATGTGATAACTTAAAAGACGATCAGGATTACCAGTGTGCCTCTAGCTAAAAGTCAAGTCAACAAAAAACTTGAGAAATGAGTCTAAAAGGTAATGTGGCCACAGCACTGTGTGAGTCGACGCTTACTTTCCGCCCATTATTTTGAAGCATCATTACGCACATTGTCTCTTATCCTTGTGCCTGAGCCGAAGAGATACTGTCCTGCTCTGGCTGTTCATCGTCCCAGCTTTACTGATACCAAACACGACATCTTCTGTCTGCATTTGTTCTATCTCCACTGGTAATAGCTGTGTGAGGCAGAGGCAAACATAAATAGTGAATATGACATGCAGAGAGAGAGAGAGAGAGAGAGAAAGAGACCCATGAGTGTTTGCTCTGCATGGGAGGGTGGAGTGCTACAAATAACCAGAAACCATGCAAGCTCAATTGCCAATGATTACACCTGCTGCCAAGAGAATCGCTCAGGGCATTACGAATATGACAAAAGAAAAACATTGTCCTCCACACACCGTTCAGTTACATTCACTCCCATGTAATAAACTGCAATCTCATATTTGATAATCTGATGTGAAAATGAGGAAACCATGCAGGGTTCAACAATGAGGATTTCTCCGATGGCCTGGGGGAAGTAAAATGCTACCTTGGGCTCGTAAATCTTGCAACTCCTATGCATTGCTTTTTTTCTGGGGCTGATGATGGAATTAGCTCAGGAGTGAGCCTCACGCTTCCTTCTCGTCTCTGTCGAGCGTAGGGAACTCGCAAGAAAATGGTCAAGACAAAGTTTATGAGCTGAAGCGGAAGCGAGCGTTTCAGTGATCCTGGAAGTTTAAATGGGTGTCGTAATAGGAAGCGAGTGAAACTCTTTAATTTAGAGTTTAAACATGACAATGAACTTTGATTGAAGTCATGCTAAATAAAACAAGTTGTATAGGGGCAAGTAAAAGTTGACTTTGGGCAAGTAGATTTCTGACACAAAAAAAGCATTAATGTTGAACCATGCCACGACAACAGGACAATAGGACCTCATGTTTCCTGACAACACATACAATATTATGCCATGAAATTTGAAATTCTTTTGTGTGTGTGACAAGGCCGATGAAACCCGCGATTTAAAGGATATCTCTTCACTTTCACGACTATCACGACATCCTGTCTCATCGAGATAAGTAGGAGGAGAACCTGAACCCCCTTTTCTTCGCTGCGATGTGATGTTTTCTGCAGGGCTTCTTTTAATTTCCACTACCTTTTGAAGTCTCGCCAAGACGCATTATAGAATAAAAAATGATATCATCACTTTTGATCAAAGGTCTTTAATTTTTTTTTTTGTGAAAGAACATATTTCTATCACTATATGAAAGACCTCTGCTAAGGCGAGCAGTGCAAGACGTGAACTAATTTGAGGATTACTAAAATATTAATAGTTTTTAACTATATATATTTTCACTAAAATTACATCTCTATTCTGTGTCTGTGTGATTTGGACCAGAGCTTTAAAAAAAAAAAAAACGTTGTTTTTTTCTCCATAACCCAAAGCAATCCCGGTATTTGAGCTATTCATTTATCGCTTCCACTAATGGGATTAGTGACTTGCAACAGAACTACTGATATCAAGGCAAGGAAATCCAAGGATCTCTGACTCGGTCTGAACTGATTAAAGCTCCAGAAGAAATGCGTTAATGGAGCAGCATTCTGCTACAGAGGCTCATAACCTGATAAATGAAGAAACAGGTATGTGTGCCAGTTTTGATTCAGAAGACTGATTGTGTGGATGTACACAATATCAATTTATTTTGCTTTTGCTATCCACATGTCCCTCTTCTCTTCCCTGAATTACATATGTGTATCTGTTCAGTGTATGTGTATAAATAATGATTTTAGAACAATTCATATTCTATTGATATATGGACCATACGCATATTTCCATATATATCAAATGTTAACAATCTGAATCCCTAAACTTGAAAAAAAAAATGGATTCAAACATGCATTTCATGCTGATGACAGAAATGAAGCAGTCCCTCAACAGAACACTTCCACGTAATCACACATTAAATCAGCTCTAACAACTGCCTTGCCCCCTAGAAGCGAAACACTGAGTACAACTTGCGTGCTTAAACAAAGTGCAGCTGATTTCACAACACATTTTAGATCTGGATCTGCACAACTAAGCAACTGTTTGCAATTCGTAGAGAATACCATCCCGGAAATCAATCACTGAGATTTTTTTTCTTCTCAAACGCCAGCTTGTTCCGCACAATCTACCACCGTGGATCAGTGCGGTACAACCGCACAATTGGGATTATGTTAAACGCATGAGGGTGAATTTGCAAATGCTGGAATGGAATGCAGTGAAATCCCATCGCCCTTATCTCTATTTATGAAATGCCTTTCTGAAACATCAGTGCATTGTTGTGCTCTCTTCAAGGCATGATTGGAAAACAAAAAAAGGGGCTCAACACTGTTGGAATGTAGTATCATGCTACAAAGATGGAGGGAGCTTTATTTTACAATCCATTTAACAAACCAGGCTATAGGAGAATTCTCGAGGCTACATGCATGAGGTGCCAAAACATCCTATCACTCATCCTTCAACTGAGGATGACCTTGGTAAGAGAAAAAAACAACAACAATATGCACTTGCCACAGGGTAATGTTCAAAGCTGATAATCTTCATTCTGAAAAAAAAAAAAACTGTCAGGACAATCCTTCTGTGATCAGCTGAATATCATTTCATGAAATCCTCATAAATATACACTATATCTGATCAGCAATACCTCGCACGCCTTGCATCTGAAAAGGATGGAGATTTCATCCGAGACAATTAACTGGAACAAAAACAAACATCAATTGGCATCCTGCTGTACACTGTGCAGGAATCACCATGACAAGTTGTATGTCTAACAGCCGGAAGTGTACGTCAAATCTCCCTGTAACAAAGCATAACCAATCGTGAACTAAGAACACTGCCCATGTTAGTAACATAGCATAACTAAAGGCAGGTTATTACCTTATTCATCACCTGATGAATATGTAATAACAGACTTTAAATCAATGACTGCTGTAATTAAAGTGGACAGATTTAATCAAGCGTGCATGTAGCCAAGCATGCACACTCAGTCATTATTCAGCTAGTTAAAACACACGGTTCTCCAGCTGGATTCAACCGGATTTACTTTTCTGTTCTGCATGCCAAGTGTGTTAACAGTGTGGTAGAGCCAATGAGACAAGTAAAGAGATCTTGTAATGGTAATACTCTGCGTGCTATGCATTTAAACAAGGGCTGGCAAGACCCTCTCCAGCCTTATATTATCTTGCATGGTGAATACAAATATTGCTTTTACATCTCCCTTTTTGACAGCCAGACGCAGAAACTAATCCCAATTCAAATATTGGCAATAGATGGAAGCAGCTTAAATATAACCCCCAATAAAACCATGTAGAAATGTATGTTTGTAACACACATCTTCCATCCATTCCAGGTAAGAAAACTAATCATTACACTCCCCATGGGTTGGGTGATATTGAAATTATCCTACCAACGAAAGACGAAAAACGATTATCATCTAAAGAAAAATGGCAGATATGTGCATTTTGTTGAATGGTGAGTTGTAGGATGGGAGTGGAGATTGTAGGTGTCTCTGCCTCTAGTTCAGACTTGTTTGTCGCACAACTTTGTTCACATTCTTTTGTTTGGTTTAAGACCAAAAAAAGGCACCTTTTTTCTAATGACAGCGGCCACCTTTCCTGCTGGAGTTACAAGGACTAGCTATGTAATTAAGAGGGCTTTACCAAATAGTTAAAAGCTTTATTCATATCATTGACATTCAAATTAGTATTATTAATAACTGTTGTTAATTTTTCTGATGCCGACCACAACCTTAATTTACGCAAACTGGATACCCATTCCTTGAAGGAAGCTGTACAGTATATTTAGAACAAAAGTAATGATAACCGATTACCTTGAAAGCTTTGAAACGGTCAAGGCTTGCACAAGAGAGAATAATGTCTCAGAAAGATTATATGAATGATGCTGATTGGGGATCAGCAAAAAGGACAGCATGAGGGCAGCAAGGATGTCACACGAGAGAGTTGGGACAGAGTGTAGCAGCACACTGCAGTGTTGTGGCAATGCTGTGTTTATGGCTCTTGCTCCAGGCACTGTCTAGGCTACTCTACAAAACAGGTAATGAGTCTACTAATTTATTCACCTCTTGCCATTTTAACAATGTGTATTTGATGGCCTCGGCATTTGCCTACAGAGTGCAGACAAAATTCACCTTGTATTTACAGGAGAGTGTTTGCCTCTCGGGTTGTTTTCCACCTTGTGTGTTTCGGTTTGTAGTTGCTGTGAGCCAGAGGTGCGAAGTGCATGCCAACCAGAAAACATCGAGGTAAGTGTGTTTTCTACCCCTGCGTTCTTTAAATTTTTATAAGTGCTTGCTGGATCGGTTTCATGCAGGAAAGAAAAGGTGTGCAAACTCCTCTGGCATTTGAGTACATAAAGATGTGATGACATTTGGGCTTATGAAGAGAGGAAGGATCCATTTACTCGGAGAAACAATGTGATATGGAAGAAACATACAGTGTAACTTGTGTAAAATGTAAATATACACATGCAATAGGGTGAACAAACTTCCTGTTTTTGTTGAGGACAGCTCTTATCTTCCAACATTTGATGAAGATAAAAGTCACTTCACCACATTCTCCAATACAAATCTATAATGATCTTTTTCTTCTCGATAACTCTTCAATTCCTTATATATTGTGCAGATCTTCTCTTCTCTGTTTCTATGGTTACGGGGAGTCTTATGTCCATGAGTGTACCTCTGTAGCAAAACCAAAGTACGACGAGTATGTGGAGGAGATGTTTTTTGAAAACTGCTGTTGTACATTTTGGTAATTCACTTGAGCTGTATACCCAGGGGTGGAGTGGGACTCCCTTTCAGCCCGGGAGTTAAAGTGGCCCGTGATATAAGAGGTGCAGGACAAAGTTATTTCTGAAGCTCTAAGTAACGAACCAGGTCCATTTAGTAAAGTCATACTGCTTTTACTTCAGATCATCCACACTTCCACACTTTGAATTGTGTAGCTTGCGGCTTGTGAAACCTCCGCGCTCTCCAGCATAAGGAATGAGACAACTGCCTTACTCAGAGAGAAATAATGCTTATATGCCTTTTAGGCGTTGTTATTATCAATATAAGGCTCACCTCTCGTCAAATAAAGGCTTGTGCTGAAGTTAAGGGTCAAGGTTGGAAATAGAAAAGGCATCTGCAAACTCCAATCTTTGCAATATTTCTTTATATGGGCAAGCTTTCGGTCAGAGATCTTCTTCAAGCAATAACAGGAAGACAGTGAACACACCAGTCAATCATTCACTGAGTCCTGATGCAAACCAGTTTAGACCATGTGGCTGTACCAAGGGCAAAACTCTTGTCTGCAAAACCCCTACAAATGGCACTCTCAAAGCAAATTAAATTGCATCTTACACAAGAAAACATTCATTAAACAAGACGAAAAAAGTTTACGAATGCAAAATTAAAACTGAAAATGTTGTTCAAAGTGCTTTGTGGCAAAAAGGATAAGAACTGCTCCCTACAGCCGTCAGAGCTCAAACATTAGAGAAGGCACGTGCTCCCTTAAGTGAAATGTGCAATACGCCCCGTAGACTTATTACCCTGCCAACTGTAGCCATTACCTGCTACGCCAGCAGTATTCATCCAAGCATATCAGCCCTGGCTGTGATGTAATTAAGACCTGCTGGATGAGGCTTTCACCTGCCTCCTCAATGACACTACTGTATATGTTCATTATCACGCCACTGGGAATTTACCTTGAGGGCTCATGGCTCGTTTCACTCGTCCCACATATGCATGTAATGTACGCACACACCAACAAAAACACAACCACAAACATTCAACCACATACTTGTGGATGCAACCACACATAATTATATTCAGTAATATACCCAGACATAACACAAATGTGCAAATACTACCAAAAAGCCCTCAACCTACACACACAGATACAGCCGCAGGCTTCATACACCCAGCGACTCCAGCTGCGCTCAGAAGATTCCTCCCTCCCTCTCAATCACGCCACACTGATTTTAAGGACCTGCCGCTTGGCAGCTTTTCCTTTCATGCAATTACGTCTGAAAGCGCTGCTTATTTCTGCTAAGCTCGAGTCACAACTGGGTAAACATTTTGTTCCTGCTGCATGATGATCGTGACATGAAGTCATATCGATTGCCGAAGAGCAAAACCTCCTATCTGAAAAATTCCCTTTTTTTGAGAATACAAACAAAACTTGTTGTTTTCTCGCAGAATGCTATTTGTTAAGGATACCCAATACTTAATACAAAATACAACAAAATACAACAAAAAACACACAAAAAACGAAAAGTACACAAAGTGCAGATAGGATGTTTCCCCCACTTTTCCTGAATCATTTTGCAGATAGGAGGTTTTACACTTTGGGTCGGCATGACAGTTATAGTGCCATTTGCTGTACAGAAACCATATATGATGTACAGAGGACATCTTACAGGACAGGTTACATCACCCTGAATGCGTCAGACACAACGTTGAAAAGTTCGTACAAGAATTTAAGGTTACTTCTGGTTTAATTAGGGTCAAATGTGTAATTGAATTCAAAGTACATCCATAACAGTTACCCAGGTAATGGCTCCATTTGTTCCAAAATGAAAGAATGTCCTGTGACATGGAAATTGATTTAATCTATCCAATGAACTTTAATTATGACCCACAAAGACCAAAGGGAGCAAGCCTTGAAAGTCCATTGGTACAAGCAAAGCGACGCGCGAGCTCCAAGCATGAACCGAGTTGTTTATACTCTATGTGCTCTACATTATTCTCAGAAATGTCAGAGGGCGTACAAATAAAATGAACTGTGAAGAATCAAAAAAGACAACGAGTGTAACCCAGAGATATGCCCATAGACTGCAGGTGTAACCGGCAAAAAGCCATAAACTAACCTCCACAATTCCGAGGAGGGATTGTAATTAACTGTCATATCTCATATTTATGGACTACTTTATTGCCTGTGTGCAAGCCCTGTAAAGAAAGATGTCAGATATTGCATGCATTACAAAGAAACAAAGGTTAAATATCCTGTTTACAATTTAATTTACTTAAGGAATAGGAATAATCCCTTATCAGTCCCACAGTGGGGAAATGAATTCTCTGCATTTGACCCATCCTGTGGCAGTGGGCTGCCTGGGGATCGAACCGGCTACTTTTTGGTTTCAAGTTCTAAAACAACTTACAAGTTATAAAAAATTGAATGCGTCTAAAAAATTGTTTTATCAAAGCAAATATTTAAATTAAGTCATCATCCAAATACAATCATTTATTGTTAAATAATTTGAATTGTGTTGATGCAAATAACCGCTATAGATGACACAAACTAAGTAAAAGGATAACATTCAGTATTAATTATTTTAGGCCTACATTTTAAGTACGTTTGGCTATCGTAAAAAAGTCACATTTAAAACATCCCCAATTAAGAAGTATCTCAAAAATCAGCTGGTAGGTGTTTTCTCACATTAATATCCTCCTAGCTACTACAGTTGTTGCTATTTTCATATAAATCTGGTATTGGTTGTTGTGCAAATGTAAAAAGGCCTCTTTAAACTTGTTCCAAACGTGTCTTGTTTGTCTTCACACCTCTGCATGGTCTCTGCAAACTTCCCCCACAGCAAACTACAATTCCCCGCCGCACTGCAGGGCCCCTCAGATCCTCCCACCGAGGCCTGCCGGCTATCCGGTCTTAGCTGAAGAAGTCGCCACAGCAGCACTGAGACCGAAACATTCTCTCTGAATACACAAGGCTGCTTCTCTTGTACATTTAAATAACCGTCTTTTGAGCACTTTGGACTCCCTTGCAGTTTGTGCTGTTTGAGCCCTTACAGTCCTTGTTTGGACATACATAAGGAACATTTCCCAACAAAACAGTGCTGCAGTTTGTATTTTATTTACACAAAAAGCAGCAGCCGTAGGTAGGAAATAAAGCACAAACACTGAAGTCTCCTCTGCTTTTCCCTTACCTTTCTTCACTTCCTGCAATCCCCCGTGTAACTTTAAAAACAGGATGTTTGGATTCCCATGGCTCCTTCTTACCTGCTCTGATGTGGGTCCAATAGACAGAACACCAGCCTGTCAACACACACAGTACTCTACCTCCACCTGTCTCTGAAAAGACTAAAATTCTACCTCCTTGTAGTTTTTGGACAGCTTGAGGTGATGTTGGAGACAAGCTGGTATCCTCTCTGTAGATCCATTTAGAGTACATTATGATTGGCTGAAGGAAGCATAGAAAGTGTATACAACTTGCTGAAAGTTAATGTTTTTTCTCGGGAACCTCATTTGACATTTGGGTGAGTTTTTGTATTTCTGGACTTTTTTGCTCCCCTAAACTTAACCCAGGGCCAGACTGATTTCCTGCTATTTAAGCTAACGTACGAGGCACCACAGGATTGAGACTGGAGGGAGTTGAATCCACATTTTCTTCGCACTCCCACTGTCCTTAAATGTTCCTTTCTAGCGGTCAATGCAAAAATATGAAATTTTACCCCAAACCATATCACATTTATCTTTGTCCACAGCAAGGGGATTACAGTCGAGGCCTTAAAGAGCACTCAAATGAAATGCTTAACATTGGTTGCACTGAAAAACAAATATGTGTGTCCTCACTTTGCACTGGACTTAAAATACTTTAATTTGAAAATAAATTGAAAAACCTAAATCATATTTAATAGTATTTAGAAATAAGCAGAGCACATAACAACCTCAACACAATGCACTGGCTCGTGGTAATCAGGACTGCTTGTGTCAATCTCTCTGCAGGGCACTCCGAGCATCTATTTTTAGTCCAAAGTTGAATCATGTGTGTTCCTCTCCTTAACACTGGATAAAGAACCTAAAGTGAGGGTTTTATTTTTATAGTACAACAATAACCTTCTCAGTCCCTGGCCAATGACTGTGTATTTGTCATATTTCTTTTTCAGATTAACAAGAAATATTGTTTAAATTATTGCATTTGTGTTTATGTGAATGATTGCAATCAAGATATATTGCAAATTGGATTGGTGTAGAGTTCAGGTTTGCCTTACAATTTGTTCCAAAATACATTTTATTAGAATTCCGAGTGTCCAACTGTGATAGCTCATTACAGAAGAGCAAGACAATTAACCAGCAGAATTGATAAAGTTTGTTCATTTTCAGTAGTTATTTAATGGTTACAAGGTTGTTATAAAGCCATAGTCACTGTCATTACGCAACAAACCTTATCAATGACAGTGACTATGGCTTTGTAACAACCTTGTAACTATTAAAAACTACTGAAAATTAAGAAAATGAAACAAAGAATCGAAGTAACTTTTATTCAGGATGGGAAACAACCAAAGATGTCATGCATGTCGGTTGGCCGTTACAACATACAAGGAGGGGTAACGTCCAGGCGTAATAGGTGATATTTAGTCGTTACAATCTGTTGATAGGTTGATTGACAGCAAGCTAGGCCAATCGGTTCGTGTGCAAACCTCACTGAAACAGTGGGCGGAAAACTGGTTTCTACTGGTCCTGATGGGGTTAAGGATGAGAAACCATCACAAAACATTTCATAGGCTACATGATAGCAACACCATTTCATCAGACACCTTCACATAATTGGGGTAGACCTGATGACAGACTTGACCAGCAAGATTGGATCAGAGATGCTCTCTTGAAAAACAATCCAAACCGCTTCAGGGGGGTGGGTGGGTAAAACGGTCCAATGTGATGGTAAATGATGAATCACAGATGTTGTTACACAAAGCCAAGTGTCACTTTATGCAGGTGTGAATGACTTTTTTGAAGCAATGTTTTTTTTGTTATTTGGCTGGTGCCATGATTCACATAGCATGGTCCTTGGTCACACGGCCATTAACAGAAAAAAACCTCTTTGATTACAAACCGGTCAATGAGCCTTGAGAAAGGCCTCAGATATACGCTGCCCCCTCAGTGCTTCACTGATAAACGATGCGGCCTCCAACTAAGGCCAACCAGACTCAACATTCATTTTGGCTTGTCCACAGGCAAATGGAGGACATGACACTTTCTGATTACTTTGTATTGACTCTTCTCTCTTGACCTGGAGAGATGCAGTCCAAAGAGGCCAATCTAACAAACATCTACATTACGTGGCTTACTGCTAGATACAACATTTACAGCAGAAGATGTTAGTTAGCCCATCGGAAAGGTAACTCTCCTTTAACGTTTTTTAACCACCACCTTCATGAGATTGGTAATATGTTGCCAACAAATTGCGACAAAGTAGTGGCATGATTGGAATACACTCACCTGCATGAGGCAAAACTCCTGTACGGACGTAATTATTAAGTATTAAAACACAATTAAGGCTGAAACATGAGTTTCAACTTTTGTCATATCATATGTCCAACATTAAGAAAAGGTGTTATATTTGGTCATGTGTTGCCAAAATGCCTGCAAAACTCAATATTAATTAACAACCAACACATTCCTTTGCTAGATGTACTGCCTTTTTCAACAGCTGCTAAGCTTTATTGCAAACAAGTACACACACACACACACACACACACACACACACACATTGCTCTTCAGTTTTACAGATGTGAAGTGTTTCATACCCAGAGTCCATGGGACTTAAATTAAGAGGCAGCAGTTTGTTCTTGTTACTTTTCCTTCTGTGTGAAATATTCTATTCTGAGTTTCCACAGCAAGCTCGTCCATCTTATTATGGTTGACAGGATACACATGTGTCATAATAAAAACATAAGGCAAGGCAAGTTTATTTGTACAGCACATTTCAACAACAAGGCGATTCAAAGTGCTTCACATAAAACCATTAAAAGCATCAAAACATAATGCAGAAGAACCTTTATCCACTCGATTAGTCCTAATATACTGTAGTATGCATAAGCAGATCTATGGCTGTGAGCTCCGAATACATAAGGGCCCACAGGGGCCTCTGGAAGCCTTTTCCTCACACCAACTTTGATTTGTGCATATCTGACCTTCTGACCTGCAGACACTTTGATCAGGCCGGGCTCTAAGATGCTGCTGTGTGTACCCGCTCTTGCTGCCTATACACATTCCCTCCATCACACTCTCTGACACTAAATTATAGATTATGTTGTGTGTGTGTGTGTGTGTGTGTGTGTGTGTGTGTGTGTGTGTGTGTGTGTGTGTGTGTGTGTGTGTGTGTGTCTGTGAGAGAGGGGTTAGAAGTTCTTTCAGCAGTGTTGAGAGCTGTGAGGGGACATGCTCAAAGAGCATTCTGCTCTGCTCTGCATAGCAATTACCCTCCACTTCAGAACCAACTGGAGTTAATGTGCATGCTGACTGGATACTTTCTATTAAATGAGTTAATCAGCATATGTTTGCACTCACTGTAAACTCTGTATGTATACTTCATATATCTTACCCAGTAAAAAGTAGTGATATTTTGTTTATTTCCGCATACATTTCTTTGCATCTCTGCCAGCTCGTTTACTGTGAAGGACACTATATAGGCGGATGTGCCAGCTGTAAGACGTGTCACCCATCAGCTCTCTAAATTCTGCAAATGGCTGGCAAAGTCCCATCAAGATTTCAAACAGAATTCACTCAGTTTCACTGTGACTTTTATGGCAGCATACTGAAATAAACACAAATGAATAATCAAGAGGGCATGAAAAATGCATCTACGTGAGATACATACTCTGTATCCACAGATGGATATAGAAAATATCTTGGCAAAAATACGCCTGAGCCTGCATACACAAACACACACCAACAACATGCACTCACTTGTCAGACAATGTTCACGTCAAGGAAGCAGACAAAAACCAAACGGAAACAAACAAAACAAAAGTACATTTGTAATAGCGTATGAAGATATTTCAGTGTAGTTAACAGAAAAGGGACAACCCGGGCAGAGCAGACAGAACATCTTCTAACATCTGGATTACATAACACAAATTAATCCTACCTCAGGCAGCCTTTTGCCATGCACTGTACAAATGGTCGCAGTAATCCTTGAGTGATGCAGCACTGCTACATTTAAAACTTCACTCAAAGGTTGTTTTTTTTTCTTCTTTTTTTAGGGCATTCTAATTAATCATGAGCTGGAATTGCTGTTGGCCCATTTTAAAAGCATTTGTGTTTGGCGTCCGTGATAGGGAGTAGAAGATATTCAGATTTGGTAGTAATACCAGTATAAATCATAATCATCCATTTACATTATATTATGTTGTAAATAAAGATGTAATATAGAAAGTTAATATTCTGGAGTTAAAGTCTTCAGTATCTCAACACGACGCTTATTATTGTCTGGATGGAATGCCCTAATAAACAACCTTTTCTTCCAAAACCTTTGGGCCTCGAGAGTATCCACACTAAAAATTCAGCCACTGTAGGAAACCTCAGTATGTGGGCAGTTGAATAAAGACATAAAGAAATAACACGGTTCATATGATGCAGCCGAAATGTCCACAGTGAGTCCACCCAGGAGCTCAGTTCTGTGTAGCAATAACACAGTTGGGAGACACGCTCGGGGAACAAGATAAAATCTGCCACAGAAACCAAAACTAATTATATATCTGTTGTTAAAATCAAAACACAGCATTGTGAAGCGCTACTAATATTTATTTGTGTTCTGTTTTTGCTTGACTTGCACCTTTTCTAATATTTCATTTGTAGCAGAAGAAATTAATGCATTTGAGCTGAAACAATTAACAAAGCCAAAATGTGTCATGATAATCGGAATATCTTCAGATTTTAGATCCTGAGACAAAACAAGCGGGTGGGCTTGTAATGAACATTTTTCGCTCTCTTAATTTCTAAAAATAATCAGCAGTTTAATACATAATGACATAAAACAATACTATTCACTGTTTCCCCACTTCATGAGGTTAGGTGAAAAAAAAGATATTTTGCTAAATATTCAGTATTTCATTTGCTCCAACAATCTCTCAAATGCTGCACATACATTATGCAATATCTATGTGTGGCAATGCAAACAGCTCACTGCTTCGCTCCAATATTGCTGTACATGCAGCTTACATTACAGGGCATTTGCATCATTGTTCTGCAGTACAACAGCTCCCCTGCTATTCTCCTAACAAATGCACATTTCATTAGATTTTATAATAGGAATAGTAACTGTGCATTGGAAGTAAATATGACAAATGGAAATACAAATTAAATGTATTATAAAGAAGGTCCCATAGGAGCACATTTATATTGTATAAATATGTATATTGTAGTCAGTGTAGCTTCATAATTTCATTTTAACAGTAAATGAGAAAACAGACTGAGACTACAGACAGCAAAAGAGGTTTTACAATGCATATTTTCAATGAAATGTACAAGGAAGACACTGATTGGACCCTCTTGTTTATCCTATAATTGTATAATTCGCTGCAGTATAATCATTGCACCATAACATGTGAAAGAAAGCATGTGTTAGTCTTAACAGTTGAGTTTAACTCGATTTAAAAAGCGGAGGAAAAGGTGTTACCGTCTTAGTGTTGAAAAGGACCTTATGAATAATTAATTCAGGCTCATGCAGATGAGGATGACTGCTTGACGACTGCTAGCAAAGTGAACAGATTATTCTCTGAGTCACCACCATGAATTCAACAGTCTAAGCCCCCTCTCTCATTCAAGGTCACCGTGACTCAACACAGCGGACATCTGGAATTCCTTAGATGTCGTCAAAGTATTGACCCTGACCTCTTTTATACCGCATTCAGATTGCTTTGTTAAACAGGTCCAATGAAGCAATGTTTGCATAAAGCCTGATGAAAAAGCAGAAACATAACTTACAAAACAAAAATCCTATGACCTTGAATCATTGGAAAATCAGCTCTTCTCTGAAAGCCAAGACTAAACTCAGACCACACTGTTAGACTCTACCTGCTCCTGCCTCTATGATAATGAACACAATGTTATGTTCAAACTATTAAATTATGTAATATTTCTTAATTAAATTGTCTCAAAATGCCTACCTATATTTAGTTGTGTTCTTCGAACAAATAAAAGTATTTTTGAGTTATTATTCATACTTAGAGTACCTATTAAGATCCCCGGCTGATTGCATGTACTGCTCATGTGTTGGACTTTGGTTTCATGATGTTTATGTACAATTAGAAAGTAGGACATTCCCTGTCACTAGGTTGAAAAGTGAGCAACATTTGATCTAACAAAGGTTAAGATGAAGTGTTTTATACAACGACCTAATACAAGGATAGTGTCTATTGATTTATTTGCAACATGTGCTATAATCTTGCAGGTTGGTGGAGATCCTCAGGCCACCTAAACAACCAATTTTGTAGAGAGGTGTGAGCTTTGTTGAAAGCATAAATATTGAATGACTTGTGTAACTCGTTGAAAGAGTGGTCGATCTTTCCTGACTTCTGTAACAGGGTAAATGATTTCTCTCTGGAATGTGATGTGCAGTATATTTCTTAATAATCACTGCTTCAAACTTGCCAAATTCCTTGTGTGTTTTATTTCCGAGTGTGTTTGACCATGAAAAACAGTTCTCGGCTATAAAAATGTGTAATTCTCCACGTATCGTTGACTCATCTAATGGTAAGTTAGCAAGTTAACGTCATGTTAGTGAACATTTCTTGCAACTATTACATTAGATTTAAATTGCATAACCTGAATAGGCGTGACTTAAGGCAATGTGACGAACACTTTTGTCAGCTATTTCGTTGCGTTGCCTCAAGTGAATGGTGAGTGGATGTAATCGTCCTCTGCTACGCAGTGCTACAATGAGTCTAGGGCTTTTATTGTGATAGGGAAGATCAGAAGGAGTGAAGCTGTAATGTTGCTGAACAAAACTCAGAGGAGCGGCTTGTCACGAATATGAGAATTGCTGGTCCACCTTAATGGTCAGTCCACCTTAAGTGATCCTAACTTCCCTTTATACAGCAGGTTGCACACAATACACAGGGCGGTTGTAGCTCAGGGGGATGAGTGGTCGTCCCGCAACCACAAGGCAGCCGGCTCGATCCCCAGTCCCCCCCCAACCCTGTCTCCTAAAAATTACGTTCCCCCAGAACCAACACGCATTCCCAATTACGTTTGATCAGAAACGTATCTCCTCCCTGATTATGTTTGTGTTTGACGTATTACACGTATACGTTGATTATACACGTATTTTTGTTTGATTGTTTTTATGTTTGTGTTTGACGTATTACAAATACGTTTATAATCGTGTGTTTGTGTTATTGTTTTCTTGCTTTATTTAAGCATTTATTTAAGCATATTTAAATTTTTAAACTCTGCGGAGAAAAAAGAAAGGAGGGGCGGGGTGAGGCCAGCGACGGCGGGCCGCGCCGGCCGCACCGGGAGCCCGAGAGTCGGCCGCACCGGGAGCCGAAGACCGTTTGCCCGCCGTTGTTAGGCCGGTAACGGGCCGGTCTTCAGAACGCTTGCACCGGGGCTCGGTCTTCAGACCGCTTGGCCGCCGCCGTTAGGCCGGCGGTAACAGCCTCCTTCGCTGGTTTTACAGAAATGTACTGGTCTTACAGAAATGTTGTAATGTGTCAAACACAACGGACTGTTAGAGTTAAGATGTGTGGATGTGGTCAGAAATGTTCTGAACACATTCATATCAGTTAGTATTTTGAAAACCGGATGTTGGGTCCCGTGACTTTCCGCCCGTTTGAATATTGTTCACGTCAGATTCTGTGACCACACAGATCCGAGTGTCTGCTGATGATCGCAGTGGTTTACTGCACTAGATGGAGTTTATCACACACTTTGGGCTGCATTCACAAACAACCCGACTCAGAGAAGACCGGAGCCGGCGCGAAGGAGGCTGTTACCGCCGGCCTAACGGCGGCGGCCAAGCGGTCTGAAGACCGAGCCCCGGTGCAAGCGTTCTGAAGACCGGCCCGTTACCGGCCTAACAACGGCGGGCAAACGGTCTTCGGCTCCCGGTGCGGCCGACTCTCGGGCTCCCGGTGCGGCCGGCGGCCGGCGCCCGGCACAGCCGGCCGTCACTGGCCTCACCCCGCCCCTCCTTTCGTTTTTCTCCGCAGAGTTTAAAAATTTAAATATGCTTAAATAAATGCTTAAATAAAGCAAGAAAACAATAACACAAACACACGATTATAAACGTATTTGTAATACGTCAAACACAAACATAAAAACAATCAAACAAAAATACGTGTATAATCAACATACGTGTTTAATCAACGTATACGTGTATAATCAACGTATGTGTAATACGTCAAACACAAACATAATCAGGGAGGAGATACGTTTCTGATCAAACGTAATTGGGAATGCGTGTTAGTTCTGGGGGAACGTAATTTTTAGGAGACAGGGTTCCCCCCCATAGCTCACATCCCTGAGCAAATGTGCACATGTCCCTGAGCAAGACACTGAACCTCTAACTGCTCCCCGGGCGTCTCACAGGGCCGCCCACTGCCCCCTATCCAGGGATGGGTCAAATGCAGAGAAGAATTTCCCCAAGGGGATTAATAAAGTGCATGTTTCTTTTTTTTCTTTTTCATGGCGATGGTTTTGAGGAGTTGTAGCTGCTAAATAAACTGCACAGACACTGCACTCCATCCACAGCTATAGCATTGTTGTTAAGAGACGCAGTCTCATTTTCAAGATAATTCTCAAGCAATATTTGGTTGCCATAGAGGAATGGTTTGTGGCAATGGGACATTGGGTCATGGTTACTGTCGAACCCTGACATTTGTTCTTAACATCTGAGCAATATATTTCTAATCCCTTCTTTATTAGTGCCCTGCCTGGCCCTGTAATCTAGTATGTCAATCATTACAGTAACAGTGCTGTGGGTGTGTGGCAGCTATTTTGAGAGGTCAGGCATCTGTTGCACAGAGATTAAGGAAGATCAGAAGATCACGAATGCTTTCAATCTAGATTTGATGAGGGAATGAGCTGAGCTCTCTCAATGGAACTTTTAGTTCTCAATCACACATGGCGTCTTTATACTAGTAGCCTCATACAGCACATCCCTTCCCATCTTCTCTCACTCTCTTTGCCTCTCTATAGAGCTCATTTGTTTAGCCAGGGTGGAGCACTTATCAGTCTCTCCAAAAAGCCTTTCCAAACAGGAAAATGTGAATACAGCAGGTTTAGCACTACTATCCCCGCTCATGAGTGCTTACCTTTCCCTTGGTAAGCTATAAATGTACCAGAGGTGTTGATCCATGGAAAACTCTGCCACATTTCTAAAACTTTGTGTATGCATTTTAGCAAAGCTAATACTAACCATTTGTTTTACGTGGAAATCAATTTCCGTGGTTGGCATCCTTGAAAACAGCACAGCGGTGGAAGCCAACACTTAGTTAGCACACATTATGTCATTACTGTTCATCAAGAATTTGGGCTGCTTGTTTTAAGTTAACCAATCGATTGACTACAAAATAACTTGAACAGCTAACATAACCGATTTTAATACGGTAAATAATTAGAATGATTGTGATATATTTACTCCTTGCTGCTTTCCACCCTCCACAAGAAGGTCAGCTCCAGAGCAGCAACCATAAAGCTGGCAGGGATCAGTGTCTTGCTCAAGGATGCTTAAGCAGGGTGAATGCTTACCAACACAGAAGCTTAAACCCAGAGCCTCCAGTTTAGGGACGGTATCCCGTTCCCTATGGCAACCTGCCATCTCTAAACACCATGCATCATGGCCGGCTACAGAGGCTTCTGTCTTACAGATAATTCTGATGCTGCCTTTGAATATGAAGGTCCAGTTATTTGCTGCAAAGCCGCAGTAATCTTGCTCTGTGCAGAGTGGAAAGGTCTTCTAATTGAGATGTGCTGTTCTGCAGCAAATTAGCAATTTTATTTTTGGAGGTTATAATAGTTATCCCGTGACAAATCCTAATTTTGGAAAAAAATAAAAAAAATAAAGTAATTACAGTTATTACATCGTTCATAAATGTCACTTTGACTTCAAACTGCTATGAATTGCAGTAGTTCCACTAAGTAAGAAGTAGTGAGGGAGTGTAAAGTGAGCCGGATGGTAAGATGACCTTCCTGCACTTTGACAGAAATTAAAACCTAGAATATAACACCACCAATGGATTTTATCAATTAAATGACCAAGCCAGTGTTAAAAGGCCCTTTGCATGGGACATTTACCTCAATGTATATATAGTGTATTATTCTATTAATAGATATGGATAGTCGCAATGTGAACCATGCATGAGGAAATCTGAAAAAGCGTTTTGATATTATGTTTGATTGATTTGCACCGTGCCTGAGTACCATTGACCCCCCCTTTCCACTCAGCTTTTCACAGTATAGTTGTTGTTTTGTACCTTGCGTCATCATCTACCGGGAATTACCTTCTTCTGAGTTACATACATATGTGGGGGAAATCCTAACATTATTTGTATACTAAATTATTACATTTGTAAAAAAAAAACTAGTGTGAGGAAATGCAGGATCAGCAGAACACATAACCAGTGGAAGTTAATGGAAAATGAAAACGGATATTGTGCTTCTGTGGGACTGAATGGACAGCTCCTGTAAAGTGCACTTTACATAGATCTTCAGTTTGCTGCAGTGTCCTTTGTCATTATTGTTGAAGTGGCATTTATTATCATTTTATTGTAGCTATTAGGTATATTGAAACAAGAATATAATCTAATCTCTCTTTATCTCTTCACAACTCCTCATGCTTGCTCAGTCTTTACTCCTCACTTCTTTACAGTGGCTTTTGATATTGCTGCATCTTCACGTGATGTTGGTGTTTTTCTGGGGAAGCTGTGACATGGTTGGCTTGTTTTTTAAAGGGGCAGAATTGTATGTTTGTATAGATAGAAAGATAGTCCCTTTCTCTGTTACATCGTCATCATTCAAACGACAAAGTGTTTAATTTCTGACACTTCTTTGACTTTCTATGTCACATCCTGTGTCCCACTACATTTGGTTTTGCTTCAAGTGGTGCCGTTCTGTTGGCATAGTTGTCTAGATATTTTTGTGATATAAGTGATTTTTGGTAAATATACACAAGATAGACTTCTTATAATCCTGAACTCCATGAGAGGATAATCAAATGTATCTTTTGTTCATAAATATGTTTCCGATCTTTTAAAACACAAACAATTCTGGTGGCTTAGTTTCCACTGCTCATACACAGTATATGAGATGCAGGATGCCCTCGAGATTAGTGAAGTCATCACCCAACCAGAGGGTGAGCTCAATACCCGAGAATTAGAAAAGAGGCCACACAAGGGGTCCTTTCCTATTAGCTAGTGCAGCCAGACACATTCTCATCATACTTGGGTTAATATTATGGCAAATACAATTGAAATGGACAGTCAGTAAGTAATTTAATATTATTGGGAGAGCAAAAAGAACACCCCTGTGACATGACAATATACTGTACTAGATGATTAAATATACCATAGAAATGTAATAAAATATAACATATTTCATGAATCAGCTTTGCATGCGAAGATGCCAGTGAATGGAAGCAGAAGCAACAGTACTTAGTAACAGCTTGTTGAAAGCAGCGGTAGTAGCAATCAGATGCAGAAGGACATTTAAGGCCCTACACACCAAAAGAAGTGTTGCCAGTTATTCTGGCTGATTAGGTATTTGCTCAGGCTGAAATTGAGCACAGCTATATTGGGAATAGATATTTTTCATGGCAGACATTTTGACTTAGGAACACAGCTGTAAATAATATCATGAATGATTCAATTAAAGTGTTGCAGAAGGTCCAGTGAGCCAGCAGCATGCACAGAAGTAAGGCCCCCTAAAGCTCAATTTCACTGAAATGTATGTCAACTAGATCAACCCATTTGTGATCTGGTTCAACTATTCACTTTGTTATGAGTTCATAGGTACCAAATATTTGTGCTCCTTGTAGTTTCTGATATGGAGCCTTTTTGTATCATACTATATTTAGTCATTGAGCACATGGGATTACAGTTGTTTTCCAAAAATATAATGAAATATACAGTATAAAACTCACTTTTCAGCCAAGTAGACACATTTTGCAAATGTCCTCAGATGTGTGCTAAAAACACTTCCACCCAATTAAAAATGTCCATTGCAGGCACAAATGGACTGGATTAACAAATAAAAAGACCAAGAGAGACAAGAAATATTCACAGAAAATGGTGAAGTGGGACTTTTAAGGCTCCATCTTTCTTATAAACTTTTCCACAGGTAAAAAGCACAAGGCTCAGAAAAGGACTATCCTTTGATGTGATGCAAAGGCACAAGCCAGTACATCATGTCAGATTATAGCCTCTTCAGTAGCACAGAAAATGAGTAAAAGTGAGAACAAATTTGATTTCCCATCAGTCTGCAGACACACAAACACGCATTCCTATGCCGAGGTGTAATCAGCCAAAATAGCTGAACCACTGAGTGGCTGTGTTGAGCCTTTTAATATAGATTACACAGGTAAATTGTGTGTGGGCGTAAAGATGGCTTTTACGGAGATCCGCCGATGCTCAGCTGATACGTCAATGGCGTCAATGACTGTGTTGCTGCCTTAACCTACGCAATGAGCTCCATTTGTGCTCCCTCGTCTGCTCACTCCTCATTTGTTCCCCACTCTGTGACCTGTGAATCTATCAAGGTCCACCATTCCAGAGGATGCCAATAAGTTAAATGCAGCTCAAGAGAATAGGAGGAGAAAAGACTAAGGAGTCTTTCAGATGCCCATGAAGGGAATATACACAGTTTTTTTTTGTCAAGATTAACACCATTTCACACCAATCGGTTTATTGATTGGCCACTACAGCTCATCTGATAGGACAGAAAACAAGAGTGTAAAGGGGTGATGAAAGACTCTGACTGTATTAAGCTACCGAGGTCAGGACAAACAACAGCACCAAGCGGGGATGTTGTATATTTCTCACCTCTCCTTTATGAAGTCAAAAGTATGAGATGTGTTTCTGTACATTTTCTTAATGAACCAGCCATAATTAGTCATAAAATAGTAAAGCTTAGAATACCTTCTTTGTAGCCTTTTGCAAAGCAAAAAAGACTTTATTAAAGCTGCTCTAAATGCTGCCTCATGTCGCTTCTTTTCTTACTATAATGAAAAGATTTTCCATTTGTGCTATTTTCAGTTAGTCACAGTCCGTGACGCCTGCAATCGATCCATCATCAGTATTGGAGCAGAGACCGTAATCAATCACTGTCAGGCGGAAACACTTTAAGTTTCAATATTGTTTCCCTATGCAATGTTTGTTTTTCTGGCATTTATGGAACATCCTCAGCATATTAATATACAAGTTTAGTATTAATACAAATTCAAATATATAGGACGGAACAAAACAACAGATAACTGTAGACACTAACTACCTAAAGTTGTCACGCTAGTGTATGAATTTTACGTGAGAAGTAAATGATATGGTTATATAGTCGAACCTGCAGTATTACTATAACTAATGGCGGCTGATATGATTAAAAATATAGTCCAGATGATGGTCAGTCACATTTTAATGCAGTTAGCCTAAAACGTGTTGATGGATGACCAGAAGATGTATTCCCTTCTTACACAGGATGGAATACAGCCTGATATGATTTAACTCACTTCCTCTGATGTGAAAAATTTGTTCACCATATGCGTATATGGTGAAAAAATTAATAATTTTTCACATCCTATAGCTTCATATATGTCACGTTTGCAGGGGGAAAGTACTAAAAAAAATAAGGCCGTAGCAATAATGTAACAGAGAATTACATCAGTCAATGCTACAGCAGCTCTGTGACACAAACAAGTGATGCAGCTGTGCGCCATGAGTAACTGACGTGTCTTAAAATGATGCTTGAGAGAGTGAGTATGTCCCAATTGGTAAAAAAGATTCACCGACAAGTCTTACTTCTTTGCATTTCTCCCTAAGTCCATAAGCAGGAGGAACTATGGGAAGTGAAGAGGGACTGTTTTATAGGGATCCTACACTTCAAAGGGGATGCTTTTTTTTATATCCAAGTCAAAATAAAGAATGTGATTTAGGATTACATTCATGACAACATTGCGATGCTTTGTGAGATTAATCTAGCACTGCTTTAAATGTGAATTATAATTGTTAAATTGCAAATATATGACTGATTGTTTGGTCATAGAGTCAAGTGGAACAATTCAAGATGGTAACAGCCTCTCAGGAGTAAAGGCCATGGGTAATGAAGACCTTTGCTGCAAAAAATGGAATGCCCAAATCTGATCTCCTTTAGCCTCTCTCTGAGCAAACCATTATGGATGGCCTTGGAAAGGTCAAGCCCTCACTACGATAAGGACAAGCATTCAGCAGAAAATCATATATTCAGGCCAAGTTATTGTGCTCTCAGATCCCAGCCTTTTTGGCAAATTTCATGTATTTTTTATGTTTTATTTCCCAGTTGTAGATAACTGAAAAACTAGGAAAAGAAAGTGTGTAAAAACAAACATGGAGGAACACTGGACTGCCCCCATTTCAATAAAATACTCACACATGTCTGTAGCTAATATGGCTAATTAATGAAGGTGACACAAGAACTTTACGGCTTAAAGCAATATTATGGTTGAACTGGCAGGGGCAGAGGGGAGAGCTGCCCGCTTCTTTAATCTGCATTAGTCAGGATTGTGACAATGGCAATATATCTGGAAAGTGTGTGGCGGCTCTCCACAGGATGGTTCTTCCTCGGAGTCCTGTGGAGATTTACTGGTTTGTATTCCAGCCAGTACTCGGGTGGGATGAGCCTACTTGGGATGCCAGGTGAATGCAATTTACTAGCAGGTAGGATAGAAACATTTGAAAGTCCATTTGAAAATAAGTAATTATTTATGGTTACAGTCTTACTGTGAGCGGTTTGAGACATGCTCGCCAGCTAGTGGTGCCAATGAAGGTAATGTGTTATTTGGTGCAGACAGTTTTGCTTTCCAGTGGATGAATTTGAACAACTCTCTTTTTAGCACATGAGGTTGAACTTTTGTTGTTGTTATTGTATGTAATACTTGAATATCTACAATATGGTTTTCTATGAAATGGAATACAGATATTCAAGGTTCTCAGAGGATGCAATTTAAAAACTTTGGATAGCTGTATTATACGCACATTTGTTTTCCTTTGATAGCGAGGGCACGACCCGCTCCACTCTTCTTATTTGTGATGAGTCATTATTTTGTGATCAGATAACCTGCTACATATACACCAGACAATATTCCCAGTCTGTATTTCTCTGTATTATACTCTATCCACCAATAAGTAAAGGTAAAGGTGACATAAGTTGCTTGTTGTCTCCTATATGCACGTGAGCAACATGTGTCTCATATATTAGAACGTATATATAAAGAGTATAAACATGTGACAGTGTCATTCCTGTATAGATGTCCTATCTCCCATTTCCCATCGCAGGTTAAATGAAGATAATACGATTGGAGAAGAAGAAATGTCTCATATCGTAATCCTCCGTAATTGAGGCTAATCAGGTGACAATGCTTTGATGTGTCATCAATAATCACCCATTACATGCAGGTGTGTTCACCTCTTCACCTTGACCTGAGAAAGACCATCTGTGGTCATTTACATATGAAATATGTACATATGCATTTTTTTTAAATGCATATGTGTTATAAACGTGTTACCATTAACACACCAGACATCATTAACACTGCCAACAAGTTTTTTCTGATGGAATGACCTTCGGCCAACGCTCACAACCGCAGCCCGCTACACAATGCGCTCTCTATTCAACTATAAATATGACCCGCTGCTGGAGCTGTTTGAAAGCCATGACATTGACGTTAACTGCCATTCCCCTGTTGTGTCTAAAAACGCGTGGGGAAACGGCGACCTGAGGGTCACCGCTTGTATCGTCTCCTGGTGCGGCTTCAGCCATGCTGCGTTGAACGGAGTCATGTGGCGCCATGGCTGCGGTAGGATAATGCAGCACCAACAGACCTAGGACCAGCTGGTCTCGCACAGCCAGACCTCCAGAGCTCCACAGTCACACAAGTGACATGAGCTCATGTATTGGAGTAAATGTGACTTGTTACGAGCCGGCTCTGCATGTTTGGATGCTGAGGTTAGCATTTAGCTCAACCCACCTCTGTGCCCAAGTACAGCCTCACAGAACCATTGTCGATGTAGTAGACTCATTTTTCAGCTAAAGTGATCATATTTTTTAGAAACTTCGATTTAAAAAAATAAATAATTATGTTCACGGTTACTAATATTAAAAGGAAGTCAATGCCTTATCAAGCATAATTCAGTAATCGGTTCTGTGTCGAATAGCAAATATAAACAAAAGTCGTATCTAATTTTTGAAAATGTATAAAATTATAAATCTTCTTATATGAGTGAAATAATCTTGACACGGGGCTTTAAGAAATACAAATTGATGAATAAATACAAATACACAAAGAGTATCAAAGCTACAGTATTGTATCTGAAGTATTATGTTACAACCATGCAGGAAAAAACACAATTTACATCAGCTACATTTACATGAAGCTCTTCCCCATCATCATAACACAACCCGTTGTGCAGTTAAATCATACTGTATTTCCAGCAGATAAACTAGCTCCATTACAATGTCTTTAGCTGCAGGTGCTGTCTAAAACGATAGTGTGGAGCGGTTCTATCAGCACCGTCATTCCAGACAGTCATGCAATAAAAACAAAATCACTCTTTGGAAGCAGTGATAGATTAATCCTTCACATTTCTACCCAAAGCTTTGAAGTCAATAAGACAATCCAGCTCCTCAAGTCACCGAATATTATCCATAAAAAAAAAATGAAAGCAAGCACACAACCACCCATTTTTCAATGCCTGTGATTTTACCAGAAACCCCCCTTCAAAGATTAGATGTGCTGGCTGTATTTTCTCACAAGCGCACAATATCTTTTTGACAAATGTCTTGCACGATGATTCCCCTTTCAGTCCAGCTACACAAAATCTTGGCTGCAAAATACTGCACTGTATTGTATTATGCTGTCTGAAATGGCAATGTATATAAATAATATACTATTCATCCAACTTGAACTCTTCCTTTTGTTTTCATTAAGGATAATTGATAGGAGAGTGCTATGAACTATGTTACTTACAACATGGTCTTCATTTAGTGCACTGCCTATATTCTAATATTGAAAAATGGAGACAAATGAACAGTGACAGACGGACAATTACCATTGCTATGCCAAATGGCCATATTAAAATGATAACTACTTATAATCGAGACATCAGGAAAACTATGTCTGCATGACAGAAATGCATTGATCATTTCCCACATCTCTGTGTTAATAAGATTACAGATATTGACACTATGCTTTAGAGCCTCAGAGATCCTAAACCCCCAGAATCTGTCCACGACAGCAGCAATTTGTCTTTGGATTCACTCGACAGCGATAGCGAGAAATCCAGGATGTCAAAGCTCAGAGATGATGTGTGCACTGTCCCCGGAGGTGTGGGAGGATAAATGGTCGTGTGTGCTCTGAAATAACGATGTGCAGGGACTACTTCAGGATGGAAATGAGGTATAATTGATATGATTTGTAGGACCACTCCCCATCTGCATGCCAAGCTAAAAGCACACCATACAGAGACAGCAATCAAAGAGGAGCGAGGAGAATCATTAAAAAAAAGCTCCATTAAAAGTCCTATCCCCCTCATATACCTCATGAGGATGCTGTTAAAGTGTTTTCAGTGGAGGTGAGAGCAAATCTAATCAGAGTTGCACTGTATTTCTAACGGGTAGATGAACATGAATGTCGTTAGACAAGGCTGCAGCTGATGTAAAATGGCAGGGCTGAGTGGCTATAAGTTATATAAAATGACAGCTAGCCTTACAGCTTTGTCTTTTGGTGGCAAAAAAAGAAAGGTGTGAAGGAAGAAAATCTAGTCATAGGAGCTGTGATCCATTTCATTCTACAGAGCCTGAAGATGATTGTACTTCTATATTTAAGTACAATAGCCCACTAAAACAAAAATAAAACCTAGATCAATAGATTCCTTGTATCTCGGCAATGTCATCAACGTATAAGAGTAATTTGGCCCACTGTGGCATATTTTTTCTTGATCATTGGCAAATATTTACATCGTGCATTATGACAGATTTACAGTAGATTCAAGTATGTTAATAAAGTATGATGAGTAAATCAATTTATCATTTCGATAGAAGAGTTTTGTGGTGCTCCAGAAAACTCTGCTTGCCACTCTGTATATAGGTATTCATGGTGTAGTACCATTTCTTTTGGTGTTTTTGTCCTCATGCCACATGTGTCCAGTGTTTTATTTGTCTTGAAATGCACATGACAGCATGAAAACAACCCTGTATAATGCCCGCCTTTTTAAAAAAGAACCCAGAGTTAATTTGGCATCCTTGTCCCCAGTTGTGGAGTCTTTTACAACCCTTTTAGTTATACATTTAGAAAAAGAGCCTGGGGAACAATCAAGGAACTTTTTGGGCGGATATTAGCTATGGCTCAGCTGTGTTCAGTGAGCAGGAGAGAATTACACACATTTAGTCAGTAAATATGAAAACAACATGGTTAATATATTGTGGCTCAGTCTTTTTAATTTACCATATCATAGAGTACGATTTACTATAACAGTGATTTTTTGTTATTTTTCTTATTTGTTACCTGCTTTATAGCCAACGTGGAAACCTGATGTCGAGGCTGGGTGTATAGATCCTAAAACTAGCTGTGCTCACCATTTCAGATCAAATGGGTGTAATGGGGGTAATTTGAAAAGGTTTGGCTTAATCTGATGGATACAATCACATTTAGACCAATGCACAGTGTTAGCCCATACAGCTGAAATAATCCATTCGAAGACTCCGCCAGTCTCCAAAGCGGCTGATGTAATGAGCCGCCTCATAGCTGATGTTATGTGATGTCATTCTGGGTTGAGTTGTCTATTCTAAACCAACCTCATGGAACATGTCACTGGATGAAATGCCGTCCACAATGACGAGTCTTGTTACCAACGAGTATGGTTTGTACTTCATCACCCACGTCCCTCCGGAATACTAATCCAATCCAGATGGGCTAGCTCGGCGCACAGGAATACAATAAGATCCCAGTGACTGAAGACCCTCATAGTGGGCAGGCACAAGCGTTCAAAAGAACAAAATCCCGTCGTTAACAAAGAAAGGAAAAGCATGAGGAAGCAGTTCACTGTTAGTAACGCTGCGGATCAGAACAGCGATAGATTTAGGTTCAGCCAATAACACATGAAGCACGCATGTGTCAAATTACCTCACATTCAGAATTGAGTGAAACCCCTTTCAATTCTTAACTGCTCTGCAATGATGAGGCCTGAATAGGCTCATAACCCCTGTAAGCACCTGCTGCAATAGCTGGACTATTACCATTACCACACCACCACCCTAATGGCTTCCACTCTACATCATTATGAAATTGCCTCCAAATGCACCAATGAATGCAGCTAATGTGGTCACAACTTCCTTACACAAAGACGGCAGTCCACTGTCATTGTGGCAAGCCAATGAGGAGTGCAGTGGACAGAGATAATTGTGGTCCTGGGGCCTCATTACAGAAAGAAACATCCTACATGCTTTTCCAATCTTATGTTTCAAAGATAGGAATAATCCCATCTTCCTATTACAGGAGCAATACCTAATGTCATGGCTGATGTGACCTATCCCATCTCAGACCTCCTATGTTGAAGAAGTCCAAACTATAACTGTAAATGTGATTCGTTAATTGGCACTTGTCTATGTCTAAACTATACTGGTAGGCTATTAGAGATGCACAATATCAACAGTTCACTGGCTAATCTGCTCACCAATCATGGACAAAAAAGAGGGGCCTTCAATTCTGACTACAAAGACTCGGTAGGGCTGCGCCATAATTCCATATGATAATTTGAATTATGATATCTTTCAATTGAATCATATCGTTATGAAATCAGATATTGAGATATCGTGATACAAAATTGTGTTGTCTAAATATATAATAACATGCATATACCAATTCAAATTTCTTTGAATATCTGAATTGATACAAATTCTTGTTATGGGATTAGCCTAGTGCAGTTAAATCAAACAATCGTCTTAATGTCATTAATCTGAATGTGTGTGCATGCATGTGTATAGCTGAACATATTGATAATTTTTTTCTGAACTTTCACTTGAAACATATTTTCATTTCGCACTAAAGGTCTAAATAAAGTGAGTAATTATGTATTTTTTTATTTAGTGTATGTCATCCAAATTTAGGATTCCTAATTTGGCATATCCCTAATTTAGTAATATCTTAGGTCCCATCTCTAAATAATATAGGATTTCTTTCCTAAATGTAATTAGGAGACGATAGAGAGTTTCTATAATACCAAATGTCATCCCAAAATGAAATACAATAGGTTTTCAGATTGTTTGTGAAAACATCTCTGTAAATTGCAAAACGGTGAGAGCCTTTTTGTTTCTCAGGTAGCCCGTCGCTCTATGTCATCCCATCTTGTTAGAGACTCATCACTGTGTTTCCCCAGATGGTTGGCCCAGACGTATTGGGTGCATCTCCTAACTGAAGAGCAATTTAACAGTTAACTCACTCCACACAGGTCCAATTACAGGTGAATCTAATCCTAGATTAGACAATATGCAACTAGTCTTTGTTTACAAGGCTCAGGCAAAAAGTGTTACTGATCTGGAAAGATTCAATTTAAAGGCCCCAGACAGGGCTGCCCTGACTCACCGCTCCGATCGACATCATTCGTTTTGCATTTACTTTGTGAAATTGGAATATCATTGACTTGCTGGAAAGCGTCAGAAACAGAGAAATAGGTGGAATGCATTTTTTCTACTTCACTGCCCCCAAGCTTGGCAATAAGGACATGTAACTGATGCATTAAAGCGGCTTGATTTGACTTGTGAAATGTAGTTGGTCCACTGCACTGATCTGCACCAAATGTCACATTATGACAGCGAGAAAAGATGCTTTTAGGTAGTAACTGTTTCCCTCACATCTGGACACATTAAGCTTGCATGCTGCTTTGTGCATCATTTGCACTCTGTTCATCATAATGAAAAAACATTCCATAATAATGGCATGTGTCCACAGTAACATTGCTGTACAATACATTTTGCAAGAAAATCACTCATTTTATCAAGAGATTTGTTATTGCTAATGCGGTTGACATCACAGGAATGGAAATATTAGAAAAATTTAAAGTAAAGCAATATATATATAGTGCTTTACATATTACATATTGCCTATGGATTGTAGATTGGACTGTAATTGAAGAGGTAATAATAATAATTTCCAGATTATTTTATATCACAAACATTCCCTGTGTCAAACTGTCAGTAAATTGCACTTTATTAGAGTATGTGACTGTCACTGGTACTTCATTTCATGTATTTCTGCAACAGGGTTGTCTGTCAGTATATTCTTCCCTGTGCCTCTCTTCTCATTCCTGTCCACTAAAAAGTGCCGTCAACTTGTCAACTGAGAGAAAGGAGGCAATGGAAATATATTAAAAACCCCACCAGTGCTCTTGCAATCTGGACCACATACACAAACACCCTTATAGCATATGCACAGGCGTGTTTACTCAGCATACAAGGTCACACCAAGCGCACATACAGAGAGAACTGTCCACTATTATGCCCAATCAATAAAAAAATAAAATAAAATAGAAATGGATGTTCACGAATCTACTAGTACAACTTTTATTTTTGTACAAAGAGCAATTTATGTGCCCACCTCTGCCTCATACAAAGAGCCTAGCTTCTTCTAATATTTGCAGAAGCCTGTATATTTAGGGAGGAATCCATTTTGGCAGCACTAACCTCTCTCAATCTTGGACTAGAACCCGACCCACTGTATCTCTCCACATGCCTGGTATTTGTATCATTTTAAATCACAATCTTGGCAGGTTGTTTGGCATGAAAACAGCTTCTCCTCCACCTCCATCATACCTCTCTCCACACTCCCTTTGTGAGTACACATGCACACAGAACACACACACACACACACACACACACACACACACACACACACACACACACACGCACACACACACACGTTCAGTACTAATGCAGCAGCAGTGTCATCTGGCCCTTTCAGCATGACTTCACTCAAGAATATTTAGTGGAGGCCAGCAAAGGCCACCAGGGAAGGAATGGGTGCTGTCACGCACATCTAAAAATCTTTGATCCCATCCATATGTGTTTAAACATTCATACGCAACCATTAGCTCGTGGTAAGTTGGCTTTTAAAGGGAACCACAGAGGAGGAAGGCAGGGAATTCTCTGCCTTGTGCTTTGAGCTTGACCTAGTATATCTTCCACAGACCATCACATTTGATTAGATTAGACTCTGACAGTATTGATGTTTGAAAATCTAGCCTGTCAAAAAGTAAGAAGCACATGTTTAATTATGTATGCATGCTGCACCATTCTCCTTCATAATGACACACTTTGGTCTGTGACAAACAGTGTATAGTTGCAAAGTCTAATGTTTTAGATATGTATATGTAAGATATGACCAGCAGCTGCTAAAGGTTAGTCCTTCACCTCTACTAATGGGCTGTGCTGATCTGTGATGCTCTATACTTTTGATTTGAGACTTGAGTGACAGGCTGTCAGACGGCTCACTTTACTCAAAAGCGTATGTACTGGTTAAGTTCATCGCACTTTCCCAATCAGCTGTTTGATGATGTAGTCCATCATTTTTTTCTTAATCATTTTTGTACTAACATCGCTGTCATAATGTCATGAGAGGTGGTTAATCACAAACTGATATTTGTTTTATGGTTGGAATCCATTGATCCTGATAACATGCTGACAAAATGTCAGTATATTGTCTTTTATGTTTGCTGTTTTATCTTAATTAAAATGTACCTTGTCAATAGTACAGCAGGCTATTGACTTAGTGATGCCACTAAGCTGCTCCCCTTTCATTTCTAACAATTCTGAGAAAATCTTTAAGTGTGTGACAGATAATTAGATTGTTTTCAATTGGTGACACAATGTATAATTTTAATCCTACATGTTGTGTGACTATAATCTTTTCATTGTCAGGATGGGTTGCTGCTGAGTTGTATAGCAGCTAAAATCCTTACAGTGCTGTCCATTTGTCCTTTAGGCATACCTGATGTTTTTATCCAGAGTGACGGATGAGTGCAACACTGAGACAAGCTTAAATCCATACATCTCTAAAATTACAAGCACTAATTAGTATTGAATACAATCTGTGTTAAACCTACAGCACCACCATGTTAGATAACAATGAGAGCAGGAAAGAAAAAGGCTAGAAATAAGAGGCATAGAGAGAAATAAAAGGGATTTTACTGTGGGCAAGCGGGATTCAGTGGGGAAAAGGTGTACAGCGAATCACCATTTATCATTGATGTCAATTAATGGTCTCTAAGCTTTTGAAAATTGAATTTACTTTCAATTAAATCAATTTAATACCAAAACTATATTTGAATTATTTATAGAAAAGGTTTCCAATCCAATTGGATCTGAAAGTGAATCCAGCCTCTGGTTGGAGAGGCCCATACGATTTATCCCTGGTGGTGAGGGTTATTTTGTACACAGTCATGTAAGCACACACACACACACACACACACACACACACACACACACACACACACACACACACACACACACGCACGCACATGCACACGCACTCGCACACACACACACACACACAACATTTCAGTTCCATTGAAGTATGCTTGCAGTGCTTGAAGGTCACATTCAATAATGAATTCAGTGGAATAGTGACAATTACACACACAAACTGTTCATGCACACCTACACACGCGCACGCGCACACCCACACGTGTGTGTGTCCCCCGACTCCCTTCACTCCAGTGCAATGATGATTGGGTCTCTCCACTGGACTGACTCCACTCCTGCTCTGCCATTCCACTCAGCACAGTGAGAAATCACCTAGTCAGTCTAGGACTATTACAGAGTAATTGGCCTTTTAAAGAGGGGCTCCACCATGTGAAACAGTGTAACTGAGAATGATACTCCCGTTGCTCCATTCCCCATTTTGTTCTCCATCCCTTACATTTCTCTCTGTTTCTGGCTTCACCTCTTGCTCTACCTTCTCTTTCCTCGGCTGCGTTACAGTGTGTCTCTGCCCCTCAACACCGTGTTCTCGTTGCACCTTGTCTCCTGTTGACTCTTGTTGACCTATAAAAGCTCAGTGCTGTAGCTGCCTGTGGTACCACTTTCAGCACTGGACAGCTCCTTGACTAGACAGGCCAACTTTATTTTGAAAAGACTGTGGAGCAGTGATTCGGTTAGTAATGCTGTCCCAAAAGAAGCAGCTATGGCAGCTGCTTTAAAGATGAAATTGGCTACGCCTAAATACCAAACAACACAACAACACACTGATAAATGGCAGAATGAAGTAGAAGTTTACATAGACACAAAAGATGAATGGTGGCAAAAGCTAAAACCTAATATGACAAAGACAACATCTGGCAAAGTGGGACATTGAAAAGCACCCCCTTCAACAAGAACTGTACAGTAACCCTTTAAACTAGGATATAATACCTTTTTTTAAGTCAAACCGTTCTTTATAATTATGGTGGTTCACCTACCTTACGTTTCTTAAAAAGGATCCCGTTCCGTTTGTGCTGTCACGGATTTATCTTAATAAAAATGTTTGATTTTTTTATTCCATACATAATTTGTTTTTAATCGGCGATATTAGGGACTAGATACCCCCAAAACAACATATGTTAACAGGTTTATTTTTGGATTTAGGGGGCAATGGTTATATTGTTCTGCCGATAGAGGCGTCAAATAATAAGGACAGTTACAAATGACAGATTTTCAAGTAACTCATTTTATTCAACTAATAGTCCTAAAACCAAATTTATTTTATTAACATAAAATGGAGGAAACTGCAAATCCTCACATCTGAGAAGCTGGAAACAGAGAATTACTAAGAATATAAATGATTAATTGATCTCAAATCTTCTTTAGAACACACAGTTTGACACTCTAACAGCCAAGAAGAAAACAAATCAATAGTAGTGTTCTCTTTTTGGGAGTTATATTCAAAGATAACACAGTCAGTTAACATTAAAGTTCCACTCCCTTCACATTTAAAACAATATGAAGACAAAGCACCAAATAGCTGACCATCTATATATCATCAAGTATCTGCTGAAAAATCTGAGTCCACTTTTCAAACTCTCTAAATCCAATTAAATCACTGGTACCCAGGTTCCAGTCGCTAATAAACGTGTCGTCATTATTTTTTCAGTATGCTGTTATAAGGCCAACATTTAATTATAAGACATATCAGCATACGATTTCTGCTTTGGCGTCACGGATTAGCGCACGTGTGCGTGTGCGTGTGCGTGCGAACATCTTAAGGGAGGGATCTGTGAAGAAGTCATATGGGGGAAGGAGAATGAGAGAGAGAATAAATAGGGGAAACAGGGAGGAGGGCATCTGTCAAACACAGCAGCACATTAGCACACTGTTTGGCTTGGAGAGAGGCAGGGGGCCACTGAGCAAAGGAACTACAGGTGTGTGTGTGTGTGCGCGTGTGTGCACGTGTGCGTGTGTGCGTGTGTGTGTGTGTGTGTGAGAGGGAGAGAGAGAGAGAGATTGATGAGAGAGAAAACCTGTGTTATTTCATGTATGTGTGAGAGAGACAGTGTGTAATAAGAGCGTGAGCGTGTGTCTTTCTGTGTGCTCGTGTGCGCAGTTGTGCGTGTGACATGCGCAGCTCTGGAAGCGAGGGAGGAAGAGGACCTCGTTCTCCGACAAATAGCCTCAAGACCTCTACTGCAGAGCTAGATGAAGAATGACATCTTAAATAGTATGCATCAACTGAATACCACGAGAAGACGAAGTAGAATACAAATTCAAAAAAACAAGCACAGAATGAACCTCCCAGCACACGCTCCTGATAAAAAAATAAATAAGCTGAAGTAGTGGAGTTGCTTGGGCGCTTGTAAGATCTCTCTTGGGAGGTTTACTGGGCCAAAAGGGGACGGTACCTGGGAGGAGCCCAGGGCCTGACCCAAGGTACACTTCTGGGGAATACATTTCCCAGCAGGACCACGGGCTACACAACAACCCCCACAGGTATACACGCTGGAGAATAGCTGCTCTGCTTGCCGTGTTGTCACTGTGACCCTGACCTGCACATGTAATGGATGGCTGTTGAATGTGATGCGGTGGAGCTGAATTGACATTTTGCTTCAAACAGAACGAGCTGGGTGTGTCGGCAAGCGTCCAGCCGGCTCGTCCGCACTGATTCTGGCTTAGTGGCCACACTTGTAACTGCAGTCAAGTGGCACGCTAAACACATTGCAAAGAGACAGATATCTTTCTCTTCAGCATCTGTTTTGACAAACTGTAATGGAATACAACGTTACGAAGAGATTGGAGTACATTACTGTCATTAAATAGGGCAATAAGATGCTATACATTTATCCTAACTCTAAAATCCTGGTCCACAGTCCACAAGATTATAATTCTCTGTTCTAATCTTCTTAGGTTGGATTTTCTTGCCAGCAGACATGTTAGGAACCTATGCGTGCTGTTTTATATGATATATTGAATCTTTGTTCTTAAGCCAGGATAGACGGCACAGGGCCAGATGAAAAATGTGATCACGGTGGATTTTTCTGATGCTTGCATACACTGGCCATCTGACCTTTACGGGGTGTGGCGATCCCCAATGAGGTTTTCATGGCAGAGACATTAGTAAGCAGAACATATAGATATAGCATGTTACCAAAGATAGACAGCAATGGTTGGTCACAAGGTCAAGAGCTTTCAGTGCAAGTGTACAGATGGACAGTTAACCCCCCCCCCCCCCCCCCCAACACACTCCACTATTCATTTAGATTTGTCTCCTGCTGATCTACCACTCCCTGTCACAATGCATAGACAGGGAAGCTGTGGACGGGGACATTTACCCCTCAGCAAAACACATTAATGCCGTGTTCACACCAAAACAGTTGCGAATATTCGCAACGCCACTTCGCCTATATCGCGCCGCCCGGCAAAAAACTCGCTCTAGTGGTTAATTCGTTTTTCGCAACCATCGCTGGGGAAAGGGGGCGGGGCTTATCTCCATGTCAGTGAAAACATTTACTATTTCCGCCATTGACCATTGAAATAACCACTAGTTCTGCGTTATACTTGTTGAGAAAGTCCCACAAACGTCGGAACATCAAATGCCCCCGTGTCTGGGTTCATAATATTATCCGTAGTCGCACACAGCTCCGACTCCTCCAGGACGAGTGTCTGAATGAAGCCGCTTCCAGCGCTCCTTCAGCGGACCCGCAGTTTGATTCAGTGACGGCTGAACGGCGGTGATGCCGGGCGGAGCTTCTCAACGCTGATTGGCTTTCGCAACTCCGCGTCGGGCGAATTTTTCGCTGGCGATGAATTATTTCATCGCCAGCGAAAAGGCGAAAAAGCGAAAAAGCGGAGTTGCGAATATTCGCAACGCCATTTCGCCAGTATCGCGCCGCCCGGCGAAAAATCCGCTTTTTCGCAACCTAACGCGGCTGTGCATTGACTTAACATGTAATCTGGACGCGCGAATATTTCGCAACTCTTTTGGTGTGAACACGGCATCATGCTTCTAGCCAGAGAGGAAGACATAAGAAGAGGAGAAAGCAAGGATCACTTCCTTCTCTGAGCCAGAGAGAGAGAGAGAGAGAGAGAGAGAGAGAGAGAGAGAGAGAGAGAGAGAGAGAGAGAAGAAAGAGCAAGAGAGCAGTAATACGTTTTCATCTGAAATATTAAAGCCACTGCATTAATCTGTCTTCCCTCTCCCTGGGGTGCTGGTGAAGGCTCTCGGTGTCCTAGAGTTCCCTGGAAAAGGACAGAGGCTGGCTACCTCACCTCCTCCTTCTCTACTCTCCACCTCTCCTCTCATAATGACCATTTAAGTGTTTGTGTGGGAGTGGGCTGTGTGCTGGAGGTTTTTCTGAAATGGCCGCGACTGGCTGCAAGCACTGTCTGGTCAAATTAGAAAACAAGGAAATGGCTAAATGTTTCTATATTTGTATTGTCACGATTTATCTTTTTGACTGAAAGAAAATTGACAGACTGATATTTGGATTCATTTGGATTCATTCATAGTCATTTGCCATTTAAACAAAGGGTTGATTCAAGCCTAAAAATGTTGATCTGTTCCATACTATTAGGAACTTAAACGATCAGTTGAGTAATCAATCGATGGATAGACGTTAATAGTGATAGAAATGCACCGTATTCTCTGGTTGCAGGTTCTCTTGTGTGACGGCTTGCTGATTTTGCTTGTCATTTATCACAGTTAACTGAATACCTTTTGGGTTTACCATTTAAACATATTTTGAAAGCTGTGATGGACATTTTTTTTAACTATTTTCTGACATTTGAGAATGAGGAAAATAATGGTTAATTTCTCCATTTCTTTGACAATTTGACTAAATTGAATAACCATTTATGAAAAAAAAAAGGTTTCACAACACAAGTAATAGCCTCAGCTCAGGTTAACTAGCTCTGTTTCAATTGAATTCAACCTAAACTGTACACAGCACAGTGGTCAAGTTTTAACACATTTGTCATTATAGACTTAATAAAAAAGCATGTGCTAATGAGCGCTCTCTCTCGGCTGGACGTCTGGGTCAATCAAAGCCTTCATGCGTTTAACACCTACTCTAAATGTTCTGCTGGCACCTCATGAAGGTGGTGGCACCCATCTAGCCTTTATCTAGGCCACCAGATCCACAGCTGGACCCATCTGGCCTTGCTATCTCCTCTCTCTGTCTCTGCACATACACACATGACATCCATCAAGTACACACACACACACACACACACACACACACACACACACACACACCAGCTGTTATGGATTACCAAAGACCAAGAGCGGGTCTATTTTCTGACTTATGCCCAGTGTTTGATGGCGCTGCCCTGGATGTGACCCAACACAAAAGCACTGGCCTGCTTATTATTATTATACTGTAATAATGTGTGCTTTGCTTTAGATGTACACCAGTAAGTACACATGGATAGAAGATGCTTTAAAGTGAATTCTGAAGAACGACAGCTGAATTTTAGATTAAACCCGCAGGTTTTGGCTGCATGCTACAAAAAGCATATCATGATTGTTTTGAGTGTTGCTGCCTCTTGTGGTCCAAAATCCAACAACCTCAAACTCTTCCGAAACCCTCTGCCAAAAAGGAGTACATGAATAATGCCTTGTGCTTTATTTTCTTGTCGGATCAAGTCTCGACGTGGCCGCTCAGAGAAATGTGGGTTATTTTAATCAAGCTGGTTTTCACTTCCGAGAAACAGGAAATCTGTCTGCCCTCACCTTCATCTATCTAAACTTCCCTCCATACATTGATTTTACACACTGACCCTCCAATCTACCCACGAGCTGAACTCAGCTTAATCTTCATTATTCTCTGTAACGCCAGAGACTCTTTCTGGCTGGAGTGTCAGCCTCATCTTTACTAACCCCGCCTTCAACTCTGTCCATCCCATACCACCCGTAAACCGGACTCAGACTACAGGAGTTTTGGGGCAATTCTCCCTGATTCACCCCTCATGAAATCTGGTCACGGACCGTAGTCGGTACCGATATTCGGCCCAGGTTATCTGGTGAGGTGAAGGTTTTACTGAGGCAGTCTTAAACTCCTGAACTGTTCACATAGCCATCTGGGCCGCCACGATAATTTCAAACATGATTGATAATTAGGAATTAAACTCTGGATGATTAAGTCAGTGAAACAAGCGGGATGTCAACAGCCAACGAGAGAGACAAGCCAGAGCAGCTGACTGTGTTTCCAAATGGTAACATTTCCAGCCCTTTAGGCTAACGTTAGCTTGCATTGGTGACACAGCATTATTAAGAATGACAGGTAATATTTCCCCTTTGGTTGTTTGTGAAGAATAGACAACCCATGTAGACTGCATCCCCAAAATCATTTCTGATCCAGACACGTTTAGCATCTTGCTTTTGTCTTTTCTCACGGTAAAGCATTATTACAGCTGTTGTCGCACAACATCAGTCTTCGTTTTTGTTTGCATCTGCTTCCCCGTGACATAACGTGAGGTGGTGCACTGCTCCCTCTGGCACAATAATCTTAATAATATCTTGCAGTGTGCGATGGGCCATTATTTTCAAATCTTGTAGTGTGTGCGAGTTTGAGATTAGAGAGAAGGACATCTGCAAAGTTTCTCCTTATGTGCGTGATGCAAGCCTGTAGTCTGAGCCCGGCTTTACCCGACACACACACACACACACACACACACACACACACACACACACTCGCTCCAAAAACTCAGAGGGAACGCAGTCCTTTTGTAAAACAGACGATTTAGGAGTAACAACATGCAAAATAGTCACTTGGGTACCAAGCTGAGGCTTTAAAGCTTAAGTTACTATGAGGGGGAGAGGGTGAAACCGTCGGACTGAGGCAGCACCACCAATTGCTTTCACACAACTGCAATAAAATATTCCATCATATCCCTGAAGCATCCCTGTCTCCAGCTGGGATCAAAGAGTAGACTCGGCAACGGCAGTGTCTGCCTTGCACTGAGACCGAACCCTTCATTCCGTAGATAATCGGGTTTGGTGTTCTCATTTCCTCAGTAGGTATAGGTGCATAACAGGAGAAGACACAAGTTGTGAATTTACACTGTTTGTGTACAAGGCCCAATATGCATCATTTTGCAGCATGCTCACTATTCAAAAGATCAAAACAGATTCCACATCTCACTCTGGTTGTACTCCTTTCAGGCTGTCTGTGACAGGTGTTTTATCGGGACAAGCGCTGTTGTTGTGGATGTCCTATCAATGATTCAATGCAGCACATCAGATGGAAGGGGAGAGATGTAGAGAAAGATGTCTCTGCCTGGATGTTCGGGAGGAACTTTCAATATATAATTCACTGAGTTGTCTGACAGGTTGGGTGTGAATGTGATGGATGCTTTTTTCAGTCTTGTAGAAATTCAGTGCTTTTAAACCTTAGATCTCTTAGGCCACTTTGAGCATGAACTATACTGCAAAATGTCCTTTTAGGATCTTTTGATCCCTACACTATGCTACTGAAGAGCTGCAGTACTACATACTATACACACTGGCGCGCGCACACACACACACACATACACACATCATGTCTGTCACACTCACACATTTCTACTCAACGCTAATTGACAACTGGCTCCTCCATCTAACTTGAGGCACAGCAGGCTCTGTGCAGTAACTCTCCGCTTGCCCTAGCTCGAGCAACTCGCCATGAGTAATACAACATCCAAGAGTGCCATAAGCAATAAAAACATCTGGTGCACTTAAATCCAAGGCTAAAATAATATTCAGTTGTGGCAGGCTTTAATACTGTCAACACACTTATCCCATGCCAACTTTGTGTTGCCGCCATATATTCGCAACTGTGTTTCCTCAAACCGAAAAGGGCGCTCGACGTAGTTGGAATTAAATAAATGTCAAACATGTGCAAAGATACAGAGTCCAAAGCGTTTAGGTTTGTGTAAAGGTTTGTGTTATTTGGCAAGCTTGGCCAACAAATCCAGAGAACAGAGCCATGTAAGATGCCAGATTAGGGGAATATGAAACACACTCTGGAGTGAGCGCTAGGCAAGGGCTTTTGTCTTGTTATCTTTGGGAGTGAGTTGACATTATCCCCATGGATAAGGTTTTTCCATGCATGGATTACCACATGAGACAAGCTGCGCGCACCCCCAGGAAAATAACATGAGAGGACCTTAGTCGATCCCTGTTTCTGTCTCTCTCTCCACTCAGGCTCCCACTCTCACTATTCATCAATGCCACAATCAGCACACCTGGGGCTTCTGACACACTGCTTGAAACTAATGGCATCTGCTGTAACTTCACAAGAGGCATTAGTCCATCTTTTTTCTCCTCTTCTCATAGAATATTATTGAACACAAATACTTCAAAACCCCAAAGAGTGTAGTTGCCTATATTGATGTTTTAATAATAATATATACACATTATCCTTCCACATAGAACCCCACATCACATAATAATGTGAGATAAAGTGATTCAATACTAAAAGACACTCAGAATAGTTCACAGACAACATGTCTCACTTTAGCTGCCTCCTTGTTATCCAATGGAATAGTATTCCACACAAACTGTGGAATACTATTCCATTGGATAACAGAGGAGCAGAGTTTAAAAAAGTTGCAAAGCTTCTCCACAACTAACAAATCAAGTGAGAAGGATCAGACCGTGGACAGATTGTGGACAAAACACAAACAAAGCAAGATCTACAGTGCAGGCCATTCCTTAGCTACTTAAAGTTTTATGTCAAATCAAAAGTACTTTAAAGTTCGGTCCTAATGATACATGGAGCCAGTGTTCTTCAAAACATGCTGCGCTGTTATAATAGCTCATTGCTCCACTTGAATGATAGGCTTTCTCTTTTTAGTTTTGATCAGAAGACTAGCAGCAGGATGTTGAATATTCTGGCGACTCTTTTTCCTCCAACAGTAGCATGCAGGTTTTTTAACAAGAGGAAACCTGCTAAAAATAGGCGATAGACTCTTTTCCCATTGAAAGTATACTGTACTATTACACTGGCCTTTCTGTTTTTTTTCCAGGTGTGGTTATGAGTTTTGACTTGGTGTCGTTCTCAAGGGATGTGCTTTTATATCAACTTTCAGGATATTATCTGAGACATTGTGCAGTCATGCTAAAAAGATCTATTGGGAAGAAAGCTCGTTGGAGGAGTTACTTTCAGTTACAACAGAAAAGAGTTCTGAGGAAGGAAAATGTTTTCATAAATTGCTGTCTCTTGAAGAAGTGAGTACAGAGGACAGAGGTCATTTATTTCTAGAAATTTAGATTGCAAAAACAACCACAATTGCCATTACGTAGTGCTTTACACAATCGCGAATACATTTGAGCTCCCATTTGACATTTAAAGTAAGGTGCAAAAAGATGTGAACAGACATGATTATGTAAGGCACTGAGTTGGTCATGGAAAGCGATGTCACATCGATGCAGCTTTAAGGTGCAGCATATTATGGAGAACCGAAGGATTTCAGAGGCCTATACGAAAAATAAAATCATCACAATTCATTATAACAATGAAATAGTCTTGGTTCCTTATCATAATTTCCTCAGGAGTTCTTTGCAGGGAGTGATGACAGTCGGTAATATGGAATGATGAATGATACTCTTATCTCTTCCGGTGCACTCCTAAGATAAGAGCTCTCATTGGGTGCTATTCATGTTGTCAGCAATGTGAGGAGAACGAAAGAAAGCCACACAGAAGAACTGAGAGCAAAGAGAGAGGCAAGTGTTTGCCTTAAAATAGAGGATGGGAGGACGAGAATAAAAAACGGAGAAACTAAGTATAGAGGCACGAATGATAGTGGGAGGGAGGTGAGAGAGTGAGAGAGAGAGAGAGGTGACCTCCATCTACACCTCCACCTCCACACGCCACAACAAGCCTCTCCATCTCCACGAGGGCACCATGGCACATTTCCCGTCACTGGGGGGTGGCAGCGGGCCACACTTTGCAGTGAATCAATCCGACTGCTGCTACCTCCGCAATCCACACTTTCCTGCAGGCTCGTCATGTACCCAGATCAGATCCTATGTGCGAAGCGGCACCAGTGAGAAACCACGTTCCACATGCCACTCATACCTCAGTTTGAAGTCGTGACTTCAGTATCTCTCCACCTGGCATCACACGAGGTTTAGATGTGTGGAGGAGTTGACGCAAAACTGTCGAAATTACAGTTATAACTGTGGGCTCATTGTCATACAACAGGATGAGGGCATGTTAGATATACCAACACATGGCAGACAGTGACTGAGATTATTTCTATATGAATTATGACTTGAGTGTCCTTTTAAAAAAAAGAAATATAATTTAACATTAAAATACATATATCATGCAGGTTTCAACATCTTACACAGTGCTCTCCTTTTATAACCCTTTATACAGCTTTTAAAATGTTGCTTTAAAAGGGTATGTGGGCCATGAATATGTTTTTAGAATGGTTAATAAAAGCTTTATGCAGCCACAGCTGTAATCCCTCCAAAATGGCACCATATATCCAACAGAATAGGGAAGGACTCAAGCTCCATAATGCCTAAATCATACATGGCACCGCAGTTGTGATGCCACTTGCAGTCTCTTGAACAAAAGAAAACAGTCTGTTATTAGATTCATCGCATGGCACCAAAACTGCCTCAAAAGCCACACAACCCCACACAACCCAACACCTACCCCCGACTCTCATCATCCCTTTCCTTTCCGCGTTATTCGTTTGCAAATTGATAACGGAACCAGAGACCCCGCAGGGTCCGTAATTCAATATTGGGATCTAACAGTCTCAGATCAGATATGATGGACTGTAATCCTCTCTGTGCTGCCACAGCCACATGCACTACTATATCTCAGTACCCCTTGAGCTATCAGCAAGTCCCTGCGTTCTCTGCACATGAATGAATGAATGAATGAAGGAGTAGGTGAATGAATGACTTGTGGGTTTTCTTTATTGAAGCAGGCCAATACAAAGTACCCATTCCTAAAACACAAAAAAGCACTATGGCAGACTTGTGGGTAAGTAGGCATGACAGCATGTGATTAAAATGAGTGAATTAGTGAGTACTCCCCCAGCACACACACCACCACCACCACTAAACCCAGTCTCGTTCTCTACTCTCCATTTCTTCCAATTTGAAAAGATGTCAAGTGGGAGAGTCATGTTTGGAGACAATTATGATCCCACTGTTTACTTTTAATTAGGGTTATGTCTTCCCTGAGGCTAAGAACACCTTTATTTTCCTGGAGAAACATTAGGAACCATTAACTCTGTAGAAGAGGCTTGTTGATGCATTTATGAAAAGAGATGAGCCAAAAGAAGCCAAATGCACTTCCAAACCTTTACTGAGTGTGTGTCCAGGGACCTACTACCATGAAAGGTGCCTTTGCCTCTGAAAGACAACCCGTGGTATCGCGTGGTAAAATCTAGAGATGCAACGATCAATCCAACTGGCTGGTTGTTAGCTGATCGCTCATGAATCCTGTTGTTTGCAGGATACATCAGTCTCATGTATCCTGCTGTTTGCCGTTCAAATGTACACACATGTGCCAACATGATGGTTTTACATTGCTCATATTGGCACAGACAGTAAGGTCACAGCCACACACACACACACACACACACACACACACACACACACACACACACACACACACACACACACTCCATGAAAGAAACATTCCAATAAATTCTTAGAGTTCTTAGAAAGAAAGAAAATCGACAGGTCGGACATTTAAAAAGTCAGAAATCAGAATTGGACCAGAAAATTGTAATTGGTGGATCTCGAGTAAAATCCTTCTGCCATTAGACCCCTGAGCACGGGACATCTCAAGTACTTTATAAAAAGGAAGCTTCATCAATTATGCACACTTCCGGCAACGCACATGTTTCTCTTCCCATACATTAATATTTCAGCCCCTCCCCTCCCACTTCTTCTCTCTGCCACCTCAAGGTGGACATTTTGTCCACATAAATCACAGTGACATTAAGAAGCCCTAAGATGGCCTCAGCCAGTACTCTAGTAGGTAACTATGAGTCCCCGATTGCTGCCTGAGAGTCACATGTCACTCCAAAGCATAGATAAACAGAACAAGATGTCTATTACAGCAGCAACGCAACAGGTTAGTGCTATGCATACGGTACATGGAATTTGATGGACACATTATTCATAATATTAGACAGAAGTGGCTGTATAATAAATACTTAAAGAATACAGGGGAATATAAAATAAGATACGTTGTGTGGTATTGCATGGTTGCTTCTAGCGTGGTGATATTTTTGGTGTTTCTTTTTTGTATCTTTAAAGTCTTGCTGGAGATTTTTGTTTACAGACCCAATTTCCTGCAGAGAGCCCTTGGTCCTATGCCTTTTACCCCTTTTACAAAAGGTTAAGGTTAAGGGTTAGGACCATGGCTCTGAGTAAGGGTCGGCCAATTTAACGGACGGAGGCGGAATATGATGAGGAAGTGATGCCGAAGAGGTTCGACTCAAGGATCAGATGTTTTTTTTTGTGTGAGGGAGGATTACATGCTACAACAATCCAAGGCTACAATCTCGGATGTTACACTGTAGACTCCCTACGGGACCGCTGAGCCGACGTGACACATTTTGGTAGCAGTTTCACCCTCGTGTGTCCAAACCATGAGCGTGCTGCTCGGGTTTACCTGTCAGTGCATTAATGTACGTACTGGACAAAGAGCAGGGACCACAACAGCACTGGTGCTCTGGTTTTGCAATGATTTAAGGCTGCCACTAATGATTATTTCCATTCTTAATTGTATGACTATTATCTTTTTCAGTTAATCAATTATTGTTTTAAATAAAAAAAGTATCATTTCCAAGACCCCAATGACATGAGATTGCTTTGTTTTCTGATCAAAACTTAAAGATATTCAATTTGCTGTTACTGTTATTTCACAAATAATATGACAAATAAAAACATAACCAGAGAATTTTTCCCATTTAAAGTTGAAAAAGGTATAATATACAGTATACTATATATATATATATATATATATATATATATATATATATAATATAATGATATATGATATAATATAATGATTATAAAAATAGTTGCAGTTGCATAACATTGGGTATTTGCTCTTCTCAAAAGTTAGTGTGGTGAAGCTTTCTTATCTGTATGTCAAAAACATGGACCAGTATTCCATAGACACTCACACCTTTGGTGCCATGAAATGTACATATATAATGTTTAATATGACATAATACACTGATAACCTCCACTGATTTACACAACTCGCTGATTCAGTCTATCGGACCCATCACAGGGGCTTTGTGGTGACAGGTTTGAAGTGAAAGACTTGGAAATTCAAATATGGATAATACCTTGAGGGCAATCTGCATAGAAATGAGAGCGATAATAATAGAACGGGTAGAAAGGTAGTCTGAGATATGTAAAATGTCTGGCCAAGCCTCATTCACTCAACTGTGATGAGTATATGCCTTTACCTTGCAGCTGGCTCCTTACTTCTGGAGCATGCTCTCATGGTTTTTGACAGTCTTCGCCCTAACAAATTCTTTTTTTTCTTCCCTTTTCTTTTCAACACGCCCTATTTCTGTCCTCCTGCTCTCTCTCTCTCCCCCTCTCTCGCTCTCTCAGCCCTTGTTTCCCGTGGCTCTCTCCCTCCTTCGTCCTTATTGATTCCGTGAGGTTCAGTGGGTAGAGCACGGCACTTGCCATGGAAAGGCCATGGGATCAATTCCCACAAAATTTCAAGCATTCACTGGGCTGTCACTCTGGGATAATTTGACCGAATGCTTACTCCACTGAATACACTGATGTATTCTGCTTTGTAATTGGTGCCCATCAGTGTCAAGTGTCTCTGCTAGCTAGTCGTTCAGGGCCAACACTGCAGAATGCTGCACAGTTGCATCATTTGCATATGCATAGTGTATACGTACATATTTTGCTGTCTGTTGAATCTCAGATACACCATTATACACTAAGGGTATTTCTTTCTTTTCTTTAAGAGCGCTGTCTGATTAATTAGTGTAAAATCCAAGACTCTTTGTTTTGAGATTATATATGTACATTTCTTGCACTACAAATAAATGGTCGCAGGTTGGTTCACAGTGTCAGAAGAATTACATGTACTGTAGCATGTACTGAGCACATTGTTTTGCTAATGCCTCCACCAGCAATGCTAATGTGAATAATTTCTATTTCTGGTATCAAAACACTTATGCAAGGACTTTACTGAACTCCCTATTCATTTTAAATAAGTAAGCTTCTTTAGTGTCACTTAAATGAGAGCTTAATATACAGTGGCCATAGTTGTGCCGGACCGGTGTTTCCCAAGAACAAAACCGTATTCATTGTTACTGACGGATCTTAGCACCAACTCCACTGCTATTACTCAATGTGTTAACATCAAACTGAGGCATTGAGCTCGTCCTCTGAAGCTTACAACAAGCCTGTGTGAGAGACGATCTGCTGGGACCACGAAAAAAACACTTTGGGTTCAAATGTTTTTTAATAACCGTGCGCCTGAAATAATAAAAGCTGAGGCACAAGAGCTTGCTTTCCGACTAGGAAGATGTTTGTAAATCAGTGCAGCTGCACACACACACACTGTGCCGAAGCGGCCCTGCTTGGGCCGGCCTCGACGAACAAGCAGAGCGTGTCTCAGGAGAGACAGAGGGGCCTCAGAGAGGCAGCCTGGCAAATCTGAGCCCGACCTCCCTGGAGAGAGAAAGAGAGGCAAACTGGATTTATATCTTTGTTTTTAATCCCCCCTTACACGCTTCACTGGTCCTACAATAGTACTTTGTGCAGGCTTAATGTATAGTCAGGGAAAAACAAATAACAACAACAACAACAAAAACAGGGGGCTTGCGTGTCAGGAGAAAACATCCGCTTCTGTTCATTTTCTCCGTGACAGGAGGGAAAACCAACGTCTGTGTCGCTCTCCCGTGTTTTCATATCTGAAATTCGAGATGTGGCACAATATCTGACTGGCTTTTGACTCGTAGTTGTCTGAGGCGAGCCTGTTATTCAGAGCGAAATGCCATTTCGTTCCCGCCCCAGCATTCAGTTTGACATTGGCCTCTTGTTAAGCTCTTTTCTGTTTGGGAGGGAGCCTAGCCTATTTTCGCCCTGACCAATCCCTGTAACTGAAGCATCCATCGGCTTGACGCCAATTTCAGGCGACAGAATCTGCATCAAGAAGTCAGCGTTAACCTGCTGATGGAGGTCACCTATGTTGATAACGAACTAAACTATTCACTCCACAAGTGGTTCCAAGATGTACGACTATAAGTACTGAATCCTCCCTATCCATTTTCTTAATCACCAGCCAACTGATAAATTAAACCCATGGGGATGACAGCAACAACACTTTTTCATCTTTAGAAAAAGAAATGGTTTCGATGCACAGCTGTTCTGGTTTAATGGCGGTTGTTTCAGTCTGTTGATTTACAGAAGCCTGTCGATTCACAACTCTGGAATCAGGCTAGCGAGATGTGCACGGAATTACAACCACACTTCACTAAGGAAGATTCCTCACAAGCCAGAAGAGAGTGGAATTGGGCCCTGAGCCAATGCAGCGTCCATGGTTTCCCCCACAGGCATTCATTGTGCTCTGCTCCATTCACCTGTTATTTCCCTACTTACGAGCCAATAGTGTGTAGAGAGTGGAGTCAGATAGATAATTGGCCTCAGAAAAATAAATATAAATGATAGATGCATGAGTTTGGGCACACACATGCTTCAGGCTCGTCTATGTGTTAGAAGTGTGGCAATATTTCTGCGTCTGCCCACATGCTCATGAATGTGAGCTGAGGAGCTAATGTGAGAAGGAGGATAGAATGCACAAAAGCAAAAGCAAAAAATAGATGGAGAAATACAATGACACCCAGAGAGGACACAATAACCATGGAGAAAGAGGGGGGAAGAGGGAGAGGGGGGGAGAATGAGGAGAAGAAAAGACAAAAGGAGCAGGGAAAATATGTCATTATCCCCAACGGACTGAGCTTGTCTTTCTTCCAGGACACAGAGATTCATTTAGATCTTCACCAAACAGCAGCAGCAATAGTAGAGTGGGGGGGAAAAGCATGTTACTGCCTCCTATGCGCAGTCCAGATTATGTGAAACCAGAGACCATACAGTATAAGTGCACACAATTCCACATCAAATATGAGATGACTTAGGCGTGGGTAAAGACAAATGCACCTGAAGCCATGTTTTACAGAGCGTTTCATCATCAGCTGAGATATTTTCTGTGTATCTTTACACTTTACATTGCGCAAATCTACATCCACACTTTAGAAGAAGCTGCGTTCTTGAAACTCTGTTTTGACTTCAAGAATACTGTGTTAGTGTTTTGCATCGAATATAGTACATCAATATTGTACACAAGGGTTATGAGATTGAATATAAACAGCACAGAGGTTGTGTAAATTAAAGCAATATGCAGTAAAGAGAATGCTTCGATATTTTAACCCATACAAACAATGTCAATACGAGGCACAGGGGAGACTATCATAGCAACCAGAAGCAATTTCACACAGAGTGATAGCATGATAGTGAACAAAGGACTATTTCATCAATGGATTTACAGCTGTGGTTTTGCTCACGATTTTGAAGACTGAATGCCACAAATTCTACCGGTGAATTAAATCAGTAAATAGTTAGACTTTCGTTAACATGTTGAAACCCTTGCTTCTGTGTCTTCAAATGTCTTTCTTTAAATGACAATATGGACTGTAAATAAGAAGTGAACCTGGTCACCCATTGTTTGGTTGACTGCCGTTTTGAAGCCTGGAGTTTGGCATTTTGACCATCGCCATCTTGGCTTTTTGCAACCGGGAATGAAATAAGAGGGCGGAGCTTAATACAACCGAACGCTGTATACGACTTTTTAGGCGACCAGAATGTTACAAATAACTTTCATAAACTGAAAAAAACTGGGAAAGGGTTTAAAATTGTAAAACAACTCCCAGACTGGACAAAGCTGTGTTAGTTACCTGCCAATAATAAGGTAGCCACGCTAAAGCCGACCCTGCTTTACGGTCTATTTTACTATAAATCAAGTGAGGAGTAGGGTCATTTTCTCAGAGACTTCTATACAATCAGACTTATTTTTGCCAACGGAGGAGTTGCCTCCTGATGGCCAGTAGAGAGAATGCAAGTTTAAGGCACTTCACTCTCAGATCCGGAGGTTGTCGACTGAATGACTGAGGAACAGGTAAAAGTCTGCTGACGTCTTCTTAGGGAAGAAGTAATGTCTTAAACCTGACACATATGTCTATTAATACTGAGAACAATCAACCTACAAACATCCATGACAGGAAATCTTTCGTGAGAAAATCCTGAGCCATGAGAATTTACTGTACTTGAACAAGATCTTCAGCAATTTTACTACAAGGAGAGATTTCCATATTCCATTCTAAATGTCGAATGAAAAACAAGCACATGCTGTCAGATGTAGATAGACCAAATAGGCATTTGCTGGCACAATTTTTTTTTTTTATACGTACATGTTATAAGAATGATGAGCACATTTTATGGATTCTTAACAATTTATGTAAGACTGCCATAACTTTCCGGTGAGGTACCTAGCAATTAAAATGACACTTTTCATTGCTTTGAAAATATTAATGGTCGATTATATTTTAAAGTAGGAGACATATATGACTATTTTTGTAGGAAAGTTTTCATCACTGACATAATCAGTTATTACTGCCACACTGCTTGCTGCCCTGCTGATGTTTTTGGCAAACAAGAAAGGGGCTGTGTGTAAAGCTTGCATTAGTTTTTTTTAATAATCTAGGTTCAAATAATCTGAAACCAGGCCTGCATTTTTAAGATCTGGTTTACTTTAGTAGCATAGAGTTTATACAAAATACTGGGAAAAATCTGTCCCTATTGATTTGGAACAATGAGGATAGCAGACATGTGTTTTGGTGCCTGCACAGTGCCACCTGTTGCCTAATAGATATGTACAGAATGCATGAATAATGGATTCCATAAGTGGACTGAAATGTCAGCCCACGAGTCATGATGTCGACATGTAGGTTTGAGACTTATCAAGCCTTCACGGAAAATGACTTGTATACGTGAAAGATAACATTAACTGAGTGCAGCTTTACTAAGCATGCTTTAGCTTTTGAAGGCAGTGGCCTTTTTATAGTATATAGTACAAACAGATGTGTCCTGATGTTCACACTAGGGGGCTGCCCGGTTTGGCAGCCTTCAGCTGTTTGGCAGCTCTTTGTTGAGTGACGTAATTGACTCTGGAGCAGTGGATTAGGCTGCGGGAGGAGTCTGATGCCTGTGTATTGGCATTTCTATACTTAAGTCACCATCGGAGTACATTGTTGCTTCATGAAATCAAGCTGATCAAAGCCAATGTTCTCGATCAATTGGGCAAATTACAGAGTTTAAGTTATTTTCTCAAAAGCTATTCAACTGTAAACAGATACCTTATGGTTTAATGTCCAATGTCCAACCAGCTATACGGGAAATATTTGGCCTGAGGTTAAGAAACAAACAACTTTGCTTTCCAACTGATGAACGAGAGGGTATCATTTTGTCAACCGGAACTGCCCTCCAAACATATGATCAACACCATAAATGTAGAGAAATCAAGCTTTCAGTTTTCACATTTCCAGTTTTGTCGTTGCCCACTTCAGCACTTTGCTGGAGAAAAAGAAAACAACAGGAAACTGACCATTTCATAATTCCCTAAATTAGCTCATATTATTGCTATGACATTGCTATGACATTTTGGTTACAGTACTTGTTTGCCCCTGGACTTGGATCCTTTGCATTGGTGCAACTATATACAGCTCAGGTGAATCATGCAACTCAATATAGATGATCAAGCCAAAAGTGAGTTTTAAATCAAAGCTGCCGATTAATGTTTCAACACAATTTGAGAATACCATTTCTACAGTCATACACTGGCATGTCTCATGACTACAGTTGCATCCTGCCCCACCCACGTCTGAAAACCATATCTTGTGATGTTAAAAACATGGCCCTTGTGGAATGAATAATCGGGAAGCCTTCCTTCTTTACACAATGCTAAATACGCACAATTCACAGCCCTGCTTTACACCCTATATCTCCCTCAAGCCTTTTTCTCACTTAGCCCACTCCATCTGCCATCTCTCTCTACTCACAGCTCCCACTCATCGTGCCCCTGCTTTGGTGTGCTTCCTGCATTTTCTTCCTTTGCCATCCTTTTCTACTTTGTTGTTTTGTCAAAGTATTTCTTCTCTGTTTCTCCATTACCTACCTCATCTCTATCCACTTGTCCTTTGCAACCCCATTCTCATCCCAACATCCATCTACTTTCCCCTCTGTGCCTTCTCTCTCTCTCTCTCTCTCTCTCTCTCTCTCTCTCTCTCTCTCTCTCAGTGTATCCCTGCAGTACCTGCGACAATCTGGTCCCAGTATCCTCTGATCTAAATGAGACATGCGGCCTTGCTATATCTGATTCCTCTAGACAGGAGGTGAGAGCTAACCTTTATCCCACTTCGACAGCTCACCAGCTCCTGTTATTTGTTTTCATAACACAAATATGCTGTGCTCAGTCACATGACACATCACAAAGCTTTGACATCCCAACTCAAGCAGACAAAATAAGATACGTTCGAAGAGATGGAGCCCTTCCTTTAATGGTACTTAAACCATTGGGTGAAAAAAAAAAACTCCCATGATTCCTATCGGATTAATGTGCAAGTGAAAGATAAAGACAAGAGGGGTGAAAGAACTGAGAATATCCCCTGATATCTGTCTGTGCTAATGAATATGATTAATGTTAAGCTGCGGTAGTATCCATTTCCATGTGGGTATAAAAAGAAATAATGCATATTCTCAGACCATTTCAAAGCATATCAGACACAATGTTTGTATCCATACACACAGCTACATGTAAAAACTGGCTGCTACAGTGACATACCATTATTTAATCTGTAAAGGCTCAGAAAAGAGCTCTTATGAAACACTCACCTCAAGTTCAACACATAACCTCACACAACAGCACTAACTCTCCATACACCATAACAAAATGTTTACTTACGTGTGCGGAAGCGGTGGTGTGGGCGTGTGGCCGGGCCCTTGCCTTGGCGCCCGTGATTCCAGCGAGACGTGGGCTTGACTGGAACTGCCTGCTGGGAGGTGGTCGGCTGCGCCTTGGCGGTGGTCTTCACAGTAGCTGTAGTTGTGGTGGATGCTGTAGTGGTGACGGTGGGAAAGGTCTGCCCTGGCTTGGAGTTGGCGGCTCCGTTGCGTCCATTGCCAGAGCTGCTTCCTTTCCTAACAGTGCTGCGAGGGGTGACCTCTTTACCACTGAGTGGCGGAGTGAGTCGGGTGGCGCGAGTGGTGGAGGTGGTAACCACAGTCCCACTAATGCGGGTGCCGACACGGTTATGAAGGTGTGGGGCACGACTGTCATCTCCATTGGCAGCGCTGCCATTGGCTGAGTGGTTCGCCGGCGGCCCCGATCGAGTTCTTGGCGCCGGAGCTGTACCGTCAGCGGCTAGTGGCGTGGTCGTGGACACCATGGCTGTGGTAGAGGCTGCTGAAGTGGCGGTGGCTGTGGAAATGTCGGGGCCCTTGGGCATGGCACTGGGTTTGGAGAGAAATATGGGGTCCTGTCCAATGCTACCTTTGGGATCCACCAGATCAGTGGGGACATAGTCTTGGACCGATCCCACAACAATCCATTTCAGCAGCATGAGACTGAGTCCCAGTCCCACAAAGCCCATTACCAGGGGCACGGCACACAGCCAGGTCTGCTGGCGAGGCCACACAGCACAGGGGCCGCAGCGGAGAGGGCCCGGGGCTCTGGGAGATGCCTGTTCAGCCCCGGGCTCCTCCAGTGTCATGGCTGCGAGACTGCTCGCACCGGAACGCTCACTCATCCTGCTCGTCTCGTGGGGTGTTTAGGTGGTCAAACGGGTGGCCAAATGATACAAGGGCATGTACGAGGAAGGGGACGTGGTGCAGAAGAAATTCTGGGCATCGTAAGTATGTACCCACACAATGCCTAGCCTATATATATCTACATGCACAAACATAAAACATGAACTAATGCACTAGCACCCACGAGCAGACACAAGCGCTCACAGTCACCTACTACTAATTAAAAACTGGCAAAGCACTCCAATGCATACAATAGTAATATCACCTATACTCCCTCTGGCGGACAACAAACCAAATACACACGCGTATATGCACGAGAAGATACACACGACCCACACGAGCACGCAGGTTATGAACAGGTGAGAGAGCGAGAAGAGGGGGGGCTCTCTGTAGTTCAGCGCTAACGAAGCGACGATAAATCCCAGGATGCTTCACTCCCTTGTTAAAAAAAGCCGACGTAAAAAGAACGGAGAAGGGTATCGATCCGCCTCAGACTGGAGCTGTAAATCCATGTGCGTGTGTGCGTGCGTAGACCAACAACCCAGGCTACGGCAGCACCCCGTCTCCACACTCAATTGGTTGATTATCGGCCGCATAAGTTCCTTTCAAATGAAAAGCGCTTATTGTTCCTTTATTCTCGTGGGTTTCATTTGAGTTAATTCGACCTTCTCTACGCGCACCAAAGAGCCTCTTTTTCCTCCTCCAGGTGTCTTCAAGTTTGCCTCTAATAGCTCTCCATGCCCGGCCACCCTTCTGGTCGCTCCAGCTGTCGGTAATCCATCGGGGAGGGGAGCCGGTTAAAGCACCGAAACTGAATCGAGGCAGGGGAGAAGGGATCCGATGTGATCTGCAAACGAGATGGGGCGGTGCTGCTGGATAAATCCGACTGATCCGGGTCCAATCCCGACGCCGACCACACCGCTCTGATTTCCCGGGAGTGACAGTCGTGTGTCTCCACAGCAGTCTTGCCTGCGATGATAGATCCGGTGTGGTTTGGTATATAGGAAGAAGAAAAGAAGAAAAAAAGAAGCCTCCACGATTCGTTTACCTTCGCTGCATTCCCACAGTGGTGCAAGCAGCAGAAGGGGAGACGGAGAGAGAGGATGGATGGATGGAGGGAGGGAGGGAGGGGGCTGCCGCTCTGAAAAAAATGATGCGGCGGCTGTTCTTGGAGGCTGCAGACTAGGGAGAGACAGCCAGAGAGAGAGAGGGCGGAGGGAGGCGGGGTGCTCGCTAAATCCGCGGTGAGTGATGTGGGTTTCACGGCTCCTATCCCATCCGGCGCTCTCCTCCGGCTCACCGTCCTCAGCACTCCAAAGTGACGACTAGTGACTGCTCCATCCCTCCCCGCAGACTCCACGGGTGTAGGTGTGTGCGCTCGACTCCCTTGTCGGCAAAGCGAAAGAAAGAAAAAGAACAAGTGTGGTGGGCAGAGACGGGTAGGTAACGGGGAAACGAGAGAGAGAGAGAGAGAGAGAGAGAGAGAGAGAGAGAGAGAGAGAGAGAGAGAGAGAGAGAGATGCGTGTTGGCTAAGCTCTGCAGCAGATGCAGATAGGAGGCAGAGGGAGGAGGCGGCAGCAGCAACAACAGCGCACGGCGCGCGCACACACACACACACACACACACACACACGGCGTGGAGAGGAGAGGCGCTGCCATAGACACACCCCAGGGAGGGAGGGAGGGAGAGGATGAGGAAGATGAGGAGGGAGGCGCCACCCCGATATCTTCCACCAGTGGCACACAAGAGCAAACACACAAAACACCTGGCTCATAATTTATGGCCGAGTTAGAGCACTACTTCAACTTGATACTCCTGTGGGCAGTAGATGAATCCTTTATTTTACAGTTCACGAGGGACAGTCCGTGCGTCGGACGCACAGCCAACCTGGTTATATCGGCAGTATACTGATATCAGAGTGAGTGAATACTATTCTCAAGCTGCAGTATAATCAAGGCTCCTTTAATTAGAACGATTTGGCATTTGGTTTGTGTTATAAAAAAAGCTTGTGACATATGGAACCATGCATGGATATGGGGGGCTATGATGAAACAGATGCAATGCAATCAGCAAATCACTGTCTGAAAATATAATGAGGCACTTAAGTGAATTACATTATGAGTTCATTTCAGGGCAAAACCACATTTGAAAATATTTATCCATCACAAAGATTCGAGGTGTGTAAAAGAAGATTCAATATGAGGGTGTTTGTTGACTATGTCTAGCTCCAGTTTTGAGCACCAAAAAAAGCAACAGTTGTAACTTAAAACACAAATTTCCTACTTGCTGTCTCTTTTTGCCCACACATTGTCACCAAGGGAGTCACATCAATACTGTTTCATTATTAAAGTGTGACTACCCAGTTTTCCTCGATTAATTTCTAATCATAAAAAAAGCTATTTAAACAAGTTGCGGTTGTTAAATTGCTAATCAGACATTTAGATGTCTCCAGTGTCTCAGATTTTGACAAAGTGGCACTGAATGCAGCTTCTTTCGACGCTTGTGGAAGAAAGCCCAGATGTTGATGAACACAGAGGTAGTCTGGTTTGTTATTCATTGTTGCTTCAAGATAAGTTAGGGTTGTGGCATTATTTAAGCTGCTTCTTTAGAACATGATTGATTCTGGTAAACACTGGAACTGGAGGATTCGTCAAGTTCAAGAAAAAGAATGAATCATTGAAAAAGTGGGTTAATATAGTCTGTAATGATAATCCTTGAAAACTGGTGTGTATAGTATGTGTTCCTCTGTGTGAGGATGGAAGAGGGAGGTGAGGTCGGAGAGAGTAAAATTATGAAAATGTCTGCTGCTCTTTCACTCGACTTATACAAGCATCTGTACAATACACAGTTCAAGATCCAACACCTTGCAATGATTCCAACAAAATCCCAAACAACACCGTTCATTACTGTCTAAACTGCTTATCGCTTATTGCAAAAGACGATGCATTTCAAACTCCTCACATTCCTCAAAAGACTCTAGAATTAAGCTATTTTGAATCCATTGTTTTTACAATAACAATTTGCATCACCCTGAGGTTGGTTTCTCAATTGATTTTCATAAATAATAGAATATGTCTGACACAATTGCAGCACTGTGACATCTCCCGGCTTATTCATATTTCTGTTTAGAACACATCTTTCATTAGCGGCTTGCTAATGCATCTCATCAGATGCATGAGCCTGACTGCATTTTTTTTACTGCTTTAGGAGTAGAGGTATTGTCCCGCTCTGAAGATATGTTTATACTTGACAGGCTGTCGACAGTCATCCCCTCCCAGGATTTCCCTGGTTCTCTTTTTCATCCCTCACAATCATTTGAAGATTCTCAGGGAGAGAAAAAGGAATCTGAGGACTTCCAACAGAGGAATTTATTCAAATCATTGAATTATTGGTTTCCATTGTGTAACACTTAGTTTTTTGAATATGGGGTTTGGATGAAACATGTTTAAGATTTTCTCTAGAGTATAAAAACATCACAAATAAAGAGCAAAAAAAAGGCAATATCCCATTCAGCATGGGGAAACATGAAGCATGTTGTTAACAGTGTGCGTTATGTGTTGTGTATGACAAATGACCAGGAGGTGGAATGTTTTATTTTGCTTTGGTTTTGGTGTCCGTATGGATGAAAGCATTAGTCGTGTCTGAGCACCAGATTCCCATTAGAAAACCTCTAATTTTACTGCAGCAGGGTCTGCCATTCCGCCTCGCTCAGTTCTGGTTCTGGACCTCCCGTGCAGCATCCATTCCAGTTGGCCCAGCAATGCTCTGGGCCTCCAGCGGTGGGGTATCAGAGTTGGCTCCCAGCGATGATGAGCATTGTCTTGTTTACTTCAGTGTTAAATTGAAACTGTTTCATGCCCAGTTCAAACTTTCTCACAGTAAATTATATATTGTATATTATATACAACATATTGTAGAGTTTTGCAATACATAATATACCCTTGACTATCAAAGCAACAGTAAATGCAAATGATATTTCATCATATTTGCCTAAACTGTCCTGAAAGTAGTTAATGAGACAGATATTCTGTTTAAAAATCCGGAGGGCGCTGCTTGGTTTTGGCTCGACTGTTTTCAACGTTGTGGTTGGGTCACAAACTTTCACATTTTCCGGCTAAACAATGCACTGAAATATGTTTCTGAAAACATTTGAGGCGTGAAAAAGCCAACGCAGGAACATAATCTTGATTGTTTTTATTTTCCCTGCGCAGTGAAATGTTGCAAATGCCATGAGGAGCACTTATAGGAGGCAGAGGAACCTTTTTGTTTCCCATATTATCTGTCACATGTACTACTGTCAGGATATTGTTAGTTTTAGCAAATGACCAAAAACTTTTTTTAGATTAAAGTTACCAGCTGTAGCGTTAACCATCAAATTAAATTGATACAGAATAACCTGCAATTAATCCCTAATATTAACATCCAATAGTGATTTTTCTCAGGGTTTTTGCAGGTGGTTTGGATGTGTAGGTGATGCGTGCACCAAGCTATTGATGATATACTCTTTAATGTTATATTAGGATATGGTCTAAGACTGGGTCCGGTGCCCATGATGCCCCATATTCCTGAGTTGGGGGTGGGGAATTCACCTCTGCTTTCTGGAGGGAGCCATTAACGTTACTGCCCTTGATGAATGTCCATTGGTGTCAGTTAAAGTTCATCCCTTTGCTATCTCCCTTATCCTGGGCCTAGAGGGTTGTCACCAGAAGGACGTATCATTTAATCTGGTCTATTCCCCTGGGTCACTGGGTGTCTCTTGGTCTAGGGATATTTATGGCTTTATAGACTGTCGGGCAGCTGCAGGAGTGTCCATTGTGTCAGCTATCTTTGTCCATGAGGCCTCCCGTGGTCCACTTTCCACACTAAGGCTGTAAGCTAGACTAGTGAGCCTCCAGAGCACGATGAAGTGCATGAGGTCTTCAGTAAGTAAAGGGGGACTCCACCCAAAACATGTCAAAAAAGCTTCTGTCGCTCACCCACCTCACTTTGTAGGCATAAACGCAGACAACATCCATCACTGTATGGATTATTCCCCCGTGCATAATATTAACTAGAATTATTGCCTCTGGGTTGTTTGCCTCTGCCAACCAGTAAACTTCAAGTTTCATCCTTTTATTCTATTAGACATGTGTGTGAAATTGTCAGAATGAGTATATGCGTTCTTGAGTGACCTTGACCTTTGACCACAACATTATAATCACTTGCTCCTTGAGTCCAAGTGGACGTCTGTGCCAAATTTAAGAAATACTCCAGAGATGTCACGTTCACAAAAAAATGGGATGAGACGTGAGCTCACAGTGACCTTTACCTTTTGCCTTCGGCAACCAAAAATTAATCAGTTCATCTTTGAGTCCAAGTGGGTGTTAGTGCCAAATATGATGTAATACCACCTCGGCGTTCCTGAGCTCTCGCGATAACCGTACGTACAGACTCTCTCTGACAACTTGAACATATAATTCCACCAGCCACGCCTGTCGCCGGTGCAGAGACATACAAATAAATGCCTGCTCCCACTGCTGATGTCTGCATTTGAGCATCACTCGGGAGCCACTATTTACCAAGCCCGATCAACACAACTTCCCTGGATGTGTAACCTTGTGCACATCGAGGGAGAGACACATCACTCCTGTTGCCACTGTGAATACTTGGTGCTTTTTTCCCAGCATGGCAAATGCCAAGGTTTGTATTTGCGTTCATGGACATCATCCAGGCATACTCCCAGAACCAGCACCAGCATGTTAAGCATCGGTGCAGTGCTCTTCAAGCTAAAGTGGTTGAAATAATGTCATGTGTCGTCATCCTGTGATACATATGAATGCGTGGAGCCTTAAAAGGTGAACGCAGTCTTGGATTGGCCACATTCCAACTCTGTAAATTAGGATTAGATCTTAATGGGGTTCACCAGTTACTACCAGGGGTTCAGTGGGAAACGTATTGCTGTTCCCATTAAGGCCATTACTAAGATCCCCACCTGTTACCGTGAACCATAGAAACAGGGCTTCACAGAGCACAGATGGAGTTTTCCTCAGAGGGGAATAATTAGGTGTTCCCACATTGCTGTGGATTTACATGTTTGATGTCCTCCCATCCTGCCATATCCTGCCTGACATGGTAGTCATAGTGGATAGCTTCTCCAAAGCTAGACACTATGTTGATGCAGCAGCCCTAATGATCCATACCCGCACAGGGTTTCACAGAATGTCATCGCTGCGTTGGGCCTCAGTTCATCTCTAATGCCCGGGCTTTCTTTTCTCTTGTGCGTGCAGCTGGATTTTTCTCCTTGGCTTTGTACTCTCAGTTAAATGAGCAGATGGAGAGGGTTAATCAGGAGAAACCATGTTGCACTGCCTGGCTGCATCCAAACCGTTTATTTGGAAATCCCGTCTCTTGTGGGATCAATGCTCTTGCAAATACCCTGCAGGTCTTGTTCACGGGGAAGTCTCCATTTGAATGTCAGATGGGTTACCTGCCAGAGCAGAACCTTGATGTATGGTTACTTGCTGCAGAGGATCTTGTTAGGCAATATGTCTACTTCTGAAGAGCCAGAGCTGCTGGGTCCACACATTCTTGACAGACTAACAGCGAGGCAGGCTGGGACTTAATTACAATGTACTTCACTTTTTGTGGAAATAACAACAGTGCACAAGTTAGGTCTGACTTCTCCTCCTGGAAGTGTAGGTCTTCAGTGAGAGTACAGGTACTTCAAGGGCTGAGGAAAAGCAGGGGATGCTCCTGAGTACACGAACAGAAAGAGTCAGTGCCAGCAATATAAATGAGAGCAAATTCCCCATTCAAAAGTAAAAAATGTAGCCGGTATAGTGTGGTATAAGTTGAGCTTGCTTCGAGCAACACCAGTAGTGAGTGACAAACATGTTTTCCCCTTGGCGCTTAAAATAGTGTGCTTGCTGCTGACGCCTTTCAGTGTTACGAACTCGACAGCTGTGTTGGAAACATTAATTAGGTTTAGAGCAATGAAGACTTTAACGTTCCTCAAATCAATACATGACACAAACATAAATGCTATATTTACAACACATTTTCCACATGGTTTTCCATCGTTTGAGATTTGAATGTTGCTCTTTTGATGACATAATCTCATTGTACCCTCCGCTTCTGCAATGGTTTCTGGAGAGTTAGCGTCATCAACCCGTCTATCTCGATCCTGGCATCGCATAACAGTCGTGGTTGGAAAATTACATTTTGTTTTCAGATAACTTTTATTGTTCAGTTACAATTTGCACTGAATTTGGATGGAAACCTGACTATTGCCATCTCCATCTGCCTGTTTTACTATGAATAGAAGGCTATGATGAAAAAGGCAGCACCTTTTAAACATTATGTCATTGCTCATAACTTCTGAGTACTTGAAGACCAAACGAATAGGACGGAAACACAACCACTTAGATGGACACAATGATGCTCAAAGTAATTGAATTATAAACAATGGCATTCTTGTCCATGAGATAGAAAGTATGTGTGTGGAAGAAAATTCTGTAGTTGTTGCAGCGAAGGTGCTTCAAGACAAGAGGTTCAATAAATGGATAAGTAAACTTTACAGAATTCATGGCATTTTAGAGTTTTCAGAAAGTAGACAAACAAAATCCCTTCCTGACAAATACCTCCATAGAATAATACACAATTTTCATAATTGGCCGAATTGTGTTACATTTGAATGATGCATAAACATTTTCATACAGTGTAGTGAGTAAAGCAACATCAACGTTATTGTGCCACAACAACAACAACAGTATGACTTAAAGCATCAAAGTTCTTCGTAAATATATTTTTTTAAGTTAGTCCATACTATCTCATCATTAATGAAAGAAAAAGAAAAATAATTTACCTTTATTAATCCCTTCAGGGAAATTATTCAAGGAGCAGTGTGCTGCCGTGAGGCGCCCGGGGTTAAGGTGCAGCAGGCAGGCAATAAGGGTGGACATTGATTCATGTAGGAATTAAGATTATTATCTTTGACGATCCTGAATCATTTCACAACTTCCAAGAATACATTTCCATGTTTTATTTTTTATTTTTAACACTTTATGTTTTGCCTTTTCACTGCGAACAGAAAAACATATATACAGAAATGAAAAACAAACAATAATAACTACGACAAAAAGGGTCTGGTTTGCTCTGATTTTTTTATTTTTTCTACAAAATGCACAAGGTATTACATTTCAATATAAAAATGAGTATTCCTTCGTGAAAGAATAAAAGCAACTCTCTTTCGGCCTCGTGCACATACTGATTCCACCACATGAAGGGAGTCACACTACGTCACTTGCATTGTTGGAAAATGAAACGTAACATTAAGTCAAGAATAACACAACAACAACAACTGTAATGATGAAACAGAACTCGGCCGCAGAGAGAGACTGACACCGAGTCTGTGGTTGAGTCCTGATGTCTTTTCCTTCCCACTATTCCTTGATCATCGACGAGAAACATCATGAGCTCTAAAGATGAAAAAAGAGAATTCAGAAGGATTTGGGAAAAGAGCACTGTGGTGCTCAGAAAATGCGACTGCACTTTCACTAAGCTACATGTAACTGCAATGCTCCAAAGATGGACTACAAAAAGCACATCTTACACTTAGCCCCCTGCATTCTTGCTGTGTTGTTTCATGCAGGCTACAAAAACAGCTCTTTCAGTGACAAGCTGCTTCACATGTGTGTGCAGGAGAGATACTGCAGGTCCTTCCTTTCTGCTGCTGTCACATTTTACAATCAACACTGTTCCCATATACCGCACATACCGAAATTGGCAATTTACTTGTGCAATATTAATTAAACTCTTTAATATAAATGTTTCCCATTAGTATATGATTGGATGAAAATGCTGCAAGACAGGCCTATTTTTTGTTGTCGTGAACGGCTGAATTGTGCGTCTCTTTGAATGCTGCTGCCACAAGGAATTGTGGGACGGCATTGTCTCTTTTAGTAAAGGATGGTCCAGTGTATCCTATGCTCAAGGAGGTAATACAGAAAGCAGTGAAGCACCTTTCCTTGAAGCATTTAGAGAATTTGACCAGTTCCTATCATGGCTGCCACTTAGATACTTCCGGTTCAGTCAGGAAACTTCCCGAGGCCAAAAAAGCTTTTCAAGCGCATCCCGTGTCATACAAATCACGTATCTGCTGGGGGCCAGTTGAAGATGGGTGAGCTGTTTTTAAAAAAACAGAAAACACACAAATATCATTGCAATATTTACTGGAAATTACCTGCAATTTAACAAACTGCAAGTAGGATGACTCCCGGCAGTCTCCCTCCAGCAAGCTGACACCTTATTTAGGTTTTTATAGTGAAATGAGGAAGTATTGTATAGATCATATGTTCCTCATTTCAACTTCACCAATCGGCCGTTCCTCATCCATTGCGGGACATTCAAAGCGAGTGAAGGGAATACATAGAAACAAGGGGTTTTTCTCCACTCCTGAGCCACTCCTAACATTTGGTTACCCCAGCTGAACTACGAGCTATACTTTCACATGTGCGTGTGTCCACTTTTATGTTTTACCAATACTGAAATTCATCTCCGCCTACGGAGCAGCTATGTGTCTGTTGCCAGAGATGATGTATCTTTATCTCTGTATGTTCAGCATAGAAATGACTGAACGGGCATAACAGTGGTTCTCCTTGGTGACCACTAATGCGTCATTCACATCGGTGTGTAGTAATAGTTCATTTGATTTAGCTATTTCTCAAATTCATGCAAATTCCTGTTTGTCTGAGTCAATGTCAAACAAAAATAATTCAATTATAGTGGCTTGAACAGCCTCCCATGCATTTTTAAAGCCAGTTCAGGAACACATACTGGTGTTCTTCTTCCCACATCTGTGATGTTCCTCGCAGTATCCTTCACACATCATTTGTTTTCCTAAAACGCCTTGAAAAGCCAATACTTTGACCCTCTTTGCTTAATTAGCCACCCGTTTCCCACCAACAAACACTAAGCTGACCTCTAATGACTTACTGATGAGCGCTCTATATGATACTATTTTGTGTGTTACTCAAAGGGTGGCCCTGTCTCTAGGGATCCTAATCATTAGATGGAACATCTCTGTTTAACTTTGAAACAACTATATTTCCTGGAGGTACTGGTAATAGCCTGTGTCCTCCACTGTTTCCCACTAGCTTTATCTTACCCCATGGGAGCAATTCCCAACACAATATTTTACTTTGATACCATGGGGGCTTGAAATCAAATGTTTCCAAATCTCCTGAGTCACAGTTACAAATAAATGCCATTGTTATAGAGTGACTTTTTAAGAGGTTTGTGTGAATTATGTTACATTTTTGTAGTATCTAGTATGTTATGTATATGTAGCAGATGACCACTAAAAAAAACTAGTTTCCTATTTAAAGCACAGCATTAAATCTTACGTCCCATTAATTCAAGCTGCAGGACAGCACCATACAAATATGTTCACAGTTTTCTCCCTTTTCCTGAGAGAATAATTTGGGAAACACTAACCTTTATGTTTTATTCAAACCCCTGCTTAATAATGCATGATATATTGCGTGATTAGTTTGTGTGTGTTGTGTATGTGTGTGTGTGTGTGTGTGTGTGTGTGTGTGTGTGTGTGTGTGTGTGTGTGTGTGTGTGTGTGTGTGTGTGTGTGTTCATGGATTTTTTTATTGGCTGGAGGTAGCCCCATGACCAGTGCCACATCCTGGGGACACAATGAGGAAAACCACATGGTGATGAAGGAGAAAACAAGGATGCTGCATATAACTAGTCTAAAATAGTGTTTGTGATGATCCAGTTTGGTCCAACTGTGGAAACATTGAGCAACGTGTTACCAGAGAATCAAAGAGCTGAACATTAACGCAAAGAAAATATGCGGTTTACCTGCATGGCCAAAGATAATGCAGTGTTTGTTATTCTACATGTGGTTAAACAATCTGAATGTAACAATCAGCACCACAATGGCTTCTGGGATTGAAGTCTTATAGGTTGATTTACATTGTGTATTTCACAATGGCATTACTGTGCTAAAATGTTCTGTCTGTATGATAGCAAATAAGTATCGTGAAGGGGAACAAGAACAAATTGTACATTTACGTTGGAAAAAATTGCTGCGAACGTCTGCTGTCACGGGGTCACATGCTGTGATCATCCTGTAGCAGGTATCATGTTTACCAATTTAGTACACTGTGTTAGCATGCTAACATATGCTACTTTGCACCAGACATGCAGTACACAGAGGCTGATGGGAATGCCATTAGTTTTGGAGGTATTTGGACATAAGCAAAGTAAAATACAATTTAAAATTGTGACCTGACGATGGAACTTTGTAAAAAGTAAATGCAATGTATCCTGTGGTGCATAAATGCCAGTACCAAATTCACTTCAATCCTCAAATGCCTTTAAAAAAAAGTCAGGGGATCACCAAAGACACTAGGATTCATCCTCCGGCTTTTTAAGAGGCTGTTTGTACAAAAATGTTGAGATATTTAAATTTCAATAACAGGGTTGGCTTTCAATGATTAAGAAAACAAGATAGTTAACATAACAAGATTATTTTACCGGATTCCGTTATGCAAAGACTCTCGTTTTGTCTTGCTGTATAAATCTGGCACACTATTTTCCTTTAAAGTGGTGCACTTTAACCCCGCTCAGTTGGACAAGGACGGCCGCACAGTGTGGGAAAAAACCTTTGTGGGAACTCTCCGCAGCGCTGGCTGAATTAAACTAATCAGATTACGAAATGCACTCTGTAAATTACTGGACATGTAGACAAGTTACAAATACTGTTTGATTTCTACAACCACCACAGAAGAAGAGTGACTTCATTTTCTGCTCAAGTAGACGTTACTCCTCTACATTTTTACATAAAGCTATATTAATGCTCTGATGTTGTATAATGCTCCTTTAAGTAAGGTGAGAAACAAATACTCATAGTTCAAAGTCACGTTCTGGCATCTTTTTCAAGCATTACACTGGCATATCCCAATGTGGAAAAAAAGTTTAATTTTTTTAGTGACAGAAAAATAGTTTTAAAGAATTAAAGAATTATAATGACTTAACATTCACTTTGTAAGATTTGTATTATAAGCAGACACGCTTCAATTTCTTTTATCAAAAGCATTTTTTGAAGAAGCGGTATAGTTACATATTAACTTTTCAACACCTCAGACTGTCAAAGACACCTCTAACTCAGTGAAACATGCACAAATAATGTGTCTTTGTAATACTTCTGCATATATCCCCACACAGTGAAGCTGCATAATTTTGCCACTGAAGGCCTATTAATTTGATTCAAGGTGACATTTCACTCATACCATCTCCAACCTGGTACAGCGTGGTTAAAGTGCGTCATTTGGGGGAGGCAGCAGCGAGGCACACCGGTGTAATACGCAGTTGAGATACACGTTGCTATGTGGGAGCAAGACCGTCTTTATGTAGAACAACTTGAAGACTCATCAGATGAGTCTGTGTAAATATGTCACAACGTCAATGATAAAGTGGCACTGAGTATGACAAAAATTTAAACTTTTAATGGAATAATGTTGGGGAAGATTAGATAGACTATCTTCTTGTGCATCAACTAAATGCACTACTTAGCTCAACTAGTACAATATATTATAATGAAGTTAGTTAGTCCAGTGAATTAAATACCTATTTTTGTTTGACCAACAATCCAAAACCTAAAGATAATCAGATATTTTTATAGAGTTTACTTAGTCATGGATATTGCTTCGTTGTTACCACAAGTCCAGCCAGTCACATAACAGCCGAAAGCTTCAGGAAAAGCGAGTAAGTGAAGCTTGAGTTAAGAATTGTTTGTCAAAGTAAGATTTTTAAGTAGGTAAGCAAAACAAGTGCCAAAGACTTGGTCACCTGGAGCAATAATCGTATTAACTGATAGGGTTGTCGTGTCATTTCCAACAGAAAAGTCTTCATTTGGTCTTCTTGCACTCAGGCAGAAACGTAATCAATGCAAAGTGCACGACTGAGGTAAGAAAAGTGTTATCTAAAGAAGCTAGAGGAAAACAGAATAGATCGAAAGGAAAACTGGCACTCTGGTAATAGCATTTCAGCTGTTAAACTGTCACATACAACATCACTGACATAAGGCCTACCCACCTCCTATCTTTCTCTGATAGGTGAGATGACAGGCAGCAAGCTAATTTGCTCAGCGCTCTGTGTCTGAAAAGTCTGGATTCGCAGGGAAATGGCCAAGTGAACGAAATTTGAAAGAGTCACTTGTCATAAGTGGGATTTGAACATGTCAGTACCTTCATTCAAAGCCCAGACATCCTGAGATCAGTCAGCTGTGGGGATGTGTGCGGGGGAAACAAAAGATGCCCCCAAAAGAAGAAATAATGCTAAATTAGTCATCCTTTTGATGCTAGAAATTCCAGACTTCCTGTCGTTGATGGCATCAAGGTTACTCCCACTGCTGAACTTTTCCCCCCCCCCACACATTTCCACGGGTATATTTTTTTTTTCTCCTCAGCAAGGATCAAACAATTTCCGGAAGCCACTTCTGACATGGATAGGATTAGGAGGAATTCAAAGTCGTCATGTCAGGTAGACCTGCTATTAGTAAGGTGTGATTCTGCAGCAATTCCACACATGTCAGGTTTGTCTTGATACGTACAATCGGTCAGTGTTAGAGGCTTTTTCTCCGCACTGTAATCTTGTCAATTTCACCTCTGTTGGTAGCAACATACAAAGTTGAATGATGGTGTATCAGTACATGATCTATGACACGGAAAACTGTTGAGTCATTTCATTGTGATACCATACTGCCAATGGTTCAATTTGAGAGTGGAGAAATGCCCTTCTACCGGAGGAAGCGCACACATACTTACAGAGGTCCTTCAAGGTGACCCTCTTTGCCAGCACAACTGAGATTCAGGTTAACCTGATGCCAGGGCTAAACTGAGCCCGCCTGTGTTTGTATTCACAACAGTTTGTTCAGGAATAACATTCCTTTTTCCAATTCAGGGAACAGAAGGGCCTTTTGATAGACACTGCATGTGTGTAAGCAGGAGGAAAGGTGCGCGTGTAAACACACACACACACACACACACACACACTCATTTGCACGCACATACACACACAAATACAGAGAAGCAGACAGAGACAGGAGCTTTTAGTGACTGAGGCACTCTGCTTTTCCAGGAATGTGCGGATGAAAACAGCACTTCAGCGCTAACCTTGAAGCATTGAGCAGTGCTGCCTTTAGAGTATGTGAGAACCCAGAAAGACCACAAAACAAATTATTGGACCTGCAGGCTGCAAATAAAATTACCTCCCATTCTGCCTCTTAATTTTCATGAGTAACCCTTCATAGTTTATGTTGACGGAATATTAAATAGGACAGGAAGAGAGAAGAGAAAAAGGCTACGTTCATCACTCCATCTTCTCGTCAGAATTGTATTTTCCTGTCTCTATGGGCCACTGCCTTTATGAATGACATCCAAGTGAACACTCATCTGTCTGCCAGAATTTCATGTTAATACTGTATGCCATCAAAACTCTAATCTTTTACAGGAAATGTTTTCTTCTATCATGAGTATATCAGTGGAAAAACACACTGGGGTTTTCGATTGTGCTGCAGCAGTTGCCCGTCCACCTCGTCCAATACAATGTTACTGATCACAGCGTCACAAGGAATATAAAGATATTCGTTCGATACAGTACCTCACCAGAATCAAGCAAATATCACAACCACACAGAAGCTAAAAGACAGCATGAGCGCTCATGTCCCACAATACAAAATTCCATCTAACATCAATATAGCTTTTATTAAAAGATAAGTAGAATTTAGAAAAGTTGAGAAGACAGCTGGCGCACAGCTAAGAAATTAGATGTTTGGCTAATTTTACATAATGTCCAATCAAGATTAAGCAGCTGCTGATATCCACGCCATGAATCTACTTGACTGAATTTGATAAGAATACTTGAAATGAAACAATTGAGCCCCTAGATGTATTGCGTGAAGAAATAAACATGCACATATCTTCCTGGTGAAAGCAATCAGAGCTCTAAATTGATTCCTCACGAGCATGTCTACTTCCAACATGTTTTCTGTGATTCGCTCTCTCCACGTTCTCGGCTCGGATTTGTTTTGGCGCAATTTAGGATTGGTTTCATTCTTCTTCAACATGCAGAGTCAGATAGGAGCATAAAACACTAATATCCCATCTTGTCCTATTTTCTCAAAACTGGTTCTCTCAAAAAACCTGACTTATCTCGTAAGTCTCCCACATCTCCTTGGCATGAGTTGTCATCCTTGGGCAAATAGTTGACCCCAGGTTGTCCCCCTCTGCTCTGCTCCTCAAGCCTCCCCGAGGTATCTCTTGTCGCTGATTCACGTTCTTATCTCCCCGCTGCATACAGTGAGGCAGACCGCACAGACACAGGTCGCAGGACCAATCGCAACCACACATCTGAGTGAATTATTCAAATTGCCAAGAGCAAGAGGTGCATACAACCTTTTTCTGTTACGTGAGAGGAATGGCTGGTCGGGGCAGCAGTTATTGCAGATCAGACAGTCATTTAGATTGGACAAAAATGTAATTTGTTTCCATATCTGATTTCATTGTAATGGTGGTGTTAAAGTGAGTCTGTAATGAGCTGGTGTCCATCTCGCACCAAGTGCAGCGTAACTTAATGAAATCACAACGAGAGGCGGCTCATGTGGCCTAAATGGATTACATAGATCATATTTATTCCCATGATTGTAATGAAGTGCATGTACGTGTGGAGGTGTTGACACAAGGCAGCAGAAAAAGACAGGCAACAGTAGCGCTGTCTGAACATCACAAATAACAGGGCTAAAGGTAACAGGGTGGAAATCAATTACATGGTTGGCTCACCTAATTGATATCCAGCTCAGCATGAAGATAGATAGCACCCCGAGTAATATAGAGGTGGATGTTTTCCTATGAAAGTGGACAGTTTTTTTATGGCAACTAAATATTTTTTTTTTAAATAAAGAAAATGCAACTTAAGCATCTTTAGTTTTGCAAAGATGTATGTCCACAGATAATATGCGCAATCTTGAATTAATAGTGGCGCAAACCATACAGAGAACTGCAAAATTGAATTAAATTATCTGCGCAAAAGAAGAAGAAAAAAAGATCACAATGTGAATACAACAAAAGCTGCACACTCTCAGAAACCATACATTTGCCTTAAATGAGGAAGATGTTTCCTCAGATTGGACAAGTAATCCTTTAACAGCCTCTCTTTTGCTGACAGACAAGTATTGCATCAAACCACAGGAAACATTCTCTAATTATCTGAGTTACAACTACTCAGCGTGAGTAGTTTTTCCCTATCTGCTTGTGTTGTATGCACTGAACTCTCATTTTACCATTATGTGCTGTAAATGTTGAAATTCCTTACAATCCTTTTGGAGTCTTCCTTAATAAGGGTATCAACAAGTATAGATGTCTATTTTCCGGATGGTACCTTAATAAAGATAAATAATTGTTTACTGTTAAAGACACATCATTTACAGGATGAAATGAAAACAGGGGGGCTGTTCATGAAATCATGCATCATTAACAAATGAACTGAAGAGAAAACCTCCACTACTCATTTTACAGACATACACTGCGCCCACTCGTCTATCTGTAAAGCGCAGAGCCTATTACTGAGGTTCAGGCACAAAGGTATAATTTTGTTATTCTCCTCATGCAGAGAATTCAAAAGTGCAATCATCAAGGTGAGAGTCTAAAGGCAAACCTTCATTCACCCTCCAATTATACAAGTGCTCAGACTTGACGGAAAAAAACGGAAAGTGAGATGGTATCTGCAGCTTTTCTCACAGATAAGCACTTTTCTTTCTTTGCTCTCAAGCTAAGAGTTGTCTTGAAGCCTCTACCTTCAAGAATGTGAGTGGGCTACTGTACCATTAGTTTAATAAATGACCAATGACAGAATGACACAAAAGAGGTGAATCAAGTTTGACTGATTGATGCTAATGTGACTTTACATTTATTTACAGAACTCTGTCTGACCGCTACTATAACGCACACTTATATAGTTTGCTAATTTATGTTGTTTATTTATGGTGTATATATGTTGTTTATAGGTTGTTTATATATTGTTCTATTTTTTTAAACTTTTAACTGTTTTTGCACTATCCACTTTATGTCAGACAGAAGAGAAACACAATTTCAGATCTTCTGTATGTTTGCATAAATAGAAGAAGTGACAAATAAAACTGACTTTGACTTTTGAGAAGAATTTCAGACTCAGTGCTAAAGAAATACCATGCAGAGCTGAAGATATCTTTATAGGAACCAAATGACCATTAATTGATTAATCATAATGCAGTTCATAATGATAACTGTGAGAGATGTTTCACTCCAAATACATACAAAAATAAAATAAAGCTTATATTTCATACAGATGTACAAAAGGCACTTCTCCTTTAGAAATACGGGCATGAGATTTATGTTGTAATGGTCCTTATTTGAAACCTATCGCTTTTACAAGAGAAAATCATTTTAGGCGTTTGCCAATCATAAACGTATCTACAAGTTCTTCAGGAGCTTCTGAAGTGTAAAGTTCCCCAAATAAGGAGCAGAACAGAGGTGACATTGTTACTCTTAATTGTGTCAACCCTGAACAAGCACCTTCCACCTGACTTCTGAAGTAACATTTTTACGTTACCCACATGCTAACGTTTGCAGCTTACATTACACCAGCTAAAACACATAATTTAAGCCATTCATTTTTCTAAAGGCAAAAATACTCACCACCCTCAAAACTCTTTAGGTACTAACAAGTACGACTCTAATTACAGCCCCATGCACACGGCTTCAGCATGTGGAGAAATCAAAAGGACGACAGCCCTGTTGTGCCTATTTCCGGTTGGACGAATGCTGTTCGGGGGCAAGGTTTGGCACAGTCAGTTGGAACAACAACCACTCTTATAAGAGTTAGAGCTTTGAAACAATACTTTGTTCTATTCATTTGTGGTCACAGAATACAACATGCATTATTGATACACGTGATCCCTGTTAAAGATCTGTAATCTCCAGAATGCAGAAAGAATATTTTCTGTTTGCCTTTTGTTATTAGAGGCATCGGCATTAGATATTATCATAACTAAGCCTGTAGCAGATCACCATCTCCTGGCATTTGAATGAGTCAGCAGAAATCAATTCTCATTTCCTTCATCGTCGCATCAATGTTCTTGTTGGAGCATCAAATTTGAGTCATCGAAATTTCCGTCTGGAAACATTTCCGTGGTAGATTGACTCATCAGTCATCTGGGTCCAGGCAGACTGATACCTGCACCTCTGTACAGTTTCTACCCTGAGCTAAGTGATGATACATAAAGATGACTTGGGGCATACCTCTGCTTTGCCTTGGCCTCTGTGGCTCATTAGCACGGTTCTACTTTTGACATCTTCCCCTTGATACAACGCCTGAGAATTATGGTTTGTAAGGACAGAAATTAATTGGCATCAGGTTATATCTATCTATCTATTTATGTATCCACTGTATGTTATATACTTACTAATACTGAATCAATGAAAATATGATGCGCATGTTGTGCATTTTAGTTGAAAAATGGAACGTGAATAAATGAAATATGGATTTGTAATATAATGTGTAACTTTAATTGAATTTATAAAAAATATATACATTTTAAACTTCAAATGTATCTATTGATTCCTACATTTTCTTTCCTGGCCCACTTATGGTCATGTGGGGGTACGGGATGCAGAGCTCTCCCAGCATGCAACGGTTTGATAAACACCCTGATCAACATTATTAACTGTACATTTACTTGAAAACATGTATTTGTATTGTGCTGTATTTCCTATGCATTGTATTGTATGCATTATGTTAAGTAAGTCAGGGTGTTGTATAACCATGGTGGACTGTATAACTCCTTAAGACAGTACAAAATAAACCCAAATCACTATCTATAATTCAGCGGAAAAGAATGATGTTTAAATATCTTTAAACGGTTCTCTTCAATCTTTTACATTGTTTGGCGATATTCTCTACGGGCACCAGTACCCGGGCACAGTGGCAGTAGGCTAAACAAGGTAGTCCAGAGGTCCCTCACCCCTGCAAACATTTTCCTGCACCTCCTGGGGGAACCCCAGGCGTTCCCAAGACGGATGAGACATCAAATCTCTCCAGTGTGTTCTCGGTCTACCCCGAGGTCTCCAACCAGTTGTGCATGCCTGGAAATTCTCCAAAGGAAGGCGTCCACAAGGCTACCGTTTCAAAACTGGGTTTTTCCTGCATAGAGAATTAAGAGTCGGCCGTCTCATTTCGTTCTGCCTCAAGCTCTCTCGGGAAACTAGGGGTGGCCCCCAATAGTTGACAGTTCAAGAACTCGATCTAAGGAAAATGTGGTAATGAAACCAAGGATATGAAGAGGTCTCTGAAATCAGGTTGGCTATTGTTCGTATTTTCTGAGAAGCACTGACCTTTGGCGCCCATGCAATTTGTTTTAGGCTGTTCACACAGGATAATTGTTTTAATGATTTAAATGAACTGATTCTGATCAAGAATGCATCCCTAGCTTTGGATTTCCTCCCCTCCCGTCCTGCTTTTATGACTTTCCATTTCTATGATTCCTTCCCTCCTACATGATCATTTCAAAATCAATCCACTAAATTAATTAGAAATCGCCTAGTGTCACTGTTGTTTGTAATTGTGTTTTTTAAATTACTTATTTATTCCACATGGCCATTTGTCAGTTGTGTTTAAACAGAGAGCCAGCGCAACAAGCAGAAAGACAGACAGAAATTAGCTGTTTAAAAAAATAGCAGAGGGGCAGAATCGCTTGTTGACGGAGAAATGTGCTTCAGGTGGGAAAAGCCGGGTTTCTGCTTCAACAACATGAAGAGACACCAGTATGAACCCGCAGTTAGTCTCCTATTATATATTGCGAGCTGCCTTTTAATAACATGTGTGCCTGAACGCTGTCGTGTATTACAACTACAACACCACTACGTGTCTGTTAACCCCAGTGAAATACAACGAAATAAAATAGATGTACTGATAATTTGTATCATCTTTTTTGATCAACCTTTTCACCTGAAGAAAAACAAAAAAAGCTCCAGATGCCAGAACGACCACAACTGGCTCCTTCGACTCAAACGAGTGGCAGCTCAACTTCGAGCAGCCTTTGGATGTCTGAGCTCCTTACCCCGTCTCTAAGGATGAGCTTGATTTATTATTCATAATTCATTCAAATAATTTTTTGTCTGACCTAAAAACAAGCTTGTTATGTCAAGATTACAAAGAAACTAAATGAATAAGATATCTTAAATGATGTCCTCTCAATCATTATATGCCAATACAAGAAAGGCCAAAGCTATCAATCTTTTAAAATGAAGTTTAGATGAATTCCTTTAAAGCAGATAACTGGGCCTTCTCAGCCAAGGGACACCCACACACAAAGCAGACCACATTCAGACAAGTCTCAGAAGCGCCATTGTCATCATGCATACTCTGCAGCAACCATACATTAACGTTTTATTGAGCGCTCTGGATTCCCAGAAAGCTTGTGGACCTCATGGACTGCAGGCTCATCATGGTGGCCTGGCAGCGAGCGTCTACAGAGACTTGTGGTTTGGGATTACAGGAGAACCCAGACGATCTTCTGAAGCAGCCAAGAAGAGCAGCCAGTGACTGAATAGAAAAGACACCAGCCGGAGTGTAAAATATGGAAATCTATCTCATGACTATTCTAGGAACCATATGATGGCATAGCTAAGGTAGCTTATAGTCATACAAAGGGTATTCCTATGTCATTCATACAGCTCGATTTCTTGAGGGGAAATTCCACTTTTCAATTTGCCTTGATGATTTAAGATCAGATACTTTAGTTCCTTGTATAACATGAATTAGGCAGTCATAGAGTAATAAACAAGGTACAACATGTAAATGTTATCAATGGACATGTTGAAATCACTTTTTCAGTCAGAGGTACATTATATGTTGCTAAAGTGATGTTACCAGGCAATTTGTTGATCAGAACCAATCAGCATGATGCCAAACGGCAGGGAAATACTGCCCACTATCCCTTGGACCATTCTGCAGGTCGCAATTTATGTCCAGTGCCAACGCTGGGAATAGTGTGCCCTTTATGGAAGGCAGGGGGGAACGGATGTAGAGACTGGGGTTGTGGAATGCCCTGCATTGTCCTTATTGTCTTTTGGGTAAAAGACCATAGTTTGTTTCCCGTAAGAGACCTGTGATTGCGTAAGTACTTCCTTTAAAAGATCTTTTCTTAAACCTTTACCAAGTGCATTAGTTGCCCATTCATAGTTAATATGCCATAACACTGATCTATGTCTTACCTTAATTATACTGTCATTGCCATTCATTGCTAGATATTGCAGAAAGAAATATTTTTTTAAATGTTGGTGCTGAATCTTTAATGAAAACAGACATGCTAGGAGCCGTGTAAAGCTGCACTCAGGCACAGTGGTGCTTTGATCTAAATGCCATAGCTACTCTGCATGCTAACATGCGCACGCTGACGCTGATAACAAGCTGCTGTTTAGCAGGTATTACCATATTCACCATCTTAGTTTAGCTTGTAAGCATGCCAACATTTGCTAAATAGTAAGAAAACAATAAGTAGAGCTGAGGCTGATTTCTATGACTTAAAACCTGCAATAGTTCTTGAAATTTTCAGGGAGGTCAAAGAGAAAACAAGTATTGCAGGAAGTAGTAGGAAGTCGTTAAGTACATTCAAAGAGCACCATTGAGGTTTGAAAAGCAATGAAAAATGTTGATATGAATACAATCAAAAGATACAAAATAAGATAAAGGACAACAGCATCAAAGACTCCCAGAGCTGATTCACATTAGAGAGACAGAGGGAGAGTGTGTGTGATTGTGATTACGCATGCGTACAGTACAGTCTAACACTGCCTGTGCTGTGTGCGTCCCCAAACACACACAACAACATATCCACTAATCACATCCAGTCAGCCAACAACACCAGCACAGTCTGCACAAGAAAGTGGAACACAGGCTGCAGGTATAGCAGGTTGCAAGCTGTGCTGAATTTCAGTTATTGAGTGTGGATTTGAAAACTGTCAAGTCTGAATCATTGACAAGGACAAGAGGCTTGTTCCAGCGGTAGGAGGCCCCTTCAGCAGAAGAACCCCCCACACCTGTTTTCTTTCTAATATATAGATTTCCTTGCAGTCCTGCAACCTGAGAGTGAACAGTGCAGTTGGGTTTACAGGGAGTGAGTCAATAAGTCATACATTATATTGAGAAGCAGGGAGGGGCAATATCTTCAAGGTTGGAAGCAGTTTACAGGGAGCCGGTGAAAACACAGACACAGACAGAAAGCGTAGCTTTTATTTTCTAGTTAGCATACATTAGGGTGACCAGACGTCCTCTTTTTCCCGGACATGTCCTCTTTTCGAGACCTAAAAAAAGGGTCCGGCAGGGATTCCAAAAACGTCCGGGATTTTGCTACGTCCAGGAAAATAGTTATTACCCCCTTACAAGTTTTGGAAATGGTATCTCCCTCACGTTCCACCTTCTTGCGCAAGCTCTGACTGTAGAGAGAACTGTCATTGGTCGACCGATCTCAACGTAAATGTAAGTTCATGGCATGCTACACACTACTGCTACCCCCCCCCCCCCCCCCCCCCCCCCCCGTGACGAGGTGTCCTCCACCTCCCCTCTCTCTCTCTCTCTCTCCTCCTCTTGTCCTCTTTTTCACAAACTCAAATCTGGTCACCCTAGCATACATACTGTGGCTGGTGAGGTTTGATTACGTTGGATATTGTGTGTGTGGATTTGGGCTGGGTGTATGCAGGAGCCAACTCTGAGGCAGAGGGATCAATTCTTCTAGATTAATGAATGACATTGCATGCAGCACCCGCTCATTTAGATGACACTGTGGCACATTGCTAAGTCGCTCATCCACGTCATGTATCTGTGGTTTTGTATGCATTTTCTGTCTAAATGTTTACTATAAAATGTCAGAACATCAGAGCTTGTTTGCATGGAACTAAAAAAGAGGTGGGATACCGCTTTTTGGCAAGACTTGCAATGCTAATGATAAGGAAAATAGTGCTGCCTAGCACGTTAGGCATAATTTTCTGACGTTTAGATGTCATATGGTCATTTGCTATTTCACACTTAATTGTTCACTCATTAAGTGTTTACAGTTTGATGAGAGACATTGCTGCAGGCACTGAAGAACCGTTTATATGGGGACTGATGCCGACATTGCTTCGTAACACAGATGACAGCTTCAGTAAAAAACTACATTTACGTTTTACTAATTAATATGACGTTATACATGTCACTCTAGGTTTCAAATAACTAGTTTTTTCCCCCACATATCTCCTTTTATTTGAAGGAAAGTTAGACAATGAAAAACACTCTCTCTTTACAGTCACAAGGAAATACCATTGTGTGTTGATTTTGTCCCTGTGGACAAAGGTGGTTTCCGAGCGTTAGAGTCCCTTTAGAAAACTTCGGATTTCCCTGCAGCAGGATCTGACATTCTCCCCCGCTCAGTCCCGGTTCTGGTTCCCCCGTGCCTCTGTTCCATCCAGCAGGGCCAGCAATAAGGCCCCCAGCAGCATGGTGCCAGCCAGTGAGGAGGAGGAGACGCTGCTGCAGGAGGCTGACCTCTCCTCCTTCCGCCAGATGTTCCCGACTGCAGGTTAAAGGGCCCCGCTAGAGTCTGAGCTGAAGGAGTTTTTGCTGGACCGGCATGATTTGATCTGATTTAGCACGGAATCCGACCCGGTGGCACCGATTACAAGCACAAGAATGACTTTGTAGAAATAACCAATCTTCACTCCGATGGACTTGTTTACTTATGTAGGTCATACAGAGTCAAAGTCAAAATTCAAAGTCAGAGGCGTCAGTATTGCATTGAGACTGTTTCATAACCAGTTACAAATTCCACAGAGTATCTTTCAGTGCTCACGGTTGCTATTTTCTACCTTAGCGTATTTAAAACTCAGTTCTATTCTGCCATCCCTTACAGCATATTAGAATGCACTGACATTTTTAACAAGGATACATTCCACTGGCATTGTGTTGTGCTTGGAAGGCATACCCATAATGTACTATTCCACCTCATAATGAACACTTATTGCCCTGAATGGCATCTTCATCACAGAAATGACCAACACAGACGAAGCTTTAGCTCAGGTTTTTATGCATTTTGGAAAGATAGAAGTGCCAGACGGGGTGATGGAGGACTAGCTTTGTATGAACAGCCCTCATTGTAACAACTTAAGTGGCTGTATTTGACTCCAATTACCAATATCACAATTTTTGCTCACGAAATTGAGGGTAGTTCAGAGTATAAAGTCATGCATATCTTTAAAACTGTTTCTTTAATCAGAAAATGTTTTACAAATGGCGTCAAGGAGAGAAAGAATATATGAGCAGTACCAGAACTGACTGAATAGAAGCAACAAGGTGTGTCACACTGAGATATAAGGAGAAAGTCAGAAACACGTTACTGAAGATAATGAACGAAGTTGTTAACATCAACACCTTTAGAGCAAAATCATTGTCGGCTGTCACGTCAACAGTGAACCCCAAAACACTGTGAAATGTACTTGCTTGTGATATAAATGCCTCCTGACACGTAACAACTCACAAAAGTGTTCCAAACCACTAAATCTGCCAGAAAGTAGCACATTTCTGTTAAAAATAGATGTATGGTCACAGTTAATAATTAATGAATGTCCACACTCTCTTCTTTAATTAGATTTGGACACAGTGTGTATGTCACATAACAAACAATTCATTGTCTTTATACCAACATCCTTGATTCATTGCATATTTTGTGTTGAATTATGAAACGTCTGCTGAACAGCAGCAAAGCAATCATCGTATCATTACACAAGCTGAGTCACAGGCTATGATCATACTCTGGGGACTGAAAACAATAATTACTGTGTGAGTGAATCTGGATTTGTGTTGCGCATGTTCATGCTGAGCCGAGTGGCTTCAGAACTTTGTATATAAAGAAGTGCATTGAGTTTATTTTCATAGGCAGTTCACTACCTGTAACCATAGCAATGTTACAGTGCAGAGGAAAGATGGTGACTCTCAGAGGCTGCAGAAAGCATTTCATTGGGCTGTGGCAAACTGACACAATGTGCCATTTCCAATGCTTATCCTCCTCAACACACACACACACACACACACACACACACACACACACACACACACACACACACACACACACACACACACACACACACACTGCCAAGTAAAATGGATATTAAAAATAGTGCTCATTATAAAAAAAATATTATGGCTAGCATTCCCTGTGAGCATCCTCCCTCTCAAATGTGAGGACGTGCTAAGTGAAATATCTTGATCAAGATTATTGGTCCAAAATAAGACAACGTCATCTTGAACTTTGGGAAATCAAGTGATTGAGAAAATAATCAGCAGGTTGCAGCTTTAACAAAATAAAATCATGGGGAAATGTAAATGTTCTCAATGTTAGTTTTAATCACTATTATATACCAACTGATTAATAATCAACAATAATATAATTATTACTAATCAATGAGTCATTCATTAAAATAATTGTCAGATGTACCCTTGATTAAATGTTTCTTACCTCTGTCTCTAAGCTACTGGCACAGAGAATAATGAATTTGGTGATATTTATTCATCCAAACCGGGTGCAGATTAAAGTGCAAAACCAGATGAATTTACCCATGAATATGTCAAGATGTTTATAACCAAATGTAGGTTGTTGCTGTATTAGAATGCTCTCTCTTCACCAAACCGTGTGTGAATTTGACAGTTAAGCAAGCACATTCTCACTGCACACAGTTTTTTAATTAGTAACTTAATAACTGTGGTCAGTGGAAAGAGCCTTCAGGATGGTGGGTCGAACTCACTAACTCATTCAATTGAAAGTGCTTTCTTGATAAGAATTTTAAAAAAGGTGAAGATTTAACAAATAAGAAAAAAGTAGTTATGTGATTGCACATAGCCGAGTTCATTGCAGATTGAATAATATATAATTTGTCTAATGTGTCCCGATTGTTTTCACCAAACCAAATCACAGGCGCCTCAAAGTTTAAAATGCTGATCATGTGCTCTCAATCCCTGATTTATTTTAATAGTAAGCCATTTCGGAGGGTGTTTAATTAAATAACTTCACAAAGGTATTTAGTGCTTCTGGGGTGCGAAAGACCAATGTGTAAACCGCCACCCATATTTAATGTTTGTTTTTCCAAACAACAAAAACTAAATTGTAAAGCAGGAGGAAAGCCTTTGAGGTGATTACATGCTTGTATTTCCTCCTCCAAGCAACACATGGGAATGAAATGATCTCTCATGGTGATAGATGAGAAAAATCACTGCTCAATGCCTGCTGGGTAATTTCCTTGTTTTTATCTCTCATTTCAAACCCCACACCTAGTAACTGAGCAGGGTACAAAAGACAACATTCAATTTCACTCTAAATCCCCCAATAGTCTTCTGTTTTCCCATTGCAGGAAACTCCAGGACAATGCCCCACGGCTGCTGGAGATGATGGCTTAACGGCACGCAGCCGGAGCGTTCAAACTGTAGCCACAGGTAAAACGGAGAGGGTCTTTCTCTCATCTCTGTTTCTTTGAAGAGCCAGGTCAGGTGGCAAGCTTTCTCTGTCCCCATACACCTATCAACACATCCCTGCTTTCTTTATTCATGACACGTGCTTTCCAATCCTAAAGCAGTTTGTTAATGTTTATACGTCGTATCCTACATTTCTACATACTGTATAATATTTTATCTTGGTTACATCGCTGCTCATTAACATTTCATAGACTCACTACTTTCTGTCATTGTTCTTGCCACTGAGGCTTTTACGCCAGGAGGAAGGTGCACATTCTCTGTGGCGTGTTTGTTCCTTTTAATTTTTCAACATATCCGCTTCATTTGTTGTCTACTGCAGTGCAATTCTGTTCATTAAGTCCTGTTTTTAAATGGAAAACCGGTGCCCCAAATGGATGTGGGGTATTCAAGACAACCCGCTAAAGATATTAATGTGTCTCCTGTTTATTTCATAAGAATAAGATTTAAGATTTATGCCTTTCTTTTAAAAGTTTTTTTAGATAGAAGCAAGTAATTTGAAATGTTATCTCTCTTGACAAGCCCTTAATCTAAAATTAAGATCATCCCCTGTGTACTTTCAGATGAACAAAGACAACCGAAAGCTTTATCTAATTACTGGCAGGGAATCAGCTGGTTAGCTGTGACCTCATAAACATACTGAAGTTTACAGAAAGACCAGTTGGAAAGCATTGAGAAGCATCACTATAAACATCATAATTTAGAAACCTATAAGAAAGCCATAGTTCTCGCCACTATTCTCTTTGAGAGGGCCGAAGACTAATCATTTATATATATATATATATATATATATATATATATATATATATATATATATATATAAAATACACACATTAAGATCCAGATTTAGTTGGGTTGGTTTCTCCTCAATTAAAGTGGCGCATTAAGCAAGTAATTCCTCGGGAAACATCATTATTTGATGGTTTTCTTACTATTACTTTGAAGTTGTTGTCTTCTCCAGTAAAGTAGAGCATCATCCTGCCAAACTGTCAAGTAGCTTTTTGGAGTTTTTAAACTGAGAATGCATCAGTGGTTCAGGGGTGTCAAAAACCTTAGATAGCAGAATTCTCTAAAAGATTTAAATCACTTTTTATAGTACATTAATATTCACACCCATATGTCATACTATTCATATCCACTCCTTCACCTCCCCCCATCCTCCCTGGAATCACAGACAGGATGTGAGAATTAAAATGGTGTGAAAAATATGAACATGGGATCGGGAATGTTGAACAAGAGAAGAGAAGCGGTTTTCTAAAAGGGCTAAACTGATCTTAACTTGAGAATGACCTCACCAGGCTGTGTAAGTAGAAATCAGCAGATCAGATAAATAATGTCAAAGTTTTGCCCTGTAAACTTGAACACATGCTTCATGCACGTAGACATACTGCCTGTTATGTGTATTTCAAATATAAGAAATATTTAATTCTTACAACAGAGAAAGTCATGAGTTGTATTACGACACCATTATGTATCTAACTATCTGTCCATCCTGCATCTAGCTAGCTATAACTCTCTGGCTGTTACTTTAAATAAATAAAAAAAATCACACCATCAGTGTATTGACTAATGACTATTCAGTGGAAAAGGGAAGCAAAAATAGCACACTGACTCAGAGCTTCTTAATTGCTCATGGCAATTCTCTCTAGTCGTTTGGCCCTCTCCAAGAAGCCAACCATACTTTGAATTCATTCTCACACACACACACACACACACACACACACACACACACACACACACAACACACACACACACACACAACACACACACACACACACACACACACACACACACACACACAGGGATGCGTCCATGTGCCAAACTGAAGCACAGACCTTTTGCTCGCCAAATATTGGGGTTTTTGAGCCTCGCCCGCCCCCGGGGACCTGTTGGGCTCCAGTGAAGCTGTAACAGTCAGTACTCCACAAAAGGATCTGATCTGAGTTTTTTAAATGAGTGGCCTCACATGAACCCGTGTGAATGAGACACTGCATTGCAGAGCTGAGTTTATAACACAGGGGGCATTAGTCATTCTGGCGCATGCTTGGGTTGAAAAACATGATATAATCAAGCATCTTCACAGTTAAATGGGACGATTGTTACCCTGCTGTGTACAATGAGTGTGAATTGTGTAAATATATACCATCTTGCTGGAATTGACTGCTTCAAAGGGGCGGGCGGGTTGCATCATTTTCTCTCAACAATTGGCAAAAACCTGAAGAAAAAAAAATAACTTGATCAAGGAGGTCTGCAAGATGAAGGATGCAGTGAGCAGACGCAATGGGCTTTTAACTCTCAGATACAAACAGCGCAATAAGGGGAGATTAAGTGTGATTTGAATTCCATCACAGTGCTAAGGCTGAGAGTTTCCTCTTCTTGAGTTCCTGACCTTAGACTTGTCCTCAGGCTTTGTGCTGAAAGTATTCTGAAGGAGGAGGGCTGGAGGGGAGCTGAGCAATGCTTCAAACCTCGAGCAAGAAAAGAGGCCAAGCTGAGGAAGACTATTGGTGAGGTGAGCACCTGCAGGGGACATCTGAAGCTCCTGGGAGACACTGGCTGGAGATGTGGAATAGTTGATGACAGCGTCAGAACAAGAGGAAGCCAAGAAGGGCTTCAACGACTTCATTTCCATTATGTCATAACATTATGTCGGAGGAGGCTGAGGCATTTAATTTTTTTAATATTTCTGTTCATTTAAAAAACATACAAAGTACAGTGGATGCAGTGGCATGATTACACCAAGCTGAGTAGCAGTATATTGTATGTAAGGTTTAAATACCTGCCTTAAAGAGCTGATAAATACCTTTTAAGGTTTTGACTGGTGGCCACTTGGGCGGTCCCCTCTTAGTTGATTAGTTGGTCAACTAATCAGCCATTTTGGTCTTAGTCAACAACGTTTTCTTTAGTCAATTAATCATTTGTTTCATGCTGAATGACTTCTTTCCAAAAAAGGCAGGAGCACATCTCTGGAAAAATTGATTTTCAGTGCTTCTCTCGTGTGATTTTTTGTACACACCATATGAGTGTATTTGGCCGAGGACACCCATAGTGGCCAGGTACTAAAGTTAGTGATTTGAAAGCTGGAATATAATGAAGATGGCATTGGCCTGACTGCCTGAAATGCTGAAATCTGCTCCTTTATTTGAAATGTCCTCCCAATAACAATTTAAGCATCCTCCTTATTTTTGGACTTTTTTCGAGGCACCTTTCTGTCATGTGCTCATTATGAATTTATTCATAGGCTGCCGGTCTTGGCCGACTACCATCCTGAAGAAATCTTAAATGTTCAATATTAATTGGATCAACCTGGATAAGAATAGGTGACCTAAATCAATATGGAAAAATATTGGCTGCTACCTTTACGCTCAGTTGTCAGGTGACAATGAAGCGTTCTCCCTCATTATCTCATTCCAAAAGGTTCATCCCAGGTCCAAAAGTGTCAGTAATACCTTTTTAAAAGCTAAAAAGGAATTTAATATATAGCATGTAATTTCTTAGCCATTCCACTCCTCTTATCAGCGGTCTTCACCTTTCCTTGAAAGCTTGGCTGGTTGACCGATGCACTGTTAACTTTGATACGCTTACTTATATAGAAATTAAAAAGGGTGGTGATGTCACAGGGCTTCATTTTGTTAATTGTCTGATCCAAGGTTAGTGTGTCTATATTTAGCATTATGCTCAGTCGACCTATGTGGTCAGAGCTATCGTTATATGGCTGGAAGCTGTGTTTTTTCGCACAGTGCTCTTCTGCTGCTGCACAATGTTAAAAAGTGCATTGTGACTGTATGAGGTGAAGCGCCAGCTGTTTAGTTTCTGCCTTACAGTACCTGTACTCAGCATGAAGGATGATAATCACAGGCCTTAGCACAACAATGGTGGTTAAAACTTTTCCCGCGATTTGTTGTTGTTTTTGGCTCTGTAAACTAGCACATTAATACTGACAAGAATCAATTAAGTGGTGACTCTCAGCTCTTCTTTTAGGTCTTTTAGGTTTTTTCAAACAGTTTAGGAACAGTGGCCCTGCTTTACACAACATTTAAGAGTCAGAAAGCATTTGCACAAGTAAACAAACTCATAATCATATTGAGAGATTGGTTGAAAATCCTCCACAGCCGATAGACATCAGACACTGCTGTCTTGTGATGTTGTGCCAGGCCTGTACCACCAACACATTCACTTCTTGCTTTGGGGGCTTTTTGCGTTCAAATGAAATGCATGATAACGTGGACTGAGGTTTGATGACTGATTTGGCCAGTCAAAACATCAGCTTTTAGTTGTAGTGTATGTGTCTGTATGTTTAGGGTCTTTGTCCTGCTGCTCTGCTCCCTCAAACACTTCATATAAAACATCAAATATATTAAGTCCGATGTGCAGAGGGCCAAAACAATGGAAGTTCTTATTTCTTAATTCATGTGGATTCAGGATGTGTATTGTGTGACTGTGTGTGACCATGAATGTGATGAAGCAAAATTGTGAATTCCAATCTAGGACATTTTTTTAAATGCCTCATTGATGATTGTATGAATGAATTGCTAACATTGTACGCAAACTCATCAAAGGCAATGGAATGTGGCCCTTTGTAGACATAGACAGATATTTATGAAAACTGATATTTTCTGCCTTCGCTACAAAATATCTCCGTCCACACTAGAACACAAAAACATCTCCAAATGCTCGTCGGGCAAGTAGGTGACGATCAAGGCGACGTCAACGAGGTGTTGAATACCAGGGGAAGATTCAATAAATCAAACAACAGAAACAGAATAGTAGCATTTCAAGCAAAAGCACTTCTCTCACCCCCAGCTGCTTCGTGGGGAGAGACAGACAGTGGAGAAAAAAAAGTGAGTAGAGCAAGGACATTTTTAAATCTAACTCGATGAATTAAGGGTCTATTTTTAACCTAAGAGTGGAAAGAAGACAGTTTTTGTGAGTTTTATTATGTGATATGAGTGAAAAGAGCTGAACTGAATGTTTTACTGGCACATGATGGTAACGATACTAGCAGGCCATGCTTGAGATAGTAAAGTATAATTTTAGTTGGACAAAATTATAGTCACAAACTATTAGATTGTTTATAAATTAATGACCAATAAAAAAGGCAATGACCTTGACCCATCCCTAATACCTATTTATTTAACATCTTCTGGTACAGGCCACAAGGCGCTACGGCAAAACCAAAATGGGACTTCTATGTGGATAGACGATGAGGTTACGTTGCTTCACCTCACAATGCTGCCAGTCTGTGATTTTTGTTGTTACCGGAGCGCGCTCAAAAAGCAATAATGGGCATGTGAGGAGTTGCCATCATCGTTTCCCAAACACTCCGTTTTAGAGACACAGAAAACAGAGTTTTGAAAGATCTGCCACCCTAAAAGGTGTTGTCAAAAGTATCTATTTTGGTGACCTAAATCTTGGTTGGCATGTGAACAAGGGGCTACAAAATAAAGGAAAATATCAGATCTAAAAATATCTGTCTACAGGGAGACAGGGCTTCAGACTGCATGCATTTACAAATATAAATAAATAAAAAGGCGTATAGCTCTGGGCAATGAGCACTACATTTACAACTTTGAGAAGTCTTACAAAACAGCTTTCTTTCTTTTTTATTACAAAATGATAACAGGAATGCTCCCTGATCCACCCAAAAAAGGCACAGCAGCTGACATGAATACACGACGAGGACGCTCTCACCCATTAGCACCTTTAGATAACTAATCCCCAGGTGTAGAAAGGTGGAAATAGATTCAGGCTTTAGAGCTATTCTGCCACATGGTTGAGAACCCAGTGGTGGCCGGCCAATAAAGGGCCACGGGGCCTGGCCCCACCTTCAGCCACCCCAAAAAAAAAGAAAAAAAATCTGCGCAAGATATATGCTTTTCCTGCTTGTCCTCTCCACCCGTGCACCTCTCAGCTGCCCCCGTGCACGTCTCTGCTGCGCCGTGCACGTGCTGGGGCCAGGTCCATTGGGCCCAAGAAAGACGGGTCTAATAAGCAGTTTAGCCAATCACTGATTAAAGATATAAATGAGTGACATACAATTTATCCAATCAGCGCCCTAAAAAAGATCCACGGAGGGGCCATTTTCACTTGGCCCCAGTGTGCGCGTTCCCGTCTCTCGTTCTCGTCAGGGCTAGTCTCTCAAGGCGCCACCCATCTAACAACATGACAGCGGCGAGTGCGAGCACTGCTCTTCAAAGGTATAATCTCTCCTCCAACACCCGTTTGAGAGAAGAACTTTGGCAGAGAAACTACAGGTAAAATATCTGGTTCCAGATCAACCGGACCTCACCATAAGACAACAGACTGGCGTGAAAGGGAAGCAGCTTGAGCTTCTGTGGAGATTGCTAAACTACACCAGGATGGTTTGGCTAAGCTAGCTGCTGGATGCAGTTGTGCTAACGCCATATTTTACTTTCCATGTTTGCTTTATAAATCAACATGGAGTGATCCAGCATGGACAGCTACGGGAGTAAGGGACATGAAGCACTTGTCGGAAAAATTAAGAAAACATGAAAGTAATGGTATTAGCACTCCGCGGAAGAGGCACAAGGTTAGTTAAAGTTGTAATAAATGTAATTACTGTGTATGTTTTAACGAAATTGTTGTGAGTGTTGGCTCTGTGTGTGTGTGTGTGTGTGTGCTATTAATGCAAACGAGGAGTAAGCTAACATAATTATCGTTGTTGTGCCTTTGTACACAGCTCTTACTTTGGTTTGGGTAATTTATCAATACATTTGAAATCATCAGTCAAGTGCAGGACTATCTTTCGGAGGGGTATGTGACATTATATATATATATATATATATATTATAATATACTGAATTATATTAATAAGATGTCCTTATTATGTCAAAGTGTTGGAATAAATGTTAAATATTTAACTGCAAAGTAGTAATGCGTGATACCTTTTTTTGCATTGAATCATACAGGGATGTTTGCTGAAATTGATTAGATGGCCCTACCAAAAACAATTGCCACCAGGCGCCACTGTGAGAACCACTGCTGGGAGGTGTGCATCTCACCCACTGAGACCAATTCATTTCACATCTCAATACACAAACGGCAGCCCAATGCGTCGAGATACACTTATAAATAGCCAACAGATCAATATGGATGGCTAAATCTAGCCTTGTCTCCATATAATTTGCTGCAGTGACTGACATGTGACATGGTTCAGTACATGGCACACACAGGTCCACTGTATCTCTGGCAATATCATGCTTTTGTGACTCATTTCAAGAAATAGCCACGTATCTATTAATTTCAGTAATGAGACGAGAGGAGAAAAATGTTGTTAAGACCCCATTTAGAATTGGAACTTTGTAATTATATAAGATGTATCTATGTATAAAGCAAGGGTTATTTTAGGAAAGACTGAATGTTTGCCACGTATAACAAATATTCAGAGTAGCAGCCAGTTGAAATACAGTAATTATAACCTAAACGCTCCATCACCTCTATCGGAAATCAAGTCGCAGTAATATCTACAGGGACAGACTGATAGCCAAAAGGTGCTCCGGGTAAATTGTTATCGAGGGGCTTAATAAGCTTAGCCTTTTGGCCCAGTAGATTAGCGAAAGAACAGAAAGTGTAGTGAAAGATGTGATACCATCAGGTTAAACGTGTACAAAAAAAGCAGAACAGCAGAGGGAGCGAGGTGTCAGAGTTGATCTGTGATGCTAATGTTAAAATCTAGAATTAGAATGTTTACAGTCTGCATACTTCAATCTTTTGAGGTGGGAGGTTTCTAAGTCTTTCATATGCAGATAGAGGACCAGGAAGTCTGGCGGATGCCACCCACACTTGACGCTCACGTCTCACAGGGATGTTGTGATTCAGTCGGGGATAATCTCGCTGTGGATTGCAATTTGGATGAGCAAACTGACAACAATATACTCTAACAATCAGGCCCAGTCAGTCTCAAACACCTATTACATTTTTGATTTGTCCTTGAAGAGGTAGTGCTTTTCAATTACGCTTTTGATGTTTTTGTAATAAGAGCTTTTGGACAAGAGTGTTATTATTTGCTCAAGCAAATGGCATTTGACGTTAAAATTCCAGTCCGTGATGGGTGTACAGTGTGCCATTAGCCAACTGTCACATCATGAGTCCACACAGTTCTGTTTATAGTGTTGGCAATAGAGTTCAGTCTATATTGAAATGCAAACAACATGTAAAAAAGATGACTTTAAGGGCATTTCACTTAATTAATTAGATAGTTGCAGGTACAGAATGGCAGGACAGATTAGAGCACACATTGTAACTAAGAACCCAGTATCATTTGTAAGCCACCTGAAAGCCCCTATAATAATTATGAATATTATAGTCGATTGGAAAAGACACCATTAAAAACACCAGGTAACCCAGAATCTCCAAGGTCAAAGAAATCTAGGCAGGGCCACAGACACGAGAGAGAGCGGAGAGCAACCATGCAAACAAACACAGCAGATGTGGGTCCTTTGAGTCTGATCAATGGCTGTGGCTGTTTGCTCGGCCCGCCGACCAATAACACAGTTGCGAGGAGCATTTGTCTCTCCCTGCAATGTGGGATTAATGAAGTCTGAAAAGGGGCTACCACTCATTAGCATCCACTGACCCCTGCAGATTGCAATGATTGGTCATGCTTCCTATTCGTCACCCTTGACCAAAAGGGTCTCAACAAATCGAGTGACATAACCTGCAAATCTACTGCCCGGCAATAGGTTTGGGGTGATGTAAAGTATAGTTTCAAGTGATACAGATGCATTTTCATATAGCTATTTCCTTTTGAGTGCATGTCTTTAGTCTCAATTTATGACTCATGCATACTTAATTGTTTAAATTTGAATGTGGGAAGATTTGATTAGTCTCCTCTCTTCACCTTTTGAAATATTTGATCACTTTAATTAATTTAATTACTTTACTGTTGCTATTAATAATATTGTGTTTAGCATCCGCTGCTCCTTGCCTTTCGCTAAATACTATCACAATTGGCTACATAAATTGTAGGCAATTTGAATACCGTGCAGGAATGGCAAGAAATAGGTAATTACAGATGGTAAACACACTGAATATCTACTGTTGAAAAATGAAAACTACATGAGGAGTTTTAAAATGTTATGGATTATAACTCCAAAGTGCTTTAGTGTCTTAGTTGAGTTTAAAATATATTCCTCATGTTATATCAAGATGGATTCCAGTCTAGAAACAGACATGAATTAATTGCTCTCTAAATTGTGGCCCATTTAGAAATAGACTTTGACAACCCTGACCTATACTGTTTGACAGACAGGCTTGAAAACAATACTTTCAAATGACTTTGAGCCAGTTCAAACATGTAGGTTCCTTTTTTAAATGTCATCCAACTTTCTGTTCAAAGCTCATGTTCTAAAACTCATCCGTGGTGATTTGGCACATCAGAGTTAACATTTCCATGAAAATTCCATATTGATCTAGATGAGAGCAAAGCAAGTACACCGGCGGATCAAGCAGACCGACACACACACACACACACACACACACACACACACACACACACACACACACACACACACACACACACACTGCTTAAACCGTTAACCTGTTGTATTAATGAGCAGTTCATCCAATTGGCCCACTGCCAACATGAAAGAGCTCCTCTGCAATCAGGCATGAGTAGTGAAATTGCCAGCGACTGAATGGTGCAGTTAAAAAAAGGTAATTCAGCAAGATTACAGTTAATTGCGACATAAAAATGCCTGACAGCGGAGTGATTTTTAAAAAACAATAAATGACACACACATCAAACCCTTTCCACTTAATCATGAACTGTTCTGCAATAATTTTTTCCATGACGTATTTTTTCAGTATCCAACCTCTACTTCTATTTTCTGTTTCAATTCATCATCTATTTATCATACCATCTGTTGAAATAGACATGACAGTTTAACCCTCCTGCCTCTCCCTCCTCTCGAATATAATATAACACATAGCTGATGGATCGACTAACCCGGCACTCTTCTTTCTGCTCATACAGTGCATCGCAGAAATGGATAATGCTTCTGATATCATCAACGTCGGAGTGAAACGTGGTGTGAAATGAGCTTGGTATTTATTAGCGCCACTGTGAATGACATGATTGCACCCCGGAGACGCAGTGTGATGAAAGACTAATCCACAAATCTGCATCCATGATTCATGCAGCCCATTCTAAGCATTTGCATACGGACATTTGGTGAAGCGATATATGTGAAGGTTGTGTACAGTAGGTGGATGGATGGATGGCTGGGTGGAAGGGTGCATGGACTTGCAGTCGAGAGCGGAGAAATGTTGGAGCACACAGACTACGTAGACGTTGTTTCACCTCACAGCTCCATCTAGTCCATCCATGCCAGCCTTTGTAAATGAAAAGCTTTGACACGCAGATGGAAAAACAGAGATCTCACTCGATTTTGTTGTTAAATTATGTAAAATCCCATCTTCAACAGATGTTTGAAGAGACTTGAAAGAACGGGAAATTTCATCTGAACATTACTAATGTGATTCCTTCATAATTTAAACTACAAAAGCATTCATCTTAGTTGACGTTCAATGACATTTTTTGAAACTGATAAGTGAATATATCAGATGCGCCATAAAATGTCCCAGTGAAGCAAGGCCTCAATATTTCATTCTGAATGTCTCTAACAGGGATCTGATTTCCATTTGCACACACATGCTTTGTTCTTTCATATAAATGCATGAGTTAGATCTGTATGCAGTAGATGGTGTTTATACATCATCTTTAGATTCAATCTTATTGCACAAATATCCCACAGCTCCCATACCTCATGGTATTATTAACCATGATGCTGAGCTGTAGTTCGGAACCATATGTTCAAAATCTCACATTCTTATTCACAACATATATGTACACAAACAGAACCGTATAGGAGCCTTTACTATACACATGTTATCTATATAGTATTTATATCGTTCATTTTTTTTTTTTATTAAACGGCAGAATTTTTAATAGTTGGTTATGTTAATATTCATCTAAAATACTTAACTTAAGTTTTTAACAAGCATCACTGACTTTCATGCATGATGGAAAACAGAACTGATTGTACAATCAGTGTCTTCGTAATGCATTTCATTATTAACGCTGGATGCAAGTCTGAAAAAGAATGCATCAAAATAAGTGTCTAGCCTACATACTAGAGCCGGCCGATGAATCTATTTGATCATTTCATTTGAATTCATGGTTTAGGACAATGTTGAAAAAATGAAAATCAATTTTCACGTTAACTTGGGAAATAACGGAAGAGAACTGCCACCGTTTCGCCCTCTATTTACTGTACATGTAGTATATCAACATGGCAGCAGGGCCTAATAAAAGTCAGAAGAAAGCAATCTCCTGAGCAACGTCAGCCAAAACACTGTCCACTGTAAAGTTTGTCTAAAGTCCGTGGTAACGCAAAGCAGCAGCACAACTATAGTTAATTCCAACGTCTCAAAGAGAGGCACACAGCCATCTGGGAGAAATGTGTGGACCCACGGCGGTGGCGGCCCTAAAACACTACAAATTCGGCATCATATGCAGAATAAGTTTCTCACTGTAACCCACATGAGAAGAATGCGAGCGCAAATGAAAACATACTGCACTGGCCCGCCTGCTGGTCCTCGACAGCTACAACAGCAATGGAGAGAAAGTTGTGTGTAAGACGGGGACGGTGTGCCGGCATGAGAACCTGCGTTGAAGGGTTTTTGAATAGAAGCACATCAAACACGCATATGCACAACTACAGAACTCTGGCCAATAAATACCTCTCCATTGTATTTCAGAACTCTGGCCAAGAAATACATTTCCAAAGGTATCTTGTAATCTTCGAAAAAGTGTTTGTTGAAAGTTGATAATTCCTTTTTTTTGTGTTTTTTTTTTGTTTTCATGCTGCTACACTGCATCAACAGCTATAAAAAAATTTTTTCCTTAATGTCACATCACGTGGAAGGTTATCCACGGAAGATTAATTAAGACAATGAGCTTCATTAAACATGACTTTTATAGAACTTTTAAGAATTTTAGGGCTTTAATGTTTTTTCCAGGCCTGGAAAATGTGATATTTGAAACCATGTATTTATCCAACTGTAGAATGTGTTGAATTGTTGTCTCAACTAATAGAAGAAATCTTAGATTTCCACGGTGGCAAACGACATTGTTTGGTTGAGATGGTTGTGTCTGCGGTCTCTTTTCAAAATAATATACCTGTTCCTACTTGAAGTCATGGGGTTCTGAAAGCCGGTCCCTGCACGCTCTGAGTGAACAGCAGGAAATTACAATTCAAACACATTTATACTTCTGAACAATTTTGATATTCATGGTGAACTGAGCTGCATGTGCTTTGTTGGTGGGAGGAAACCCACACAAACAGGAGGAGAACCGGCCTCCAAACAAGAAGGAGCACAGCAACAATTCAAACCCACAAGCATCTTGCTGTGTGGCCGCAGCGCTAACTGCTGAGCCAGCATACCACCCTCGTTAGAACACTTATAGCCTAAGTGTGTCCCCAGTGTGCATAAAGGTAGGTGGTGGCACTGTACAGCTATACAGCTAGCAGTTTATAAAATGACCATTCATTGTTTGGCATTGATTGATCATAGTTTTACTTACATTTTTACTTTATGTTACTGTGAACACTGCATGAGGGAGAGAAGTAGAGTGCATGACAAAAAGGGCAAGTGGAGCCGAGCACATCATGTTGTTGTTTGTGGCAATACTGCTGTAATTACTACCTGAAGCGCCACTACTCTCTGCCAGCTAATACTCAATTCAGTAACCGGCTGTAACCAGACATCTCCTCCTGCTGCCAAGGGTTTTGATTGGTTGTCATATCTTAATGGCATAGCCTTCAGCCTTTCGGTCACGCATGACCCCCCCCCCCCCCCCCCCCCCCCCGTAGAAACAGTTTACCTTGAGAAAAACACTTATTGGCTTTCTTGGCCAGAGTTAGACGTGGAGATCAATATCAATCTTAGTCAGAGGAGTGTTGTCAATCTTCTCATCTAGATCCCAGAAAGAAAGCAAATTGGTGCATTTCCCTAAACATCCCTTAATAAAGTAGAAACAGGGATAGTATGTGAGTGTTAAAGAGAGTAAATGAGCCACACTGGTTCGGCATTGGCTTCATGAAGTGACTGCTAAATTCAAAATGAGGATATCCAATCAGTGTAGAACTTCATCTTCAGCTCTGAGGGCACAGCCTCTCATTATCTGTGCTGCAAGGACTTCCAATCAGTCCTCCCCTTCTCTCCACTACCACTACCTGTTCATTTCCCCACAAAACATTCTGGCTGACCTGCTTCCTCTCACGCTGTGAAGATGGTTGTAGCTCCCGATTCATCTCTTGCATCTATCGACTCCTTGTTTATTTCGAATCGGTCGAAAGGAAATAAACAAGCAAAACATCGGTCACAGAATTGAAAAAAGTCACCATGTTGCTGTGCCAACACAGGATCTATGGTAGAGGGAAAGAAAACACGTATCCAATCAGATTAAAGAGTGGAAACCGTTAGCTGTTTCTATGGCAGCAACTTTACTTCACACAGAAGACCTATTATGCTTTGGCTTTTCTCATTCTCTCAACAGATCTATATTTCTTCCAAATTGGTAATTAATGCGCCTGTTTTATCATGGCAGGATGAACTGCATAAACCAGTCTTAGAATGATATTAAACTTAATATAAATGGCTCGGTGTCCCTTTTGATTTGGGGAGCCATTAGGAATTAGACACACCACAAAGCAAAGCTTACCACAGTAATTTGCTGGAGAACCATTTCATGGCTTCTGGCCAATTTTGACCAGGCAAAAAGTCGCTGAGCTGTTGTCTTGTTCTTTCTTTAGCTCAAACCACAGCGTCGTTTTATCTCTGCTTTCTCCGACTTGAGATCACAGAGAACACTCAATTGTTTTCAGTGAAAATTCTGAAAGGGTTTGCTTGTTGGTGGCAATCAAGTGGAAAGACAGTAAACGTCTGAAAGTTTAAACAAAAGTGTTTGTGTTGGGCGGGATGATAAAAAATGGATCTGTTTACTCAACTGGTGTGGATTTACTTTTTTCTGAGGGAATTGTTGAGGTGGCATTTCCTACAGTGGCGCTATACCAGAGGTGGGCAAACTACGGCCCGCGGGCCGGATACGGCCCGCCGAGTATTAATATACGGCCCGCCGAGTATTATAATTATTATAACATTAAAAAAAGTTATTAAAAAAAAGTTATTAAAAAAATATATTAAAAAAAAGTTTTTTATTTTAAATAATTATAAGTTATAGTAAAGACCGCTGTAGCGCTTCTCCGTTCCCAAGTTCAGTTTCCCGAAGCACGATGACCACAACAGACCAGCGTTGATGTTTCTTCATGCTTATTTATTGCACAGCGCTCTTTTAGGCTTTTCGTGTGTGCAGCGGCTGTCATTCAGACGCTGTTGTGGGACTACGGATAATATTATGAACCCAGACACCACGGAGTTTGATGTTCCGACGTATGTGGAGTTTACACAACAAGTATAAAGCAGAACTGGTGGTTATTTCCAAGGTGGATGGCAGAATCGGTATCCGTTTTACGGAGATAAGACCGGCGCAGTTCCTGGAGGAGTCCGAGAAATTCACCGAGCTGTGTGCGGCTACGGATAATATTATGAACCCAAACACAAGGGTGTTTCATGTTCCGACATGTTTGGGACTTCCACAACAAGTATAAAGCAAAACTAGTGGTTATTTATTCCATAATCGATACCGGAAAAGACAGCTCTTTTTCACGGAGAGACCCGACGGCGATAAGCCACGCCCCCTTTGTCAAACACTCTCCATCCATCTGATACTGGCCCGGCCCGTCTGTCAATTTTTTTAATTCAATGTGGCCCCTGAGCCAAAAAGTTTGCCCACCCCTGCGCTATACTGAATGTCAGTTGTTTTTTTTTACATTCAAAGCTTTTGAGATTTTTGAATGCAGCGTTGAATGTTTGCCGTTATAATTTCCGACTTCAAAACCCTAAAATAAGTTTGAAAAATCCTCAAACTAAATTCTAAATTTGAATAAAGTGATTCATCAGATTAAATCAGTTTGCCTTTGTTTTTATTAAATCAACTTTCTTAAATGGAAAACACTCATCAGTGTGCCTTCCTTCCATCCTACGCAGTCTCACCACTAGTATCTAATTCTCAAACAGTAACACTTTTCCCTCCCGAGCCTGTTTACAACGGGTACCGACAACTTGATCTTCACTTCAACTTTCTCTCTTAAGCTGAGCTCCGTGACACTGATTAGTGTAGCTTTATCTTTATCTGTGGGCAGAAATACATGATTTAAACAAATGAATAGGCACGCACAAAAAAAAAGACAAAGCAGCGCAGCATTTAAATGTTGATTTTGGGTTTGATTAATACAGAAGCTTCGAAGCTTCGAACTATTCCGTGCAGCCCCGGTGGGGAAACACAGGATGGGTAAATCCCAAGGTGTACATATAGACAGTCTGTGTTCATTCCGTGCAAATGTGTGCATCCATTATTGTCGCCCCAGAAAGGTAAATGTTTTCCCAGGTATCACTTTTGACCATTTTACAAATCAGACATAAGCATCTGATTCTCCCCAGTGTCCTTCCATCTGTTCATCCATCATCTCTACATCCATCTTTCCTTTGTGACTCGCAAACTCATGTTTACCTACCATCATGCTCACAGTCCCAATATTGTGACATCCGTCAAAGCAGTTTTTGTCAGAGAAAGTAACTTTTCAGTAAGTATATTCACACGCACATACACACTGCTTGACCTACATAGAGAATACTGTGTTTTAAAGGGACATTGGGGAAACAGTAAGAGCCAGACGACACTTGAAAGATAAGTGTGTGTATCGGCTTAAACTAGCTGAACAAAATGCCTATACAGAGCCGATTTAAGGACACAATGTTTGGAAATCTGTTGCCATCTGCAATCGCAATCAGCTGGGCATGATTACACATGATTAAGCCTCGCGACTAGCTTGACACTTGAGCCACTTGATATGTAATTGACACGGATATTCATGATATAAGCAAAACATATATATTCTAAAGTCTCGTCCCAGTTCTGCACACATCTCCCCCTTCGGTGACAAATTCCCCCTTCCTTCATTAGAGATATACTTCCTGGTAGGAGATGAGAGGCTGTGTGGGAGGCAAGAAACTGAGCCATCGCAAAGGCAAACACAATGCAAAGTGAATGCATGCATCCGTGGTGGATAGCGGCCCAGACAATATAAACAACTTCCTAGTGCAAACTTTCATTACAGGTAGAATGAAGCCATCTCAAATAAGATTTGAGGTTCACTAACTTCTAGAGTCAATAACTGGCTCCGAAACCCTTACGCCTACAGTGTTTGGTTAGTCCTGAGACCTTTCAGGAGCACTGCCTCACCTGTCTTTCTTCCTGCCCGATACATGTGATGTGGTTCTCTGAGTCAAGGAAAATGTTCAAGAGGCAGAAATAATCTAATTTGTCGAAGTATATCACAATGGCTGAAGCCAACAAACCATTGTTCTGGCTGAGTTCTGTTGGGCATTGAGCAGCCTTGGATGGGGATCATAAGGCTTTAATGCCATTACCTCTCTACAAAAGGTAATGACATCCAAATGACTATTTTGACGCCACATTGCACACACACAAGATGCGACCATTGAAAGGATCCTCATGAAATCATTCGAATCGTAATACAACAATAGTACAGACAACTGGGCAGCAAGGAATTCTGCAAGCAAATGACTCTATATGTCATGGCGTAGCCATTTGCTTAAGTATATTCTGTTTCTGCAACCATGAACAGAGCAAATACTCCGATGAAGTCTTTATATCTGCTTACGTACTGTAGCTAACAGATGGGCTTATTCCTGCCAATGACAAATATCTTTGAGGTTACTCATTGGTATTCCTTGTATTGCTCTCAGCCCTGATATCAAGCTTTATTATTTCTCCGCCAGACCCTGTTTCATCTGATTCACCTTTTTTAGTGGGCCAACAGCAGCGTCTGTTCTTTCTTATTAACTCCTCATTTTGCAGCAGGTGAGCCTCACATGAAGTTTGTCCAACATAAAATGACTGATGTTAGAAGTGTTACTTTCAGCATTGCTTTAAAGGATAGATCCCTTTTGAATCCATAGCTCCTAGCTATGGGCTCCTAGCTAGGGCCCCTCTAGTACTGTAAGAGCCATTGCTGCTCAGTAGGTAGTGAATGTGCAAAAATCCACTGAGCTCCAAACGAGGTCATCTTTGGTGCTGATCCATCTGTATCGCCAGGACCCATGGTGGAGAATCAGGGGTTTTTCCACAATACGACAGTTACTTATAAATTCAGAAGGTTAACTGTAGTTAAGTCTGCAGTGGTTAGAAGATCTTAGGTAAATAAGTGTTTAAAAAAAAAAATATTTATTGTTGAATGGCAGTATAACTAGTAACACTCTGTCTATCTCTTTCTCAAAAACAAACGTACCTCCTGCCCACCAAAAATAATAGATTAAGCACTTTTCTTCTTATTGATCGGACAATCGCTGTTGTTAAGTTATTGAGAATTAGATTGAACAAGAACATATTATCCAACCAAAAGACCAACTAACCAGGGGTGTAAATAATACATTTATAATGTATTCCTTTAATAAACAGATTTCTTCTAGGAAAAACTCCTTTGCTTTTTATAAATGTTTAGCTCTACAAACAAGTACTAGTAATGCAGAAAAAACAGCTGCGGTTGCCGCGTCTTCATCTGACGCTCAAAAATTGCCACAAGGTCAGAGTAAGGGCGTCAAAGCAGTTTGACGTACCTTATGTGCATGTTCGGCCATTTAAAACAATAAGAGTACTTCAAAACACACACGTCAGACTCTTCCAGTGCGTGTGCACATTTAAATGATATCAACATATTAAGGTTGTATTGTTTACCTTGGTGTTGTCTGTATAAGTTGTGTGGCTTATTCAAACTAATTAATTCTCGCTATCATAACCTGAACATCGTTACATGGCATACATCATTTCAGACGTCACTTTCTTCTCCAAGCTCGGGACCAGAAAGGATCTGAGGGATTAGGTGGGCGCAGGCCTGCAACTCTGCACCTTCTAGGAAATTGTGCCAAAACTACAACCTCAGCAAAGTTGTGTTGTCGACTTAGAGCCTGCATGAGGCTGCTAGCTGTGGTCATTTCTTCATTGTGAATTATGTATGTTCTCTTTAGAAAATAAAACTGTCACATTGCAGGAAAAAAGTGTCCCAAATCAAGATGTTTTTCTCTCTTTCTCTCCATATATGGTCCTACATACAGTATGTGAACAATTGGACCTATGTTTGAACAGTCATATCTGAATTCATTCAATTTCTATGTTTCTCTCCTGTTAGTGTCGGACCTAATGGAGGTCATTAAGGGATAATGAGGTCCATGATTCCCTCCAATGCAAGTGGCATATCTGATGCAAAGAAAGCAATTATACTTATTATATTAGAATATTTATGAATGAGCTTCTTAGCGTTGCATAATTTTTGTGGTATTTGATTTTTGTGTGGAAAAGGGAGCATTTAATCGGAAATTAACATTAAGGCATGCAATATGAATGTAGCCATTATTGCCTAGATCGTCCTGTCAAGCAATTTACTTTTAGGAGGTATTTCACAAGTTTGCTACATCAGAGTGTGTCTCATAAAGGAAATAGATACCGCAGGATGATAAGGGGAGGCAAAGAAATATACATGATATGTTTCCAAGGAAAACTGTAAAATAGATCCGGGTTGTCCATCCTCTCTCTAAGAGTCATATCTAGACACATATTTCTAGAGAAAGCTGCCGGTGCTTTGCTATGAACATTCCTTTGCTACTCTTTCGGTGACCTCTGAGACCTTCCAGTGTCCATGTGGCTAGTGCACATCGTTAAACAACGAATCACTCTTCTTAACAGACGTGTTGTGTGGCGACAGCACGGCTGCCAACCGCCACAACTGACGACGCACATGCCACCGAGGGTTAACACATCCCCAAGACACCATTACTGAGAGAAGACAGGGGCTTACAGCTCGCACAGAGCAAGGTGCTGCAGGGTCCGCACACCTGTTAGTGAGGAGAACCCTGATGGCCGTGCACATTTCATGACTTGTTTTCTGTGCCTGTGTGCTGATGCATTGTGCACGGCACGCTAACCAGAACTGCTTTTTAAGAATCGTGTCACATCAACAGATAAGTTATAAGGTCAGTCTGCTAGTGAGACAAAAATGAAAAAGCCCTTTGCGATTTCAGAGAGTATCTTTCATTTGAGTTTGTTCCGTTAATGTCACGTCCTATCTCGAGTTACCGACCGTAACTATCAATAAAATGTCTAGCAGCAGCATTCAGCAGCCATAACAATTATGAGAAAGACACTCAGTGCAATGTGAAACATGGGCATTAAAAAGCTCTGACCAATTAAAGGTGACTGGAGGTTAAGAAGACTGGCCAGGAAATTATGCTAATATCATGACTTGGATTAAATGTCATACAATAACAATAACCTTCAGCAAATTACTTGTTAGGTTTTGACAAGAGGAGATGAGGCTCTGGAGGGAGGACATAGACTCTGGCCTTTTAATTTGATAGAGAGTGATGGTGGGGTATGGGAGCAGGCCAGAGCACAGATGATTATTTTTTCTTCCACCGGCCCTGGACTCAGAGGTGCCCCTGCCATGGTCCCCCAAATCAATGTCAAGTTAATTCTGATACAATTACAACCCAGTAGCTCTAACCCCATTTACTGCAGATCAGCAGTGTAGAATTAGATTCTTATTTCTTGCCAACAAAAAATTGTTATATCAAATTACTTTTTCCGAGTCAAAGAATGGTATTCAGCATCTTGAAATTTCCTTACGGAAGGATGTTTGCTTTTCTACAATCTGTTCTGTTGTGCATTCGCTTTCACAATCTTTACATCATCTCTCTCTCTCTCTCTCTCTCTCTCTCTCTCTCTCTCTCTCTCTCTCTCTCTCTCTCTCTCTCTCTCTCTCTCTCTCTCTCTCTCTCTCTCTCTCTCTGTGTGTGTGTAAGATCATACTAAAACAAGATACATCTGTTAACTGCTCCCAGCTTGTCCCATATGTATGTGATGTCTGGCAACAGCATGACTTTATCATTGAATGTCACTGGTCACTTCAGCAGATGCTCAGAACTGTTTAATAATACAATAACATGGAGCCGAGACAGTATTCCTCTACATCAAAGTAACCTAGTTTGGTAGTTATCCTCTCCTGTCATGTAGGTCAGGCCTCATGCAAACAGGATTCTCTCTCATTTTTTGTCCATCTGAAATTAGGGCTAATACAAGAGGAATGGAGAAGTCATGCTGAAAATGGGAGCTCATGAATAGGTAGTTTGCCTTGAACTGGTAATGAGAGGAAAGTCAGTTTTACTCAGCAGATCTCAGTTACCCAAGATCCAAGGAGTTTCCTTTGACAACTAACCAGCCTATTTTACATTATTCATCCCTCAGAGGGTATGTTTACGCCCAACAGCTTATTTTAACTCTGTGTTTGACTCCTGGATGTCCTGTTTCTTGTTTTTCCGCTCAGTATTCATATTGAAAACTCCTTACTCTCCCAGTGGATGCTGCAGTGAGAGTAAAAAAAAAGCCATCGGGGCCTTGTTTCTGACTTTCCTCAGACTGAGGACACACATTCTGATGATGATGGGAGTGGGAATTTGTTGCTTCCCTAAACAGCAGTGTACTGCAGGTTAAACAACCTCCCCTCCATTATGACACGTGTGTAAGGGGTTCATCAAATCAACATACGTATGTGTATTTGCATACTGATTGATATTTTATTTCAGCTTGTCTCTGGAAAAAGTGGAAAAGGATACAAAAAGCCTGATATGCATTGAAACCCTTATTCTTTGCTCTCTTGTTTTTATTGACATTCTTACACACATTCTTACATGTACAAATGTATATGTTGATGGGATTATTTAATGTGCAATGCCCTCTTTCCTTTTGAGAGAGATTTGTGAGGAGTAATTTGCACTTAAAAAATGTATTTTCAGCAAAATTCTAACTGCTGTTTCTTGTACATTATCTCAAACACTGTATATTGCCACACAGTAACTAAACATCCACAATTGTGGTTTAAAGGTATTTAGAAGTTTTAAGAGTTGATTGCTCCACTGAGAAACAGTGAATTGCCTGAAGTGAAATTTAGCGCCTAATAATAGCTATGCAAGTTTAACATGCAGTTTATGTCCATAAAATACAGAATAAACAGGTGACAGCTACTGCACCCTGTGATATCTATCTACTCTTCACATTTCTGACTCGATCAAGCTTCCAACTTCAGTTCATCACCTGACCCGTCAGTCTGCCACATTATATAGACGACAGCTGTCTCTTGTAATGTATGTATGTATGATCACTTTGCTTCATACCCTTTTATTCTGATCTGTCTGCCTACTTTGACTACTGCCTGCCTACTTCAGCCTACACCTTTGGGTACCAAGTCTGTGATCAAAAAAATTAATTAAAACCAGTCTGACCTCATGAATCAAAATCCAAAAGTTAACAACTTGTTTTGTTTCAATCAAAACAGAGTGTATAGTTCAACCTGGGCCATATACTTGCTTGGATCTGGGCCCTATTCTTCGTACCTGGCTTACTGAGTTAGCCAGCTAATTTTCAGGATAAGATGACGTAGGTCAGGCTTATCGGTTCCTCGAAGCAAGTTTAGAAAAATCACCATAGCAACACAGCCAACAATTTAAACCTGCTCCCGTGCAGGTTTACTGAAATACACTGGATAAGCTGGCCACTCCCACCGGACAAATAAGGCAGCTCCCTTCCTCATTGATGAAGGAGCGATAAATCTGCCAGCAGGCACATTTAAATAAATATAATGATTTGGATGATGAAGCACTTAAAATTAGCCGATACATTTTCCCAACACTGACGCATTTAACTTGTCTGCTATATTTGCAACGCTTATGTCTCGCAGCGGGGGCGGGGTTAAGCTGCGTTCACACCAAAAACGTTGCAAAAACGTTGCAAATATTCACAACGCGTTTGCGTTGTGAATGATTAAGGTATTGAATTCCTCATATGCGTTCATGATCATCTCCTGCTTCTCAGAGGAGAAAAAAAGAAGAAGATTCCTCTGAGTTTATTTGACATTGTACTGTTTGTGGTGTCAGTGCTCGATTATTATCCCTTCTGAAGAGGAACGGGCACACGCATTTATCCTGATGACTGACGTCTGGTTAGAATTAACGAGACCGTTTCAGCACAGATCTGCCGTGGAGAAACCCAGATAGCCTGATGTCAATCATCTTGCTAATTTAAGATGGATAATAGGACATTTGCTCGACTTTGTTGAACCACGTACGAGAAATAGGGCCCTGGAATGCAGTAGATATTGGGTAAATGAAGCCCTGGGTGTCGTTTTGACAGTGTTTCCAAACCCACTGTATCATTAGTGGTGATATAAAACATCTCACTGTAGCTTCCTTTTTCTTGCAACTGCTTGTTACTCCTGGGTCTGATATACATTAGTATTCTTGTAAGTTGATAACCTATTGTGCTCAATTGCTGAGCAAATTGCTCAATCAGTTGGCTGCAGATTGAATTTGCTCGTGACAGTGTGTGGTGTAAATATCCTGCTGATAAATGTCCCACAAAGTGAAAAGTGGAAAACATGTATTGCAAAAAGTGACTTGTGCATGTGAGGAAACAGAGTAAACCGGTGCTGTGTGATATCTGAAGGTCAGTCACTTGAGGACAGTATTTGGCCAAACTGAGAGCCTTTATTTCTAGTATGTAACCATATGGCAGGTCGACAGACGGTGCTTTTAGCTACAAACCAATCTATAGTAAATATGTCAACCATTGTTGTCCCGACAGTGAAGCACACACACCACGCTTTGCAACTGCGAACGGAATGCATCGGAAACACACGACCAGGGGCGTCTCATCCGCTGACTGCACTCAAACGATATCAAGGCTGCATCTCTGGCATAAAACACCATAACAATCACAGACGTGACATTTTTCTGAGCCGAGCTCCTCACTCCCTCACACCTCCGACACCCAAGAAGGCTCCCTATGGCTCTTTGTTGTCCAACACTCAGCGGGTACAGAGATGCCTGGTCACAGACAACGATTGCCTCCTCTCTACTTTGTTCAATGGTTATTTCATTTAAATTGTCAGTCCAAAAACTAGAAATCCTGGCAGTTGGTCAGAGTCAGAGGGGGCTTGTCACAGTGCTCTTTGAAGCATCGGAGGGTGTAATTTGCAGGATGAAGGTTGTCAGAGGCCAAGAGCAAGAAGGCAATACTGATGACAAAGGGACCGCACATGCTCTTGTAGCCTGATCTAAAGTGACAGTAAATACAGATGATCAAACAGTCCACAGTTATAGTTGAGAAAAGGTGAGAAAGAATATTTTGACTAATTAAAGGGCATTTGACATGACCCAACATTCAAGAAAAGGTCTATTGTTATTAAACATATATATACAATGCCACATTGTGAAGAAGCTGTGTTCCGCTAACACGTGCAGGTTCATATTTCACCTTCATTTTGGAGTTCTATATGTCTTCTGCTATCTCTGACAAGCAGGTGGGGATTGAGTGTTACGCCAGCAAGCAGGTACCTCCGGTTAACCCGCTCCCTTTGTTTCTACAGTGTACGTTTCAGTCACCGCTGCCGGATGAGAAGCTGTATTAATCCTGAGCGGGAATCAAAGTTAAGCAGATAAGTGCCAGCTTGATAAAGGCATTTATCAATTTAAAGACTGCAGGACTTATCTCTCAAAGCCGGAACGTTTGAGCACCTTTGGTCCACATTACGTTATAAGCTCTGAAGTATTAAAAAGTCGAGAGGCAGAGGCCAAACTTCTACAGGATGTCCTTTCTGCTGTGCAGAGATAGCTTTGATACCACACAATGAGAACTATTTTCTTATTTTGTTTTATCTCTGTTTCCTAATATATTGCCACTAATCTGAATTACCTGCTTTTTATTGAGGAGCACATACTGTACCGCACAGTGAACTCCCACTGAGAAATGTTATTAACTGTGTTTGTTGAGAAGATTGATGGTGTTAGATGCAATATCTCTTCTACTGTTTCTCCTGGCAGTATACAGGGCTGCTCGCAAGACATTTAAACCCACTCTCTTCCAGTTTCACATGAGTACAATATGTACACTTCATATTGCAATGCCTTAAACCATACCCTGTTGCCTTTGCATATACATGTAAACCACAGCTTGACTTTTATTTCCAGACTTTCATTTGTTTGATCACAAGCATTAGCCATCTTTTTCTGGCTAATTGAAACACATTTTCAATGTTACTTTTCTTAGTTTCTCATGTGATATGAGATGAGTTACACTTTCATGTCAAATCTAACACCCACATGACAATGAAAACAACAATTGCACTTGATTTATTTGATTTAATATCAAATTAAAAAACACATTTAAGTGACAAATTCATACATCGGCACATGACGTTTTTTAAATTTGTCATTTGAAATATATTTATGTGAAACCATAAATGTTCATTTTTTGTAACAATGCAGAAACTCAGCTTGCTTGGACCTTGTAATCTGCTCCTATCCCAAATAAACATATAGACACAACTTCCCACAACACTTCCCATTGTAGAATATGTACAGCACTGATGTTTGTCAACCTGGCGCTGTCCTTCCCACTCACTCCCCACTCGGAAGCACCATGCTCAGAATAGCAGGGAGTTGGAAGTAACTAACAATAACTTCCCCCAGAGAGGAATGCAGACCCAAAGCCTACAGGTGGTGGAGGTGCAGCTTCTGAAATGCTATTGAACAGCAGCAGCAAGTGACAGCACAGCAAACACACAACTTTGTATAGTCTTTCAGAGGATGTTTTTACATATATTGTTTTTTATACAGCAACATGAACACCTTTCTTAGATTTACCTCACTTGCTGCTTGACAGATTGTCCCTTTGTCTCCACTCGCTATCCTGCAATATCTGTGCGGGTCACTCTCAGTCTGCCTGCGTGGGTTGTTTCTCAGTCTGTTCGTCTGCACATGTCGGTCTCAGTTTGTCTCTTGCTGTGAGCATCTTTCTGTACTTGCGCCTCTCTGTGTTCATTATTATCCATCTGTGTGTCAGTGTTAGCTTGGAGCTGTTGGGAGGTCTTTTTTTTTGTCTGAGAATCAAAGGAACACACACAGTTTGGTGAAGGTCACAAGGACAAACGTCTGCTGTGGATGTGGACAAGAAAATTAATCGTTCAAAGTTTGCTGTGGATGTGTGCAAGTAGAGGAATCTTAAATGTTTTTATTTTTTGTGCCCATATTTTCTGATGTACTATATATTTCACTTTTATCTATACATTATACTGTAAATACATATATCGTTCCACAGTGCATATACATTGTTTTGCATATCCCAAATTATATATTCGGGTCATTTTACTTTATGAGCTCATAAAAGGTTGTCAATTGCACAAGAGCGATGACACATTCAGTGAAAGCCTTATGTTGCTTTATATAAAAAGAAAAAGACCCGTCAGTTCTAGACTTTAACTTCTGATCATTCGGAGGCCTCATCTCTTCCAAAAAGATTTGATTAGAAGGCTTGTTTCAGACCCCTGGATAAACATTGGCTGAATCTTAAGCAGTCTTCTCATTGTTGTGAATAGTGTTTGATGTGCGGCAGCCGGCATAGCTGCAGGATTGTAGCAGTTGTCAAAAACTCTGAACATCTTGACAAACAGACTGGAGTTACAGAGGGTGAAGATCAATGGAATGTCTCATCTTCTGAAAAATACTTACTTTTAAATCAAAATCCATCGTTTTTTGTTTTAATTTGTAATTTTTTTAGGTCTCCATTAGATTGGGAGTGTTTCAATTCTGGTTCCTGTCATACACAAAAGGTTTTTGCTGCCTGCCGATATCATTGAGACGCAACCTGAAGGCACCATTTGGAGGCGGGGATCACTATGTCTCGAAGTTAATCTTTATGATTACAGTAAAAGCTGAGTGGTTTCGTGTTGTCATTGCATTGCTGCTGAATAAAAAGTGCTTTAGAAATATAGCTAAATCATAGAGTTTATACTTTTCTGAGGTTTTTCCAATTTAGACTATTTTGCACCTCTGAAAAGCAGTGAACTTAATAACCAATGTAACTGCACTTTCAGACCTCAGCGATGAAATCTTGGACTAAAACAATATAATACAAAGATTGGGATGATGGCAAAGATGCCAAAAAGGTTATTTAAAAAAAAGAGATTTCCTCCAAAGGGAAGCAAACCACAAAGTAATAAGACATTCAAACAGTTTGTCCTAAGGCAATCAATTGTTTTGCAATTATTAAGAGTTGTTATTGTCTTTCATTCTCTGGGTCTCCGTTTTTTCCACACCCTAATTACATCACAAATCTAAATGTAGGAGGCAACATGGTGGCTTATGTGACGATGGCGAGTCTGGATGAGTTTCTTTCAACGGCAAGTCACTGGAGACTCTAAACAGCCTCTCTATGTAGATTCTTTGATATTTGGCTTTATGTTTCCCTGCCTTCAACCCAGAAAATACTCCAAACACTCTAGTCTACTAAAACCCTGAATGAGAAAAAAATGATTTGTGTGACTTCCCGCTTCACCATTGCTACTTAGAAATCTGCTCGTTTCCTAAAGCTAAGCTACGACCGCACAACTTCTGCTTAAAGGAATCTGCTAAAGATGTAATGAAAGATGACATATTTAACCACATGTTATCTGTGCTTTCACTTAAGGCGTCCCTGTATGAATATACTGCTGAGGCGGTTCTGCAAAGAAGGCAAGAAGGATCTGTTGCTACGATTCAAGAAGCTTCCCTCGGGAAAGATATTGTCGGGGCGGATGGGAAGACAATGATTGGTGAAGCATATGCAGACGCTGCACATACAGCCATGCTCACAGATATTAACATTTTAGAATATGCTGCCGCAATTCAGTCTATACTTGCTTGGATCTGGTGTCAGAGAGCAGGCAACACAAACATAGTAGGGATCTTACCCTGGCTGAACTCTGGCTGTCTGATATTAAGCAAGCACCACTCTACTATGTCTTTGATCGTCTCATGTTCAGTGTGCCGGGAAACAGAATATCTTACATTTCCGTTTTGCCGGTTGAAAGACACGCATGGCGATCATGAAATACACCAGCTATGATGAATGGCCATTTTGAAATAAAAGCATTTAAGTTATTCCTCGTTCCCTTCTTTTTCTCTCATCTGTAATTCATCTGCACCTTTGCTTAGCCTTTCTTGCCCTCAGGGGTCAGTAAACACTGACCAGCATTAAACTAGAACACATAATGTACAGTAATAGCGCACAACTTATTAGATCAGTTGTCTCCATTCTTTAGTCTAATTTTGTTTTTTTGCCGTCAATAAAAATGTTTTGTACAGTATGCTTAGGAATACAGGAAAAATGCTTCGACCGACATGTCTGTGAAGCCAAATTGCTTTGAAATTAACCAAATGTTCCGTCCAAACTGAACAGGTGTGTGGGAACCATTGAGTTTAGCTTGGCAGTGTTTTTTCGTTTAATTTAATTAGCATAATTTTAATATAATGCCAGTGCTTTGAAGCAGCTTAACGTCCTTTATGAGAGCCAATTTTTTAGTGCCACATTTTTGGTCCGAGCCCAGTGTGTGTTCAATGTGAGAGTGAGACTGCATGCAAATAGTCCTCATGCCGCCTTTTAACAATATTGTATTGTGTAGTGCAGTCTAAACAAGTAGCAAGTGTCATCTGCTGAACTGGGAATATCTCATAGCGTGTATCTGTCTTTTGATTTATGTAGCTACTACACTGCTGTACTGTGAAGGTTCTTATCTTTTATAAAACACACATCACACTTTTCACAGGTTGAACAGCCGCAGGAGCTCAAACCATCGAAATACTTTTACTAAGCTCATATACTGTGTGCAGCTGCTCTGCTGTTTTACAGAATGCCTCTCCGGACTTTCCCTCCAAGAAGTCACTTTGCTTTATTTAATTAGTCAGTCTGGAAGTGCTGAAATGTTGTCCTTGCTGCTTTCGCTGATGCCAAAATAAAGGAGATTGTTCTAATAGAATTAATCAGTGGTTGTGAATTCCCCAGGGATGACATAATGTCAGGGGTGACATTTGAGCTGCCAAACGTACAAATTTGAATTTCCTGCCGAGAGAAATCGATCGATGCATGATCTAATTCTATAAGTAGTATTAGCATTATTAAAAGGGTAAACGTGCAAGATATGACCCCAAAAACATTATGACCAGAATGTGGAGAGGTTACAGTGTTGACGTTATGTATTGTGTTTCAGCGATATGTAGTTAAATGAGCACGCAAACCAGCTAGCCCTGGTCCATCCTGCCTTGTAACACCACTTCCACCTCGAGAAGCAGAGCGAGCCACCGTAACGTCCAGTCTGCCTTTAGTCTGACATGAGAGCTTGAACAACTGGACCTGCCCTGAGGGTTTGTCAACCACGCTTAAAGGCTCACTTGGTAGTGTGTTTATTGGATTAAATACAAAGAGGCAGAAATGAGAAAACAACTTTTCTTTTCGTTCGCCGGGAGACAGACGGACCTTCAGACTGCCCCAGATCACCCTTTTAAGTTGCTGTTGCTGCCATTACAGGTTAGACCCAATGCTCCACCAGCCGGCTGTGATTCGCGGCATTGAGGTTTGTGCCGGCTTGATTTGAGTGGCTGCAGTTGCTGACCGGGGCCCCGTCTTCAGGAGCCGCGGCACGCTCCGCTCCCAGCAGGATGGCCTCCTGGCCGGGAGATGAAGGTGCGAGTTGTTTCAATCAAAGCGCACAAGGACCATAAAGCCCCTGGCTGATGGCGCAAATACACATATGACTACGCAAAATAAACCGACTCTCAGAATTTAATCCCCTGCAGTTAGTTAGCTGACTTTAATATGACTGATGTAAATTTAGATTTAGGAAATGCTGCTTCCACTTTTATTTAAAGTGCACATCGCACCTTAAATGGAAAACCAACAAATAAAATGGCTGAAGCATTATGGTTACATTTCATGACATAACATCTGATCACAGAGGTTGTGTCATCAATTCCAAAGCCAAGTAGCAATAACATATCAAATGCCCCATGACAAGTAGCTGCCCTTATATTATTAGATCTGACGATCATATCGTCAGATCTAATGTTGTTATGTTGTTATGTTGTTATGTTGTTATTCCACCCTGTCGGAATCCTTGTCTGATAAAAAACAAAAATGTGTAGAGGCAGGAAATCCCTCTTGCACTATTGAGTCAACAACTGTCTCATGCTGCAAACAAACGTTTGAAATACTGTCACTGGGCACCCTGGTTTCTCAAATGGCAGAGCGGGGACCCCAGTGACAGTATTTCATACTTCTTTGCCACAAGAGACAGTTGTTGACTCTTCAATATTGCAAGAGGTATTTTCCGCCACTACACATTTCTGTTTGGCCCAGGTTTGGATCCGACCAGCGGTCCATTTCTGTATGGCGTTCCCTCTCTCTCCCCTCCCCAGCCCACACCCCCTTTCCTTTCTATCTTTAACTATACTATCCAAAGGCAAAAAGCACAACAAAATATCTTTAAAAAAAAAAGATACCATCACTGACTCTCAGCCAAAACCAAAGCGCTCTCATCTACCCAGTGATATCCCAGAAGTTGCAGCTTCTCCAACACTTGTCAATCATAATGATGAGCCGTCTATCTTGAGATGGTGTGTTGCCTAAAGCTAAACTAACTGCCATCTATAAATCCACTATTGGCAGTGAATCCATATTCAACATGCAGGACAAGCAAAGAGCAATGCTGATGCTCACATACTGTCATGAATGGTCCTGATCTGCTGCACATTAAGCCTCTCTGTTCTTGTGGTTCTGACTTCTTCCTCCCCCTGTTGACACCTGTGCTAAATTATCATTACCATTATTATTTCTATATAGGGAATCTTTAGGGTATTCTCAGCAACTGAGGATTCATGCAGAAGGGAGATTTTAAGAGATGAGATTATAGTTGGAGAGATGGTATATATTTGAATGTTGAATTAAGATTCTGTTAAGCCACCCTGAGCATTTTCCCTGTGTAATCAGAGATCACAAAATACATTATATTACTTTAACTGAAATGGGATCAGTTATTGTATTGTAGTACCTTGATGGATAGTATTGTATTATGTGTGAAAATATATCGGTTAAACCAGACATGTCTGCGTCGATGGTTTTTGTGATTGTCACCTTGTGACAGTCTGAGTGCCTCAATTAAATTCAACACAAAGCAGATGAAGTCAGTAGATAGTGTTTTACTTTCTTGTTGACTTTATACTGCCAAAGCCAAAATGCAGTAATGTCATATTTGGTCAAAATTGAGTTGTTGACATTTTTGTGCCATAAAAAGGTGTAATTTGTGATGTCACGGCCAGTTGGTGAGATAGCTTTAGCTAAAGCGATTTTAACCGCCTTTTACCGTTTCCAGTGATTGAAAAATCAATTTTGATGATTACAACATCTTCGTAATTGAGCTTGTTATGCCACATAAATGGTATATAATCATAATGGAGAAAAACAAGTCACACTAGATGAGTTAGTGCTAAATGGTAAGATGATTAATAAGCTTAGCAGAGAACCAGTAACTGCCATCTCTGTAGGACTTGTTACGATAAGTCGATATAGCAAATATTGTGACATGCCCATAGTAACATTTCCATAAGAATTTCACAACATTTTTAGCCATTGATAAACATTATTTAGGATATTTTCCTTTTTTTAAATATCTAAATATGTCCAATGTCCAATGTCTAAATATCTCTAAGAATTAAAAGTGAACTGTTTTTTTTAAAGGCTATACTTGCATTTGTATGCCATTACATCACTATAAGAGTGGCATTAAAATGACAATAATATTGTTTATTGCAATTATGTCTCCAACAAAATGTGCTAATGAAAGATAATTTTATGGCACTATGTCATTGTTATAAATGGACAACAACGCTGGAAAAGAAAGGTAGTGTTTTTTCCCTGCTAATTGTCCAAACATAGACGGCATTATCTAAATCCACAATGTTCAATGATCATCCTAAAAAAGCCAACGTTGTTTATTTAGCAATATTTTAAACCTTATAAATCTGTACCAGTTTGGCCTTCAAGCCCTATTTTATCAATGTGTTTTTATAGTTACTGCCATCTGCCTTTCTAAAGGCACCATAGATCACAAAAAAATTTATGAAAATTACTATTTTGCAAAAAACAACAAACAAAAGCCAAAATTGAGTTTAAAAGTGTCTGTTGTTACATATTTTATACATGTCCTGTTCTAGTTATCTTACATTATATGCACACCTGTACACCTTATCCAAATACATACAAGTGGAACACAGTCAGTGGCAGTCAACTGTTTCATAAAAGATAGTGTTGTGTACACTCGTGACAGCTCACAGAATATGAGCCAGCTGTAATGTATAATGTACACAAAGCCTGAAGAAAAAAACATGTGGATAAGTGTGATAAGACATGGCAATCCAAAGATACTGAGATTTGCTTTACAGCTGTACGACAGTATAATATGCAAATAACCTTGATGGCACAGAGCAGAAGTCCCCCTTTAGCCTTCACGATGGCAATGTAGCTCATCATCACAAGCGTGTCTGGATAGGTGGGAAAGGCTACAGGGAGAGCTGTGCTTAACAACTGTAGTACTGAGGGCAAAATGGTTTCTGAGCAAACCAGTTGTTGACCTAAATCTATGTCTAAAGGACAGTGTTAGGACACTGAACTCCAGATGTGTCCAATAAAACGTGATTTCAATCATAAATACTTCTCCCACACATGACAAGGCTCAAAGCTAACAGCTAGAGCCCATTGACCATAAAAGCAAAGCAAAATATAGCAATGCGTCGTGATTTATGCCACTTAACTTACCACCTAATTAAGAATAAGACATCCTATAACCTTCATTTTAGGCAACCATGCAAACCAACCATAAATGGAGCATAAATCAACCGCATTATGAAGAACAACTTGTTAGTTTCATTTACACACAAAGAAAAAAGGTCTTCCTCAATTTAGTCACTGAAAGACATAAAATACAGTTTCTTAACATGATGACTTTAGTGCTCATAATAATAATAATACATAAATACTGTGTATGATACGATAATAATATATAAAGTAAGAATACCTGAAGCCACAAAAACATCAAAATAATCGTGATCATTATTATATCTTAATTTGGTCCAGAGTGGCACTCCACCACACAAAGCCAAAGGGCAGCAGCATGAGCGACTATAGAGACAAAGCACTGCATGTCCCCAGTTAAAGGGACTGAAGACGGAGAGGTTAGTCCTTCCAGGCACAGTCAGAGTTGTGGTACCTGTGATTTGCTCTTTTGCCTTGATTAATTCAGCGCTTGATGGAAGGAGCTATTCACTGCATAGCAAAATGGTGAAGTCCTGGGAAATGGCTTTGAGTCATGCATTTATTCTTTTTTAGCATGTCTTTGTGTGCAGTGGCGGTTCTACATGTAATTACGCCCCGGGCGAGACCCCCTCCGAGCGCCCCCCCCGCCGGGAACTTTTTTTTAATTTTTCTTTTATTATAAACTTAAAGTCCTCAATTGCACAAATCATTCAATAGAACATTTGAATAGCACACTTAAGAGAATCAATGCACACAATTCTGCACAACACAGTATAAGTTACAACATAACTGACTTGAGCCCACTAATTGCATTAGAGTATTGCTCTATAGCCTACAGTGGATCCCCCTGTTCCCCCCTTGTCCGTTCCATTTGGGAGACAGAGGTGAACTATTCCCCCGCGCCCCCTCCCCTTCCCCCTTCCCACACATGATCTGTAGACGGTAGTGATGGGATTTCCAGCTCTTTTTAGGGAACCGGCTCTTTTGGCTCGGCTCACTAAAAAGAGCCGGCTCTTTCGGCTCCCAAATGGCTCTTCAGATTTTTTGGTGCTTAAATTAATTTATTACCAACAATAATGTAAAATTATGCGCAATATGAATTACTGATGTAAAAAAAAAACATGCACTATATCAAATGTTTATTATATAGATACACTTTTATTTATACACTCTACAGACAGTGGCGGTGCGTCAATAGAGGGCGCTAGGGCGCCGCCCCTCCTAAAATTTTGCGATGGAAAAAAAAAAGAAGAAAAAAAATATATAATATATACTGTCAAAAAACATTATATATCAAATAATTTAAATAAGAAATATACCGTGTTGACGCGCTAAATGTGTGTGGGAGACCGTAAGCCCCTGTCAACAACCACTTAAGTTATGTCCAGCAAGATGGCGCCGCGGATGGCAGCCTCGGTACTGCGCTCGCTCGTACTTTTTCTGTTTTTGTTTATTTGTCTCGTCTCCAGCTCTCCCTCTCTGATCACATTCAGCAGGGAGGAACTTTTAAACTTCCGTGAAACCACTGGACAATTTTTTTTACCGGTTTTCATTGAACCGGATTACTTTACTGAGTTTTTGGTTGGAGGAGCAGCGGCTCTTCTCGGAATTCGCCGGAGACGCAGACGGGGGAAGCGCGCAGGAGCGCTTGTTAAAGTGCGCCAGCGAGGATTTCGAACTGCGCTCCCGTCAATTCATCTGGCTAACGTCCGCTCTCTGGCGAACAAGATGGATGAACTGCTGCTCCTGAACAGAACTAATAGGGACTTTAGCAGATCTGCCACCCTCTGCTTCACCGAAACCTGGCTCGGTGCGCACATCCCGGACAGCGCACTACATCTGCCGGGCTTCCAACTCCACCGAGCGGACCGCGTAACGGCTCTGTCGGGGAAAACGAGGGGAGGCGGGATCTGTTTTTATATTAACGAAGGTTGGTGCACAGATGTCACGGTGTTAAAGGAATCATGCAGCCCGCACCTAGAAACAATTTTAATAGACTGCAAACCATTTTATTCACCGCGGGAGTTTTCCTCATTCATCCTGGTCGGTGTGTACATCCCACCTCAGGCCTGTGTGAGTGAGGCCCTCCAACACCTGGCAGAGCAGATCACCACCATGGAGCACAAACACCCAGACTCCCTGCTCATTGTTCTTGGGGACTTTAATAGAGCAAACCTCAGCAAAGAACTGCCAAAATACAGACAGCATATTAAGTGTAGCACCAGGGACAAAAACACACTGGACCACTGCTACACTGTACTGAAGGATGCATACCGCTCAGTCCCTCGTGCAGCTTTGGGACTCTCTGATCACTGTCTGGTTCATCTTCTCCCATCCTACAGGCAGAAACTAAAATCTGCAAAGCCTGTGGTGAAGACTGTAAAGAGATGGACCAACGAGGCCAAGCTGGAGCTACAGTCCTGCTTTGCCTCCACTGATTGGAGTGTTTTTGAGGCTGCTGCTACAGACCTGGATGAGCTCACTGACACTGTGACGTCATATATCAGCTTTTGTGAGGACATGTGTGTGCCGACAAAAACCTTCTGCACATTCAACAACAATAAACCCTGGTTCACTGAAAAACTCAGGCAGCTTCGTCGGGCTAAAGAGGAGGCCTACAGAGGGGGGGACAGGATTCTGTACAACCAGGCCAGGAACACACTAACGAGGGAGATCAAGGTAGCTAAGAAGAGCTACACTGATAAGCTGGAAAAAAAAGTTTTCAGCCAACGACCCCTCGTCAGTTTGGAGAGGCCTGGAGGTACTCACCAACTACAAGAGACCATCTCCCCCCACTGAGGACAATCACCGACTGGCTGACGACCTGAATGTCTTCTATTGCAGGTTTGACAAGCCCACTTCCACCCCGCCCAACTGCCCCATCATCGAACAATCAGCTCCACTCTCTGCCTCACCTCTCCCATCCAACCCCCCACCGGCACTGAGGATCTGCGAAGGGGATGCGAGTCGGCTCTTTCAGAGACAAAAGATCAGGAAGGCTCCGGGCCCAGACGGTGTGTCCCCCTCCTGCCTGAAGGTCTGTGCTGACCAGCTGGCCCCCATCTTCACGGAGATCTTCAACCGATCACTGGAGCTGTGTGAAGTCCCTTCCTGCTTCAAGCGCTCCTTGATCATCCCGGTCCCCAAGAAATCCTCCATCACAGGATTAAATGACTACAGACCCGTCGCCCTGACGTCTGTGGTCATGAAGTCCTTTGAGAGGCTGGTGTTGACCCATCTGAAGGACATCACAGGGCCCCTGCTGGACCCCCTGCAGTTTGCCTACCGTGCAAACAGGTCGGTGGATGATGCAGTTAATATGGGACTGCACCATATTCTTCAACACCTGGACACCCCAGGGAGATATGCAAGGGTTCTGTTTGTGGACTTCAGCTCTGCATTCAACACGATCATCCCGGAGGTTCTTCAACCCAAACTCTCCCAGCTCACCGTGCCAGCTCCCACCTGCCGGTGGATCACAAACTTCCTGACAGACAGGACGCAGCAGGTGAGGCTGGGAAAAATCATATCCAGCACCCGGACTATAAGCACTGGCGCCCCCCAGGGATGTGTGCTCTCTCCACTGCTCTTCTCCCTCTACACCAACGACTGCACCTCAGGGGACCCATCTGTTAAACTCCTGAAGTTCGCAGACGACACAACGGTCATCGGCCTCATCAGCGACGGGGACGAGTCTGCGTACAGACGGGAGGTTGAACAGCTGGTTCTCTGGTGTGGTCAGAACCACCTGGAGCTGAACAAGGCCAAAACTGTAGAGATGACAGTGGACTTCAGGAGGAGCCCCCCAACACTACCCCCCCTCACAATACTCAACAGCACTGTTTCTGCGGTGGAGACCTTCAAGTTTCTGGGATCCACAATCTCCCGGGACCTGAAGTGGACCGCCAACATCAACACCATCCGGAAAAAGGCCCAGCAGAGGCTGTACTTCCTGCGCCAGCTCAGGAAATTCAACCTGCCTCAGGAGCTGCTGATCCTGTTCTACACCGCCATCATCCAGTCTGTCCTCTGCTCCTCCATCACTGTGTGGTTTGGATCGGCCACCAAACAGGACAGAGTCAGACTACAGCGGATCGTCAGGTCTGCAGAGAGAACCATTGGTTCCAGCCTGCCCTCCATCCTGGACTTGCACACCGCCAGAGTCAGGAAGCGGGCTGTAAAGATCACCACAGACCCCTCACACCCTGGACACAAGCTGTTCCAACTCCTGCCTTCTGGAAGGCGCTACAGAGCACTGTATGCCAAAACCACCAGACACAGAAACAGTTTCTTCCCACTGGCCGTCACTCTGATGAATAGTTAAACAGACTCTTCATCTGCACTATCTGCACTTTTTTGTTGTCTTACTACTGTCTTTAATGTCCTTTTTATATTTTTTATATTTATCTTGTATATTGTGTGTGGAAAAAAGTACGAGAGCCAGTGAAACCGGAGTCAAATTCCATGTATGTGAAAATGTACATGGCCATTAAAGCTGATTCTGAAATATAATATATCGCCATTCATCATTACTGAGAAAAGCCCCTCCCCTCTCGGGGCGCCGGCCAAATGTGAGTCTATGGAAAGCGAACAAACATTTCACCCTCGTGACGGCAAGGACAGCTTCTCATTGGCGGATGAAACGTGAATCTTCGGGCGCACGAATCTGCGCCCTAGCCAATGACATCGTTTCTTATTGCAACATGGTTTGACTATTCGTCCAATCAGAGACCTTTATCATTCCCTCACATCCCATGTAGCTACGCGAGCAACACAGCTAGCAGAGACTTTGATTATGTTAGTATGGCGACTGAAAACTCTGTGGTATCTCTATGCGAAACACCTTTCAATCCACGATCAGATGTTGACAAGAAGAGGCTGAAAGAGTTGGGACCCGAACGTCCGGATTCAAATATTCAGCAGCAAAGCAGTGAAGCTACATGCACCAAGCTACATGCTAACCGGAGCTGCTAGCTGGAGGCTCAGTGTGCAGTGGCTCTGAGCAGCCGAGGAAGCGCCGGGCTGTGAAGGAAGATGAGCTTGAAGGATTGCTGCAGAGGTGAGCAGTGGCGTCCCTAGGCTAAAACATCCGGGGCTAAAGCCCCGGATGTTTTTTAATTAGCCCCGAATATTAATTTTCCAAAAAAAAAAAATACGTCATTCACCCAAAACAGCGGCGTCAGGCAGCAGGCGCACTTGCAGTGTGCGCCCCCCTATTATACAAGTCGTCATTTAAGTTTCTCTTTCCTATAGAACAGGTCTACACCTTGTTCTGTTATTAAACAAACTAAACGGACGTATTTTATTGATCTTATCCGTCATTTCTGTCTCTAAATGGTCGCGTTAACACTTCTCCTCTGCTCTGCGATGCGCACAGACACGTGCGCGCGCACACACAGGTGAGCACTGAGCACACAACAGCGGACAGAGAGCGTCGAAAAATATGTCGCGTGAAAAGCAGATCGCTATATCTGCGTTTTAAACGATCCCAGGGTGAAGATGGCAACAGCAGCTCTCATGAGAGGAACAACCGGAGTTCTCCTCGCACCGGAGCAGCTCTCCTGCTCCAGGTGAAAGAGACAAAGTGCTCTTGTCTTCTACCAACAATGAGCTGCTGGCTTCACATATTACAAAAGTACAAAGTACACGGACATAAAACTAAGTCATTAATAAATACATGGAGAAATGTCTGTACTTTCGGGTAAATGGTTACGCCGTTAACAGGTTACGCTTGCGCATGCGCGACTCGCTCGCTTATTTTTTGGCGTTTTGCCAGAAGTCTCCCTGACGTCCTTTCTGCTGCTGCGTGTCTCAAAACAGAAAACAGATCTCAACGTTGAACATGAATTGTATCAAATCTACAACCCTGTTTTATAAAGATGTGTAGAGGAAAGCAGCTCACTGCTCCACTAATACTGATGCAACCTGATGCTCACATATCTGCACTCATTCTGTTTTGTTTGGCAACAAAATACATAGCTTATTGTTTTCCACAATGAGCTATTTAGTAGTAACTAAATATTAGTATTTTTTTTTTGCACAGATACAACTTCCTGTTCATTGATCTAAGTGATTGCAATTAAAACATAAAAAAAAAATTCTGATGGAGCAATCTGATTTACTTGAAACTTTAAGTGATTGCAATTTTCTTTATTCTGTTATTTATAAAAGCACAGATGGAATCACAAAATGTTATTTACAGAAAAAGTTTGAGAACCACTACTTTAAGTGTTTGTGTTGGTGGAGCACTATTAGCATTATTAGCATCTTATGTCTAAATATTATGTTAAAGAGTATGTTATGTTAAATAATGTTAAAGAATATGTAAAGAATAAATACATATGAGTATGTAAAGAGCATTACATGTACAATGTAAACACTGTACATGACAAGATGCATGGTTCATTAAACATCTCAATGTTTACTGTTGCTGAATGGTTGCTGTTGGTATGTTCAACATGATGAATGGGGCATTTTTGTGCCTGGGCTATTGAGGGAAGTTTGTGAAAATTGCTAGCCTATTTGGTATTAACTGGTAACCATGAAATGCCTCAATTCAATTCAGTCCAGAAGAGCAGGTACCTGTAGGGTATGTGGAGAGTGTTTCTATGTCTAAAAATGTCGCTGCTTCACTCTTCTGGGCTAAGCCCCAGATGTGTCAAAATCCTAGAGACGCCCCTGGAGGTGAGTGTCAAAATCAGCAGATGCCTGTGTTAGAGTTTAATGTTTTATCTTTCCCACAGCAGAACACATGTTGGACATTGTTAGATTTGGGTGGATATCATATCAGGCTATAACTTTATCTAAAATACCAATTCAACCCCCAACAAGTGTGTAAGTGTGTGTGTGTGTGTGTGTGTGTGTGTGTGTGTGTGTGTGTGTGTGTGTGTCATAGCTACAGCCATCAAGGTGGCTCCTGGCCTTTTGTCTATGTTGCTGAGCCATCAAGACACACAAAACATAGTGTTTTGTCTGTAGTATGAAGCCTGTTTGTAGTAGATATTTCCCCACAACTTATCTTACTGTCTCTGTCTCTCTATATATTTATCTGTAGGTTATTGACACCATACTTGGACACACCAGGGAACGCTTTGCCTTCAAAGACCACCTCACCAGTGCCACCTTACTGCAGGGCCCCCAGTTTGAATGCTACGTCAATGTATTCCCTGAAGTTGCTCTGGCCACCACATTGAATGTTTCTTAAACCATTCTGCTCTGAACCTCTCATGCCCAAAGTTACAGTTTGTTGATAGTTGTTATTGGACAGTGTTGAGCATTGTGTTTTCTTGAAACAAAGCTTTGTTTTTTAGAATATTCTACTCCAAACCTCTTTACTTCTCATTGTGGAGTGCTATTTAAACCGCGCCGCCCAACTGTGCCCCCCCCAAAAAAAATGTCACCAGCCGCCACTGTCTACAGAGTGATAAAATAACATTTTAAAGTGCAAAAACAAACGTTTAACTATTTACAAATGAACTTAACTAACTTTTAACTATTTAAAACTTTTAGCTTTTTAATACTTAACATATTTAAAGTAAAACAACATACAGAAGCTTACAGAATCACACAACAAAATATAAATTAAAATGTGTAAAACAAAAAGAAAAAAAATCATCATCCAGAGTTTTGTCCTTCAGTGAAGATTTACATTGAGAAAGACCAAGTGCCTCAGCTTTGAGGGCTGATCCTGTTTCTTCTCTCCGTAATGATCTGCCCTGTTGGAGAACATTCTCTCTGAGGGGACTGAAGCTGCTACGATGAGTCTCGTGACGTCACATGAACTGTGTAACTCCCGCCCCTCTGCTTATCGCAGGCACAGAGACGACGCCACACATATTGACCAATCAAATGCGGCTTGAGAGAGCGAGCGAGGGAGCGAGAGAGAGAGAAAAGAAAAAAAAGCCGGCCCCGTCGTTCACGCCAAAGAGCTCTCAGAGCCGTTTGGTTCGCGACCGACACATCACTAGTACGGCACCTTCTTAGCAAGCAGGGGCGCCTGCAGCTGCAGGGGGCGCCAATTTGCCAATTCCCCACACAGTGATATGATAGATAATGGAAAACCGCTTCGCGGCCCAGATGATATATATATATTTTTTTTTTAAGTGGTCGTGCCGCCCCCCACGTGTCATGAAAAAGTGCCGCCCCGGGCGGCTGCCTGGGTCGCCAGTGCCCAAAACCGCCCCTGTTTGTGTGGGAAAGATTGTGGCACACCAGCTGTGCCAGATTTCATGCTGTATGCTAATTCTACATGAAAGAAAAGTGGTACACTCTACAGTAAAAACATGTTAGTTTATATATATATAACCTACCACTTGTATCAAGTAGAGAACTGAATCACAGTCAGTCTATTTAACCTACATGAGGTTTTCAAGTGTGCAAATGTAAGATTAAAGATATTGCTAAAGACCACACATCTCCTCATGATACTGGCCACCTGTGGTAAACATGTGGCCTATGTCAAGAGTGTGACTTAGGCCATTTTATTTTGCCTAAGTCAAAAGACAATCTGACCTATGCAATTTTACTGTCAGGCCTGGACTAAAATGAGGACCCAGATGCAGAAGATATACGTACTTGCGCACTTTATTGTTTGCTGATCCTGCGGTGAAGCACAAAAATCCTTTAGGAAAATCAACTTGACTGAGGTTACGGGCTTAGGTACACGGACAAGGACGAAACACTTTGGCACAAGACAAAGGGGAGACGCAGACTATAAGCACATGAGGGTAATGGGGAACAGGTGGAAACAATCAGACGGTGACACATGAGGAAGGGCAAGTGACCTGAGAGGAGAGTTAGGCTTCAAAATAAAACAGGAAGTTACGAGACCAAACCCCAAGACAAGACAAACCTCACCGCGGTGTGACATTTACAAGCTTTTTAATATGGCATTTTGAAGCTAGCATTTAAGCTAGCAATTTAGTTAGTATTTTTGCGAGCATTTTTGTCAATGAAAATCTCACTCGAACATAATATTAGTAATCATAACATAATTTGACCGTTATTGCAGTATGCCTGTTGTGCAGTGTCTAGAGGCAGCTTGTGCACCCTTATTACATTGGTATTAGTTTTTTTGTGTTTTCTGAAAAACCTGAAAAATTGACTTTTATTCGACCATTATTTTAGGAAGGTGACGATTTGTAGAGATAACAAACAACGTGGATCCGTTGTTGTTTATGTACACAGTGAGCAGTGGTAAAGAAGTTGGGGAGACCCTGAGGACTGAGGAAAGCAGATGAAAGCGGCCTTTTTGGAAGTTCCCCTCCGTGAATAAGTAGCAGAACAGCTGACGCAGCAGCACAGGGAGCATAATAAAGTCCACGCACATTCAGCGAGTCAGACTGTTCATTGAAAAGAATTGGGAGAGATAGAGATTGTGCATGGCCACACACCCAGATTCAGGTCTACATTATAAGGTCAGTTCTATTGTAAAGATGACTTTTTGCAGATTTTTCCATTTCTCCTGCTAAAGTCAATTGCGACATAATTACATGACCGAGAGCATTGTAAAGTCTGTTTTGTCACACCTCCTTGGCTCATGCAGTTCCTGAAGCCGAAGAAAAGCAACTCCAGAGACATCGAATTCAGTCGGTCAAAGCAAAACCATCAAAGTGAACTGAAATCCACAAATCACATTTTTCAACGTTGCATCAGAACACTAATGGGGCATAAACTTCAGCTCCACTCAGAGTTTCATATTAACACACAGGAACAGCAATATAAAGGGGGGTTGGAGGGAGGGCCTGATTTCGATTTGCTTCTGTGGATTCCTCTTGGATTATTATTAATTGTTGGTTTATGATCTCATAATCCTATGGTTTACCTCTCACAAATGTAGTGATGTTAGAAGTCTCCTCATGTCAATCACAGCCAAGTCTGATAATCAAATGGAACTAGAGTTCTATTTTTAGGCCTTTTTAAAAAAAAATTAACAGTATTTAATACAAAATGTTTACTACACAAACAAAACAGGCAAATACGGTTTCTCCCAAAGTGAAAAAAAAGCAGGATGTAAGCAGAAACTCCAATCACACTAGAATGTTCCTTTTAATGCAGCATATAAAAGGCCTTGCACCTTGAGTAATAACAGGATGTGCAGATTTAACGGTAATGTGGGAATAGAGCAGAGTAAAAACACCTGCTTCTGCTATAATCAAAGAATCGTGTTAGGCTGAATTTCTCCTTTTCATTTGCTGATCCAGCTTTAATCTGCAGTATAGTGTTGATCAAAATGTGCCTCTGATTGGTGACATTTCCTGCTGGACGTGATGACATTTTATTTGGTGGTGAAATTGATGTGATGAGGAAAAAATCTGCATTTTACATGCTGTAATTCATCATACAGGCAGAGTGAGAAAATGAAAAAAAAAAAATTTAAAGTTTAAAGTGAGCCGCTTAATAAAGTCACACATGAGCTGTTGTAATCCATGTGTAATACACGTTGTAATGTCACGTTGTAGTAATGTGCTGCAGTCTACCAACATGATCACTTCCGAAACATGTCCTCCTTCTCTATAGATGTAACACTTCTAATATATGAAACCATTCAAATGTAAGGATCCTATTTAAGGAACGTCCTATGGCTTGCGGGATCTTCTGCTCTTTATACTTGCTGAAGCTGCACGGCTGAAAACACCACATAAGCATATCGTGAGGAATCTGTTCAGCTCAGCTGGCAAGAGCACAGTTTTATTCCCATTAAGGTTCAGAGTTCTCTGCCTACAATGTGTTAGTAGATGAAATATCCCATTAAGGTCCATTAAGTGGTGGAAAACCAGAAAACGCAAAATACAATATACAATTGTCCCTCGCTAATGATCATAGTTGTTATGTTACTGATCAATGCCTTGAAAAGTTTTTCAAACAAAAATTAAACCTCAAATCCCAAACGTTATGCTTTCTGAAACGAGAGCAATTTGCTCTAAATCTCATCAAAATTTGTGAGTAGGAAGCAGTAAATGTGTGTTTTAAGCCCACGCTGTCCACATCACAACAAAAGGATTTGGCTTATTTCAACTTTAAATGACCCTACTTTATTACCACTACATCGTTCAAATTAAGATAATACAAACTTTTAATGAAGACATGTTCAAACTTTTTCCTATTTAAAAGATTAAAGCTGGGGTAGGCAACTTGGGAGAAACGCGCTCGAGTAAGCTGCAAGTTTTTAAGTAAGCATTTGAAAGTATCCAACCGAGAAAAAAAAACTCTGCCCCTCTCTTCAGGCCGCCCTCCAAAGCCACTCCTCCACAACACATGACGGGGAGCAGTGGGGAGAAGAGAGCACACAAAGTGAAGTCAAAAGCAAGATTGGAGATATTTTGTTCTCCTTTCTCTCCGCCTCGGCCTACTTGCACGCGTCCGCAGAAAAAAAAGAAACGCACTTCAAAGAAAACACAGCGTAGCTTACCGGTAGCCTGCCCTGCAGCTGCACTTTCCGTAGACAACTAGAAGAGTCGGAGGTGACAGAGAAGCAACAGAACTGTAAAGTCCTCCTGCTTTCCCTGAAGTCACTGTAAGGTACGTGGGCCGGTAAGTAGCCAGGTGGGTAGGCAAATAATTGGATAGGCTTATTACAGTCCTGTGACAGCCATACATACCAGATGTATTTTTGTCAGAACGTTTGATTGATTTGATTATTGAAAACTGTTAAGACTGAATTTCGACAAATATAACAACAAATGCTTGTGAAACAAATGGCCTACCCTACCTTTAAACATAGTCAATATCCGTAATGTCTGGTCCAGAGGACGCCATTTTGCAAGCTTTAAACTGATATTCCCACCAGAAAGCCTGGTCTGGGCTTAAATGAAGGAAGTTGCTGCTGTTGTCTAATCAAGGTTCAGTATCGTTACTGTTACTAATTAATTAACCACCTTCAAATCACTGTGCAACTAAAAAAAGTGTTGCTCAGATGAAAACCCCATTGGACGAAATGAGAAGCAGCAGATGGACAGTAGAGCTGTAAAAGATCAAAGTATGCTCAGGAAATTGGATGTTGAGGTGGGCGGCAAAGCCAACTTAAAGTCTACCAGATAAATCAATGTGTTTGTTCATTTGTGGACAGAGCTTAAAGCAAGCAGTAAAGGTTTGTCCAAGGTAGCCGTTAGAGCAGTGAGTGCCATCGCTGTCAGCAAGTTGGGTAGTACAGGAACACTTTGTCACTGATACACCAGATGTAGTAATTTGCGTGTTGAGTGACATGTTTGTTTAAAGTTTACATGGCAAAGGTTACTTTAATATTTTGTCAGCCGTAGTTTGGTGGTATAACTGCAAGCTAAAGCCCTGATTGTTGCCTTCTCTCAGGGCTCCAGCGTATGAGCGTTTTGACCAAATAATTGTATTGGTCACACCGGTGAGCCTGACATTTAGCAGGTCTGTCTCTGTGTGTGTGTAAAACTGTGCCTATAGTACCTCGAGTGACATCACAACTTTGAAAACATATTGGTAATTTGTCAAGAAAACTGCTGCAGTGCCTTTTACACTGAAAGGCCCCGCCCAGACCTGACATCATCGGCAAAGGCTCCATCACCTGTTTCCCCAGTAAGACGCTGAATACAATTCAGAAATGGCGAGAGGGAGCAAAAATAACTCAAGATATCTTATCACAAGTGTTTTTATTCGGCTTTGATCGCCAAACAGTCAATCTGCTCTGGACACCTCTCCATCGCCCAACCACAGACTTGTAAATCATTTTTCAAAAAAAAGTTTCACACAGCAGTGCTGTGAGCATCAAAGTTGGAACGTAATACACGTTCTCTACATCTAGTCTCATTCAGGGACGTAAAGTGTGTGGGAGAGCAATGGCAGCGTTGACAATATTTTTACACTATTACTACCAGTACTTCCTCAACAGTTGGGCTGGCTACTTTTACTTAAGTTAAAGTACAAAAGTATTAGCATCAAAATATACTTTAAAGTAAAAGTATAATCATTATGCAGAATGGCCTATTTCATACTATATATTTACTCCAGGCCTATATCAATGGATTACAACTATTGATGCATTGATGTGTTCATCGCTTTATTGTTCCAGCTGGTAAAGGTAAAGCTCATTTTAACAACTTGATATAGTTAATAATAATATATATATATATATATATATATATATATATATATATATATATATATATATATATATATATACATATATATATATATATATATATATATATATATATATATATATATATACTACTTAATGCTACATCATAGTTTATAAGATGATTATATTTTGTATTAAGAATCTGAATATGAAAAGTAGACCAGCGGGTAACTCATATTGTTAAAGTTAAAAATACAATATTTTCCTCTGAGATGTATAAAGTTCCCTCTAGAAAAATAAAGTTGCATAAAATGGAAATACTCAAGTAATGTACGAGTAACAAAAAAATATACTTAAGTACACTACATGAGTAGACTAAATTTCCTTAAGTACAGTACAGGAGTAGAATAAATGTACTTAAGTACACTAAATGAGTAGACTAAATGTACTTAAGTACACTACATGAGTAGACTAAATGTACTTAGGTACACTACTTAAGTACACTACATGTGTAGACTAAATGTAGCTACATTGCTGGAGCAGTGGGTTTACAAGAGCACTGTGCTCTTATTTGCACCAGATTGATGCATTACACTTAAACATGTACAAAATGTTCTTATTTCCCTGAGAGGGTCCAAGGATCACCCAACAGTCACAAGACCCTGTGGGAACAACGCTATGAGTGTAGTTTGTATGCAGGTGGAGGGGTTCACTTCTTTTGTCTGCCTTTAAATGCCATTAAACAGTCTGTGATTATTATTTGAACTGCAGAAGTAGTTATAGTTTGTGCCATTGTTCATAATGAATGGTATTTGAGTCGTGTGTTGTCTGGAAATAATGACGTTGCAAACTCAGTGAGACTTTCAAGACACTTTCTTTTCCAGTATGCAGAGGGAAGTGTGGGTCCGAGATCTGTTACTAGACAGAGTAGCTGCTTGCCCTTGTGTGTCACATTATAGTGTGTTATCACGTCAAGGATAATTGGAAGTGTGGGGGGGAATACCAAGCGGGTAAACGGAGGACAAAATGATGGTGAAGGAAAACAGTGAAAGCCAAGAACAATATCCAAGATGCTGGCACAGAAGAGACACAATATGTTATATAATCACAATTTGAAGTGCATTATAATCCCACAAAGATTCAATGTGTCGTCTATATGTGCTTGAAAGTGTATTTTGATTAAATTTGTCTTGTCAGGGCAAAAGGTCCATTAGAAGAAAGTGTGTCCATGTCCTGTGAACATTGTAGGGTTTTGGAAATAAGTAAATCTCTCTTAAAATACATTTCAATGAATTATCCAAACACAACCTAACCATCCTTTTATTTATTTTTAAATGCTGAAACCATACTGTAAGATACATAATGTATCTGTTATTTAGTGTCACATTATTCTCTCATGTTTGCTACAGTAAGTCAGTATTGTCACCAAGATCAAAAAACTGGTAGACAGTTTTGGATGAATTGGATGATTACGATTGTCGATATAAAAAGGACACTGTTTCTGGTCTGATGTTATTCTTACAAAGAGCTGACAGGAAGTTAAATATTCATAGCTTTGACTTCTCATTGTTTTTTTTATGCTTATTTAACCCCCCATGAAAACAATTAGTGTATCATCACATGCAATTACTGTACCCTATCTGTAGCCTTATAGCATGATTATACATACAGCCTATCAATTAAATGATGTGAACGGGCTCTTTAAATATTGCACTATCCCTGTGAAATTGTATGCAATCCCCAGAAAATACCGTCTTATATAACCTCTTTGGAAGCATCCCAAATGGGAGCAACCGCAAGCAGCTTGTTATAATTGCTCTACAAGAACGGAGCAAGTTTATAACAAGCCTAAATATGTCTTGCTCACTTAAAACCTACTGGAGGCCAAGACATCCCCGGCATCAGGCGGGGAGGTAAGGCAATGTTGGAGGCCCCCGTCCAAAGCCTTGCAGTGAAGACAGAGAATCTCGCTCCATCGAGATAACACTGCAGGATATTTGTGGAGTGTTAAAACAATAGCAGCGTTGCTATGGTGCAGCAGCCACCTGGAAGTGGACCATCTCAAACGAACACGTACAGTATGACAGAACTGAGGTACCTCGTGAAGCCCTGTTCTCTGATCATGAAGCCTGGTACTGGTGTTCCTCCGGGACTGGAACCCCGCCCACTCACTGTCTGTGTGCATATGTGAATAGTTAAACGGAAACCATAAATACCAGGCTTACAGAAAAGAAAAGACTGGCTCTGATGCCGCGACTGTCAATTTACTTCAATGTGACTATGTGGAGGGAAAATGCAGCAACAAATAATAAATAATGATGATTGTAAGATCGTGGCATGATGGATAAATTCTCCCAGCGCATTTGAGGCGATGACACAGTGGCAGTGCAACATTCAGCACTATTTTTAAGATGATCTCCAATGTGGTATTATGAAATGCTTTGCAGTCTACACTTCTTTGCATTGCTCCTGATGGTGGATCGACACTGCCCCCTGCTGGTGGTATCACGCTCAGCAGATCACAACAATAACCACTATACCGTGCATGCACGCTGTGCACAGTAAGGGAATGTCTTCTCTGCCATATGAAAGCATGAAATGATAGAATGGACTTCACCAACAGCTGACACAAGAGTAATTGCAAAATGAGCATAGCAGTCCCATAAAGCAATATACTCATCATGTTTGCCTGTTTGCTTTCCTAAACGCCAGCTGGCTGTGCGAACACTTTGGGGCGTGTCTGTGTGTGTGCACCCATATGTTGACTGGTCACATATGGTAATTTGCAATAAATCATAGATAAGCAACACTTCTCGAAAAAAAAATCTAAACAACCCAATAGCCGAACAGATGCAGCAAATGTCCTCGTATTCAATTTCACATGATGTGACAAGCTGTTCAATGTAAAAATGTTCTTTTCTTTTCTTGTTGTTGTATTGTAGACTAATAAAATCTCCGTTTCAAAATCCTATTCATGTGTGGCTTTTTATATTGTCTTTTTTATATTGCTTTGTGTTTCTTATATCTTTTCTTAATGCCTTTCAGTCTGCCTTTTTGAAAGTTGCTCTGCAAATAAAGCGCCTTGTCTATAATACTGCTGACATACAAATAGGTCTGTAAAAAAAAGGTTTCATCTGAGAAATTGGTTACACTACATGGGGAATTGTATTTATGTATTTGTTAGAGTTTTTTATTACTGCATTTTACAATAATCCGATACAAACTGTGCCCCACCACCCGCAACCTGAGGGAGAACAAACCCTCACCATTACTAATTACAAGATCTCTAAATACTTAAGTCAAGATTGTCACAGTGGGACAGGAGTTAAAGTGACATACAGTATGTGTATTGCTCTTTTAAAAAAAAAAACATTGTTTTTTAAACATTGTATGCAACATATTCAAATTAAAGTATATGAAGATATTAATTGTGTATTTTCTGGAATCTGGATTTTGGACACACCTTCTTTGGATATGTACTTAGTGGAACAATGACCTTAAATCACCTTCCTTAACAGAAACTCCACCAGTAGTAACTTAAAGTAACAAGTAAGAGGAAGGTAGCCCAGGAAAGTGGAGGCTGTTTTGGGCATTATATTTACTGCTACCCCTGAGGAAATAGATGTGTATTGTAACCCCAATATGCTTTATACAGGTAGGAGATCTATGTTCTGAAAAGGCTCAGAATAAGCAGACATTAACCTGAAACAGCTGACTGAAATTAAACATTCTCACTCATTTTCACTTACAAGGTAGCAGTTCCCCCGCTGTGTTTTTATTCATGTTTTATCAGTGATGTCACAGTCTCTCTTTAGACGCAGATAAGTGAGACAAGCGCTACCTCGTATATGCCCTCCATCACCGGCACAGCAAGAAACATGGCAGCACAAACATCCCTTTTTTCTGGGTCACAGAGGAAGTGAGAGAGGAGGTTTAGAGCTCGGGGACACATATCTCGTCTTGTTCCGTCCACAAAGATATGCTCCCTGTTACCAAACCCAAATCACACTGCAAGTCTGTTTTCCCCATCACGTTAGCCTAATCAGAGTACCCTTTCCTCTATGCTAATCTAATCGCAACTAAACTGACCTTGTTCTTGCCTCGGGGAAGCTGTGAGTTAAACACCAGGCATGTGAGCTGCGTAATGACTTGCCTTTTTTCCCATGTGCATCTCTGATATGCAAATTATTGCAGCAAGGTGCTCCTAAAATCTAATCAGATCATCAGTTCTCCAGGGGAAACCTGTGGAAATATAGAGTTTCTATTCTGAATTGTTGTTCTATTGTCTGCATTGAGTTATTGTGTTCAGAAGAATGTGTCAACATACACACACAGAGAGAGAGAGAGAGAGAGAGAGAGAGAGAGACTTTTTTTGACTTTTACAAAAGCTTTATTTGACACATATTTGACAACATCATGTCAACATCGACACTTCCTTACTTACACAAAAGGAACTTTAAACGATAAAACCTCCCCAGACACACACCATAAAGCATCATCATAACACCACTTCTGGCTAAAATCACCCAACCTGTTCATGCTCTTAAAAAATCTAAAATCAACCCAGACTCTGGCCTTGACCAGAGACCTGAAGACCGGGAGGGCTTCCTGCCCCGCCCTGCCCTCCACTCTGCGCTTCCTACTGCTGTAGATCGCCAGCTTGGTCTCCCCTAGCACCGTGTTTAGGAGCTGCCACTTGGAGGCGTCCAGCTTCCGGTAGTGGACTCCTAGGATAAAGGTTGTCTGAGACCAGGTTTCCCCAAACCTGGTAAAAACAGTATGCAAAGCGTTAAAAAGACTACACAGTCTGCCACAATCATAAAAACAGTGAAACACGGTCTCCACCGCCTCGCAGAATGGACATATATTGGACACAGTGGGGTTTAAAATAGAAATAAAAGCATTCACAGCCACTGCCCCGTGTAGAACCCTGCACTGAAGGTCCCCAGTCCTCTTTTTGATGGGAGGTTTATACAAACCCCTCCACCCTGGCTTCACCCCAGAGCCCACCCCCAGCTTCTGCCTCCACACAGTGTCTGTTCTCCCGGCCAGTTTGTCCTTGTTCAAGAGTTTTACACACAGCGTGTACACGGACTTTCCAGTGGCAGTGCAGAAGTCCACTCGCTGGCTGTCTGCCCCGCTCAGCAGGGTTCCTGGGGCCCCGTTCAAATCCGGAATGGATCTCAACTCTGGAAAAGGGTCTGTGGGGTCCGGTGCCTCTTCACCTCTGCTGTACTCCTGCAGCATCCTCCTCTCTTCCCTCGTTAGCCTTCCGGCCCACCTGCTCAGGATGCCCCAGCTCTGCCGAAGGGACTTCAGCCCGAGCAGAGAGGCCAGCACAGGTGCATCTGCCAGACCCGGACCAGCTGCATCCACCACCTTTCTCAGGGTGGTGATCCCCGAGGAGCACAGTATGCTGTTGAGCCCTGGTGTCGCGCCGTCCTGCACGTCCATCCTGGCCCCGTTCACCAGAGGCTCCTCCAGCAGCCAATGCAGCGATGCTGCTGGCTCCAGTCTCTTCCACTTAAAAAAGCTCCATACTTTAAAAACTGACAGGTAAAAAGGAGACAGCCCACCCCGTTCCAAAGGGTTAAAACCCATTAAAAAAAGCGCAGTGTCCACTCCTAGGCCAGCGGCATTCCTTAGAATGCCGCTGGCCACACCCCTCCACACCACATCTGTTGGCCCTGTCAGGTACTTTTGTGCAAACTGCAACCTGAACGTCGCAACCCTGCTGTCGATGTGGACCAGACCCTGTCCCCCCTCTTCCTTTGCTAAAAACAGTACCCCCTGAGGGACCCAATGCAGCTTGTCCCAAAAAAAATCTACCAGAGTGGCCTGCAGCCTGCGTGTGAAGCCTTTGGGAGGCTCCATGCAAGCTAGCTTGTGCCACAAAGTAGACGCCACCAAATTATTAGCCACTAGAGCCCGACCCCTGTACAACGTGTGTGGCTTCAGCCACTTCCATTTCGCCAAGGCACCCTCTACTCTTCCCACCACGCCCTCCCAGTTCTTCTTTACAAATTCTTTATCCCCAACATACACTCCAAGGTACTTCAGCCCATCCCTCTTCCAGGTCAACCCCCCCGATAGACTGGGAAGACCCCCCCCCCCCCCAGCTGCCTACTGCCAGAGCTTCGCTCTTTGTCCAATTGACCGAGACAGTGCCGAAGTCGCTGACGATGTTTTCTAATTTACTGACCTCCTCCTGTTTCTTTATAAAAACAATAACATCGTCAGCGTATGCCGATAAAATAAAACTTCTTCACCTTCCTCTTCCTCACCGCCCTCTGCTTTTTCACCTACCCCTTGCTTTTTGTTGGCCTCCCCCCTGCAGGCCCACATTCGCCTGGAGCCCTCTTGGCTCACCCTGCTCCCTCTCCTCTACCTCTTGGACCCCACCTCCCCCTTCTAGTCCTTTCTGACCATCTTGCTGGTCTCTGACCTCCTGATCCTGCCCCTCAGATGAACCCCAGCCAGCAGCCGGAGCCCCGCCGGCAGGCGGAGGCCCCGCAGCCGGAGCCCCGCCAGCAGCCAGAGCGCCGCCAGCAGCCAGAGGCCCCGCAGCCGGGGCCCCGCCAGCAGCCGGAGCCCCGCCAGCAGGCGGAGGCCCCGCAGTCGGAGGCCCCGCAGCCGGAGCCCCACCAGCAGGCGGAGGCCCCGCAGTCGGAGCCCCGCCAACAGGCGGTGGCCCCGCAGTCGGAGCCCCGCCAGCAGGCGGTGGCCCCGCAGTCGGAGCCCCGCCAGCGGCACCCCGCCAGCGGCACCCCTCCCCGGACACGCCCGGGCCTGGTGTCCCTCCTTCCTACAGCCAAAACACCTTGTGACCCCTGAGGTTGCAAACATTATGTAGTCAAACTCCTCCACCCTGACCTTGACAACAATGTCGAGGTCCTTGCTCCGGTCAGTTAAAACCATAAGGAGCTGCCTCCTGTGCGACACCACGTGTTTGAGTAGAGGCGATTTAAACCCTGAGGAGATCTTCCTCACCTGTGTGACCACCTTCCTGTGTTTACTCAGCTCCCTGACGAGAGCCTCGTCCCTGATGAAGGGGGGCACGTTGGCCAGGGTAACCCGGACCGCCGGCGATGAGAGCGGCGTCACCGACACCAGTGCGCCGTTCACCTCCACCCCGCCCACCACCACCGTGTTGGCTTTCGCCACGCTATCTAATATTTTTCGACTTTTTTATTTATGTGAAAAAGTATGAAACTACACTGATGTGTTCCTCCCCTCACAGGAAGGGATGTGAAGGGTTGGATCCTAACAGCAAGCAATTTCAGAGCCCAGCGGCTATCGGTCTGAAGACGGTGAAGCCTCTGGGAGAAAGCGGATATCCGGACTTCCTTTTCCCTGCCCTCCACATTATTCACAGTCCGATTAGCAACTTGATATGCAAGACTGGAGTTGGAGAGATGATGTGTACGACCGCATTGTTTCACAAATAGCCAGTTTACAAGCACATTTCAAACCAAGGAAAAAGCTAAATCATAATAATAATTGACATTCACCGCCGTTACACACACACACATATATATATATATATATATATATATATATATATATATATATATATAGAGAGAGAGAGAGAGAGAGAGAGAGAGAGAGAGAGAGAGAGAGAGAGAGAGAGAGAGAGCTAGGTATGTTGTTTGTGGGTTTGTTTGTCTCTTACCAGAAGTCTCAAATATCTCTGTCTTTATTTTGGGACCAAAGAACACTTCCTGCTCAGAATAAAGGACGTCTGAAATGGCTCAATATTGCACTATAGAGCTGAAACTACAAACCAAATAAATAAAACATTTCCTATGAGAGCATGTCGGAGAAATCAAACAGTATGAGACCAAATTTAAATTGTAGAAGTTATAACATTAGACCGTGATTCAGCAGGTCAGCAAAGCTGGCACAGGGTTATGTTTTCCACTAGATGGTACTGCAGTCTCTCTATATTTCACTTGGGGCTGCAAGATGCGCCATTCTTGCTATTGCTCCACAGTGATCAAGGATGATTATAAGAAAATGTTTGCCTCCCAAATAGGTTATTTGTATAATAGCTTGCTCTGTAAATAACAACTACCAAAATCTACTTAAAAGAGGAAAATACTAGAACCACAAATATGTAGACGTGGCAGAAAGAACACACAAGAACTAGGCTTCGATTTTCAAATTAAAAGACTTCAATAAGTGAACCTAGAAACTGGGTCCCCAAGGGGCCAAAGGATACAGTAAACCTGAGATGGTAGTAAGCCTTCTTATGGTTATAAATACATAAAATAAGACAATAAAGAATATTCTGCTGCACCTATTGTGTTGTATTGTTGGGGACTTGTCTCTAACCTTTGTATTTAAACTATAAAATACTGGACAGTATAATGTCACAATACGGCAAATTGATGCAAAATCCAAATAGGCTACATTCTCATACAATTTAAGTTATCATTTAGTATTGCTTTAACAAGATTTGGCATGCAAAAAATGCAATCTGCTATCATATTGTATGACAGTCTGTTATGTAGTAATAATCAACAACAGTATGTGTTAAATTGCAATCCAAACTCCATAAATCTATGCTATCTAGTGTTGCTTCTTGTTGCTTCTTCATTGAGAACAGCAGTAGTAGTCACCTTAAATCCATGCTGGTCAGGAGATTCTGAAGGTGACCAGATTTCACAATGGGGGTAAAAAGTATCAAAACATCCTTATGAATACAAAGTTCCCACTTTGAACGGATACAAAGTTATCACAAAGCTCTCCCTTTATATGAATGCAACGAAACAAATCTTTTTTTTACCATATTTTGGGATTTGCCAAATTTGGGAAAATGAACGAACACACTTATTGTCGATCCATATGCTCCGTGTGTTGGGAAATCTGGAGATTTGGCGAAAATGTGAGTGTTTGGCTCACACCGAGCCAAAACATGGCTAAATACACTGCTTCCACTCTTCAATCTCCATGGTCCTCCATGCACATCCATGCCATTCACATTTCTTGGGCATGGCTGTGAGCTGTGTATTCAGCCATAATTTGGCACAACGGCGGGTGTTTGGAACATGCTGAGCATACAGATGGACAGTGGATGGGATTATGGTGCAGGAGAGGTTTTGAGAAGTTCGTTTTTGTTCTTTTATATGTCAGGAAATCTTGTCACTGAAATCTGATGTAATTACAGTAAACCAAGCTGAACATGGATTAGATTTAGGGAGAACGGAACAACAAGATTTTAACAGCTATCTTTGAAGTTTACAGGTTGGTTAGTATTTAATACTTTAAACAAATGCATATTGTGTTCCGTACGTATCGAGTCAAACTTTGATTATTTATATGAATATACCTGTAATTTATATGACCAACAAAATGACTGGCTGGGCCGTAACAAGAAATGAATCCTTTTAACATGAACTGAGTTATAGCATCCTGTCAGAGGTGCAGATACTGGCCTCAGGACCCGGTAATTGGTTAGTGTTGATCTTGTGATATACACAGAACAATAATATTGATTAGCCCCTAATAAATCTCATCCTGCACGTGTTCAGGTGCTGCGAAGGCTTCAGTGATCTTAGGGGACGCATCAAGTGAATGATCACCATAAAGAGATGGAGATGAATAATGCTGAGAGAGAGCTTTTACAAGGTAATAAAGGGTCCCGGCATGAATGAGCACGAGACCGCAGAGCTTGAGCCTCTTCCTGTTACTGACTGAATAGATTTTTCATTTGTTTAAGAAGGACATATCATATGCAGGAAATACAACATTAGCTACTGTCACTGGAAACTTAACAACTGATGGCTTCCTAACCTCCACTGAGGCTTTAATGAACAGCAATTTATCATCTCCTACAGCTACAACACTCTATCATTGTATGGCTATTTAGCGTTATTTACGTTATATAATGAATATGCTTTCACCGAGAGGTGATATTGCAAGTTGACATTTATTAATACAGACCTATGATTGGTATCATGCAATTATTTTTGCTTTACCAAGTCAGTCAAACATCCTTGTAGATTTTAAATGTGAACAAAGATGTCACTTTAAACAAGCCCAGTGTGTACCAAACACATATTTAATGATTAGCAATGTCTGTGAGTTGAAGCACTTATGCAGCTCAGGCATAGATATTGACTTATTGGTCTAATATAGCCCAGTGTATTTACTCGGGGCCATCCAATAATCTCTCAACACTTCATTAGAGAGGACAAATTGCCATGCGGTTAACAATACAACTGAATATAAATTGCACACAAAAAACTCTTGGGACAGTATGAATGCTGGAGTCCACAATACATCTCTGATACATAGACAAATCAATGTCTTTAATGCCTGTCTTTCACTTGGGATGGGACATGTGACATGAATTACATCTAGTCGAATGAGTTTTTATTATGATACTAATGTAATCCAATGGGCACTCACAATTAATTAATCAGTCATGCTCCAATCGATCCAATCGCTGACAAACAATGAGTTAATCTCTCCTCCTTTATACTGGCTATTCATTTGCAATATTAGATGGTTCAAATGTTCCTCTTCAACCTATAATGTGCAAAGCAACTGAAATAATACGGTCGAGGAAGAAAACGATTACTATCACAGCAAACTATCAGAGGAAGTCTAATAAGTTATTACAATGCACACAATATCCTCAGGCCAAATCAAAACAATCAGCCTTACAAAATAAATTTTCTCTCTGCACCTATACTCAGCAGTTTAGAGTCAGAACTGACGCTTCGCCTTAGTTGTATTTCTTTGATATTCAGAGACCGTTATATGGATTTTCTAGATGCTGCAGCTCCCCCCTTTTCCACAATATAAATAAATGAACCTGTGATTGAACTTGATGTAACCATACTGCTGCTCTTTATACTTTGGTTACATGAGGAAGTTTCTGCTTGCGGGCATCAGAGTGGCCTCAGGCAAACTAATAGAATAAAGACGAGAATAAATAAATGAAAGGTGGTGCCACTAAAAGGGCGGTTTTTCTGTGAATTTGACAGCATGGCAACGCAGCATCAAATAGTTGAATCTCCTTTTTAATTTGTTTTTAATGGGTAAGATGCTGACACATCTTGAATTGTATTTGGATCAATTCTGGTGACGTTTTACTTCTTTTGATGTTAGCACAGGTGTTCTTTTTTTTCATGGGAGGCAGCCCACCTCCACAAAGCAAAACAGTCCATTTTAGATGCATTTCATGTTGAACAACGTGCATCTGTGTGCAACATGTCATATAGTGTCTATAACAAGCTACGTTTGGTTCCATACTGCATAGAATCACACAAGTGGAAGTGAAACCAGTAGGTCTTCATTGTTTCCCTCATGGACCAAATACCCTAATGTGGACCACATGTTTTATAGCATTGCAACATACAATCAGAACATTTCATAGCATTTAAACACAATATATACTGTAAGTGGAACTTTGATTTATTTTTGTAATGATTATATTGGCACCTTAATGGTGTCTAGACTGCAAAGATGTAATCTCCAAAAATCCTATACCCAGTAAATTATTGAGTGATACGTTTCATTTCTTCACTCATTCTCCGTTTTGCTGATTTTGTTTTGTTTTTTTGTTCAGAAAAACAAACTTTGATAGAAAAAGTTTGGTCGACAGTTATCACAATTTATATGCAAACAGCAAATTCAGAAAAGAATCAATGTTATCTTTTGCCCAATTGCACTTTCAATTTGAGGATTGAAATACCTTGACACGTTTAAACATCCTACAAAAAAGACAGTTGTAGGCCACCTACTCTCTCAATATATAGGACTCAAGGCTATTAATAGAGTGCATACATTTGAAGAGCTGAGCTGAGAGGGAAAAGACTTAAAGTGCCTTTAGTGAGCGACTGAGACACTTGCAAATAGCTGCAATTTAGATATGTGATAGGAAATACACTTCGAAGGTGTTAAGGCCTGCAGGTCACATACATATGTAACGGGCTATTATAAATGTTGATTTTCCACAGAGTTAATAACTCAATCCTGCATAAATGCTCTTACATGGTGTAACCTCCTCGCTGCTGGCCATCAATTTGCTTGGACCGTTTTTTAGCAGTATGCAAATCGAGGCTGTTAATGGGATTATTAAGGTTATTGTGCGCATTTAGTCGCGTGACGTCACGCCCTCACTCGTTGCATCCCGAGCCTCTCAGTGTGTCACCAGAGTGGAGGACAGACCGGATCAAACGGGGCGCTGTTGTCGTTCCACCTGCGAAACGGAATGGATTTTATTCCAGCTTCCTTGGATGTATAATTCAAACACAGTCAGGACATTGGTGGGCAATCAGAGTTAAATTGACACCTTCATCAAGTTGGACTGGTAGGGTTTAGTTCCTCTGACTCTTCTCGGTCTCGGCTGTAAAGTTTTGTCCTCCAATCCAGTGACGGCTCCCGTGTGGGATCAAACACACTCCGCCTGTGTGTGTGTGTGTGTGTGTGTGTGTGTGTGTGTGTGTGTGTGTGTGTGTGTGTGTGTGTGTGTGTGTGTGTGTGTGTGTGTGTGTGTGTGTGTGTGTGTGTGTGTGTGACGGTCCGGCTGCTGTGCGCGGGGTGAGGCGGACATGCTCTCCATCGGCGCACCTCTCCGCGTCTCACTCGTCTCCAAACGTCTCCAATTCCGGCAGGTTTTACGCGATGTGGTTTTAGCTGCTGCTGGACCCGGGTCGAGAGTTTGGAGTCTCACCGTTGGATCTATGGGATGCATCATCATCACATCAACTCGCATTGCGTGCAACCCGAAGAAAAGCGGATCAGTGTGATGTGTCGTTTATTTTTAAATCACTAAATCGCCTCTTTAAACCCGAAAAGCGCAATGATTTTCACAACTTTTGTCATGATGCTGTCCTTCTCGGGTAAGTGGCGCGTATACATCTGTTGAATTTCTATCTTCGGGGCTACTGTATTTGACATGTTCAAACTTCAACTTAAAACACGCAGCAAACAAATGCAGTGAGGAGGAGGCACGTGGCCAAACGGCTAAACACACCTGCATGTGTTTGACCTCCTCTGATTGCAGAAAGTTTGTTTGCGCATTATTTGGCAACAACACAATTAAATCGTGTTAATTGGCTTATCGGTTCGCCTCTAGCGTGTATGGAGCGATGATGACGAATTAGTTGACATCGGGAACCCCAATATTTCTGCCTCTCTTCTTGTAACTCCCAGACTCCGTGTTCACCTTGAAGGGTGCCGGCAGCTCGTCCTCCCGGCCCGCGCGCCCGGACTGCGTGAAGGCCAGTGAGCATTGTCTGAAGGAGTACAGCTGCAGCACCAAGTACCGGACGATGAGGCAGTGCGTGGCGGGCAGGGAGAGCAACTTCAGCGCGGTCACCGGTCCGGAGGCGCAGATCGAGTGCCGCAGCGCCATCGATGCCATGAAGCAGAGCACCCTCAATCACTGCAGGTGTAGGAGAGGCATGAAGAAGGAGAAGAACTGTCTCCGGATCTTTTGGAGCATATTTCAGAGTTTACAGGGTACGCAAACTCTAGGCATCATCATTTGGTTGAGTCGTACGATTACTACCAAAGAACGTCTCCGTGGTGGGATGATGATTCAGATCTTTTTAGTGAACGTACAAAGTAAAAGTCTGAATATCATTGGAAAAATGAAAGAAAAATCACACATTATGCAGGGAGACTGGTCCCTGTGATTTTATATAGTATGTTATACCATTATTGTGTAATTAACACGTGTGCATGTGTATTAAGCAGTATTTCAAAGTGGAGCTCTATTTCTACATATATAGGTTAGTCTGTAATGATGCATTATTTATTTGAAATAAATACACTGTATGCTTTAGGTTTGAAATCTGAAACTGCAAATAAATGGTCAGATATATGCATTGGAGTGAAATGTAGTCTCAAAAAGTGAAATACTATAAGTACCTCACATATACCTTGAGTAGTTGAATACAGTTACTTTTACATTCACTTAATCCTCCTTTTGCTGCAAATCAGTCACCCTGACACATTCCCATTTGAACTCGTTCACCAAACCACATATCACCTAGGAGACAGAGACAATTGTACTCGTAACATAGTGAACCTAAGCTCGACCTTGCACATAAGTCCTATTTAGTAATTACATGACAACACATTGTTTACAAAACAATAGGAGTCAATAGGAGTAATTAACAAGGGATAATCTATTTAGTGTAATTAGTATAATTGATGGGCTACTGTTCAAGTATCAGATAACATCCGCCACCTACGTTTACGCAAACATGCACACACCATTGTAAGCATATTGTTGACAATATTTTTTTTCCTCCCATGCAGTTAATGATTTGCTGGAGTACTCTCCGTATGAACAGGTCAATAGCCGGCTCTCGGACATCTTTCGCTTGGCCCCCATCATCGCTGGTAAGACGCTGCTTTTACGCTGCCGACATTCCTCAGGCTTAAGTTTGAACATTGTGGAAAGTTAAGTCCTTGCATACATAGAGCCATTGCTTCTCAGTCGTGCTTTAAAGCCAGCTTTAGTCACCACATCACCGTTCAAAATATGTCACCACTCTATTTGACAACCACTCTTTTCTATTGCTGTGTGGTTTCAGGCTGCAGCTTTCAACGGCCATTATCCATCACAAAAGCTTTTATCTGATACTGTGACCCACCGTATACAAAGCAGAGTCATTTAGTATATTTCACGTTCAGCTTTCAAAGCAATGATGAGGGGTTTGCATGTTTTTCCACTGTCACAGTACTAATGCTGGATGTGGCATTTATGTGCTAGTTTTCAATTAATTCTCCTTTTAGAGTGAAGTTTGTGTTTGAGCTCTAGGAGCTTGTAGGGCTGAATGTCTTGATTCTAAACAAAAATAACAGAAATGTTGCTTGCTGTATATCGTTGTTAATCTAAATGCCATATATGACCATAATACCAATGGAGTGCAGGTGGACTTGGGAGCATACACCTTGCAGGCCCATATTTAGACTTCACACACAGAGGAGCAATTAACCATCTGTCTGCATTCAATGACACTGATAGAACACGAGCTCTGTGTGTGTGTGTGTGTGTGTGTGTGTGTGTGTGTGTGTGTGTGTGTGTGTGTGTGTGTGCAGCACTCTCTGGCACCCTTCAGTATTGGGCTTTCTGGCTGGAGGAGGGCGTCTGCCGGCACTAGCCAGCTACCATTTCAGTGAAAAAAATGGTCATTCGATTTTCTCCCTCCCTCTCTGGCTCTCCCTCTCTCTGTCTGGCTCTCGCTGTGATTGAATCCACTTAGCGTATCAAAGTGGCTGTGCTCCACATGCGCTGACATAATGTCTAACTGTATTTTAAACAGAGTAACATTTTTTAATTGGAATTTGGATTTCTCTCCTGTGGAGATAGTGTGCAAGACTGAGAATAATTGCAACAACAAAAAAACTGAACTTGGGTTAAGAACTTCAAACAATCAGGTAATTTATTTTACCACAAAATAATTTGCGTAATGGTGTTTAGCTGAGATTGCAGATCCCATTGAAAAAATATTAAATATTTTAATTTTAATCTTGATGAAGATATATAAATAAAAAAACGGATCTGCTGCTTATGCACTCTTCTATGAAAGTCATTTACTGACTATAGAAGTCATGGCAGGTTAACTTGTGCGTTTTTATCATAAGAAATCACAAATGTGTATGCAAGTTTGTGAGCAACATAAATCAAGAAGCAGAGATGGAGCCGGAGCTGAATAGCTAGTTTAATGTATAGCAGTGTAAACAGCCAAAGGCTCGAAGAAAAGATAAATCACTTAATGGGTTAGATATCAGGAATCCATTGGCCATAAGTGATCTCATTCCTGTTTGCAACTAAGCCAGGCCTCAGGCAATCTGCTGTGTAAAATAATGCACATGAGAGTCCACACCACATCCCCAGGGTCTCCTGCCAAGATCTTATGCTCACTACTGAATGGTTGAAAATCAATGTTTGTTAGTATATATATATATTTAGTCCATTTTTGTTCCAAATAGGTTTCAGCAAATCAAGATGGCTATGACATTAGCAGATGATAACCTACAGACTTTTTTAACCTCTCCACTCATCCTGTCGTAATTTAATTGGATTTTATGTAATAGCTTTACATGTACACATGTTTTGTCATATTACATGAGTTACATTACTGAACATGAATATATTTCAACACAAGACAAGAAGACAAGTCTACACCCTAGCATCCTAAATGCTAACGATGACAAGCTAACATGCTAACATGCTCACAAAGACAATTCTGAGATGCTGATGTTAAAGAGGTGTGTTCACCATGTTCTCCATCTTAATTTAGCATGCTAACATTTGCTAATTAGCACTAAACACAAGTAAAGCTGAGGCTGATGGGAATGTCATATTTAAGTTAGGGGGCCGCCAAAGTCATTCGTCTCTCCAAGGACCATGAATGATTGTAATTGAATGGAAATTGATGCAATAGTGGCCGAGATATTTCAGTCCGGACCAAAGTGGTTGACCGACTGACGGATTGACATACTGTCTACAGACATATGCCACTATTATGGCTAAAAGCAAAGACAGCATAGCTTCCCAATGGCTAGTCAATTAGTACGACTCCCCTCTGTTATTGAGTGCTATCTTTGTTAAGTCACATTTATGGCCCCTGCAGAAAGCTTCTCTTCTGATGTATTTATATAACATTATTAATTCAAACCGAAAAGGAGTGACATCCGAGCCAATAACTGCTTGAATATAGTCTCCAGGAACTCCTGAAATTAAATGCTGCGTCATTTATAAATCAATGTACAAGTGCCTTACAGCGATGTAACACAATGCTGTTGTGCAGACCGAGGGAACGACGGGAATAGAGAGCAGTGCCCTTAACAAAAGGAAGAAAACAGCTGCTGTACAATACATCATGTTTATGCCTTGAAAATATAAAAGTATATTCCTTTATTCCACTGAGCTAAAGACAACTATAGGTGATTCCAGACATGCAGCTTTGCGAGAGCTAAGAAAAGGACAGATTGCTGCAGGGTATATCTGTCTTGTACAATCACATTCCCAACTTAGTACTGTACATGTAAGATACTTTCTCGAAAAAAGATGAACTGATTCTGCATTTTCTCATCAAGGCTCACACCAGTGGTAGAAGAACACATTACACCCCAAGAGGGTCTTTGGAGTAGCACATACTTAGTAGTACATTACAATTACATACAATACAATAAGTCAAGTCACAATCTAATATAAATTACAAAAAAAATAAAGCCTGAAAAGGTATAGGTAGAAGCATAATGCGTATATATTCCTATCCTAAATTCTTATCAATTAAATCAGATAATTATTTCAATATGAAAAGAAAAAAATATATACATACATATCACACTTGTAACCTTCAAAAATAGTTTTATAAACAATCCTTTTGAAAACCAAAAAAATTAGTTGACCATTCTTACATTCATGTTAGCGTTGTTCCATAATTGAACTCCTACAATAGAAATACAACTTCTTTTAATCCCTTTTTTAGCTTTTTGTACAGTAAACGTACAAACATCTCTCAAATCATATTTACATTCATGTATTGAAAACACACTTTGTACACAGTCTGGCAGCGACTACAGATACTGCATGAGTGATGTAATAAACATATTTGATTCTGCATTTCAGTGTGTTCTCAATGCTTCCCTTTGAAAATGAAAGAATAGTTGAAATCACTAGATATGACTACATGTATACCTATTTGTACGTCAATAGGTAGATGTAAATCAGCATTAGAGCCACGTCTCGACAGAGACATACCTTTTATCCTCAACAGTATTTAATTTCATAAACGTCCACCACTCATGTTACTATGACACTGCATGAATGTTTTTAGTTTCAGAGTGACCAATTTCTGAAGTTTTCAAAAAGTCCTCCAGCCAGTTCCTCAATTTACATGTAAACAGACACTCTGGCAGAGGTAATCTCCAGAGTACTGGCCCTGCTACTGAGCCCAGTACCTGCCCCACTGCTCCCAGTGCTCGTATCGTAGCTCATCGGTAGTCTTACAGAGAATCGAGTCGGTGAACAAGAGGAGAAGCCTGGCATGATGATTTTCCATTGCAACGATCTCCAGAATAATTCAGTGGGTCTAGTTGCCTGAAGCAACAGATTCCTCCTCTGTAGTCGTTGTCCTCCGCCCGTGGCCCATCCTGCCTGTGAACTACCAACATCAGAGTATAGAAACACTTTTAATCTGCTGATCCTTTTTACCCAAGACTGCTTTCAGTCATATCAGCAAATCATCTGAAGGAATTTCCTTTCACACACTTCTCCTTTGTTTTCGCTCTGCCCCTCTGTGGCCGCAGAATAACGCAATTCATTCCAACTGAGTTAACCAGAGGGAAGCTCGAAATCCAATAATAGACACGAGTTGTGGATTAGAAGTTTGAAATTCCCTTAGCTGCTGTGTAATCAAATATTAAAACGTAAGCATTCAGTGGCATGAAGTGAAACAAACTTTATCACATTTATTAGCGAGGATATTGTATTTCATTCTATTACCTTCCTCATAACAGAAAGCATAATATGTTTGTTTCACATAACATGAGATATCTGAACAGTGCATAGAGCACTTGTAGATGTGCACACAGGGAAACTGTGAACAGGGGTGGACACAACAACATCTGTAAAACAAAATGTAATCCAAGGTGTTGAATGACCACCAGGGCAACATACAAATATAAAATCACAATAGCAAAAAAAGCACTTCTCCAGATATCATGACATCATAGATTGGAAAAGTGCATGTCCTGAGAGTAGTTGACTGTGTGTTGAGGGTACCGCCTTAAAATATTGAGGTATAAAATACCTAAAACTTGCTTTGCTACTGTGTTTTGACAATTTGATTTGGCAAAATCATGCACAAAAAAATACAATAACTATCATATGAACCATGACAATAATAAGTGGATATTCAATCATGGTTGATGCAGGGGAATGGCTAATCGTGACTTTCAGATAAGAAAAATAAAACGCTGCCGGCTGCAGGTGACACAGGAGAATGTTTTCGATCAAATATGGAATTATTTGATGGGCGATAACCACACCCTGCACCCACACGCACAAACACCTATGTACGCTAACACTTAATCATTCTTACTGTGTGCATTTCTGCTGCATGGACGCCCTCATCTACATGCAAATCGTCCTGCACACATCCCTACGTTAACAGGCACATACTCATCCTCTCAGTGCCTCAGGCTTTTCTTCCATCTCTCAGATTGATATACGTTCATAAATATGCAGGTTCATGGTTTTAACTACAAATGCTTAAAAGTAGGAAGGAAGAATACAAAAGAAAAAGAAAGAAAGTCCCCTAAAGTAACATCATTTGGCAACTGCTGATGGTGAGACAGAACATAGACAGTTTTTATTTTAATTGGCGAAGCTGAATATCAGCCCTTTGATCGGAGATACAGTAACTGACATTCTGAAAAACCGGAGGCAAAAAGTAGGCCTGGGCCTCCACATATCTGACTCCCCCACTGCATCGTCAGGTGCAACCACAGAGATTCACGCTCATACTGTATGTTCTCGGCCACATATCCTGCAGTCACAATCATAGCATTATATATCCGGTCATCTGAACCATAACCTTATCTTATATCTGAATCATACTGAATATAGCAGACATGAGCAATGTAGAGGGTATTGCATTGATGTTTGAATGAATTCAGGATGAATGGATTAAATCAGGAGAAAAACATAAATAGCTGGTGTGCTATAAACTAAGTGAGATTATGCTAATTACATGGGTGCATTTAATAAATGGGTCTTGGGTCTGGTCGTAAATATTGAGGCACTGGCATATATTTAGTGATGCTGGCAAGAAACCTGATAGAAGGCAGGGTGCCATGAAGAAGTGGGCCCTGACCATCACTGTTTTATTTCCAATATGGGAGATGAAGAGGGCACTAAGTGGAGGGATACACTTAAAAGGATTAAATAAAACAGCGACAAATTTATACCATTAATTATGATTATGGATAAAATGATTGATTCAGCGGGGGGGGGGAGCTTGCCTTCCATGTTGTACTGTCCAGCTAATGTACACATCTTTGCATCAGAATCAGAATCAGAATCAGAAACCATTTATTTGCCAGGAATGTTTTCACACAAACGAGGAATTTTCCTAGCTCGCCTCAGAGTCCTGGAGGCGAACATGTCCTGGAGGGATGGCAGATTACAGCCAATCACCCTCTCAGCAGAGCGGATGATGCGCTGCAGCCTGGCCTTGTCCTTGGCAGTGGCTGCGGTGTGCCAGACGGTGATGGAGGAGCAGAGGATGGACTCAACGATGGCAGTGTAGAAGTGCACCATCATTTTCATCGGCAGGTTGAACTTCTTCAGCTGCCTCAGGAAGAACATCCTCTGCTGGGCCTTCTTGGCGATGGAGCTGATGTTCAGTTCCCACTTGAGGTCCTGGGAAATGATGGAGCCCAGGAAGCGGAAGGACTCCACAGTGTCGACGGGGGAGTCACACAGGATGAGAGGGGCGGGTGGGGCCCCTCTCATATATAAATAAGACATTTAAGAAAGTGTGTCCCATGCTGCCGCTGTAGGGTGTGCACACAGAGGCATGCCATCTCCCCAAGCCGAGCATGAATTCTAAACGTCAATAAATGCTCATTTAATGGAGGGAAGCCCAAATCATGGTCGTGATTAATGTGTAATTAACTGTGCAACCCTACCATTAATTCAGACCACATGCAAAGACTCTGCAATATAGTTATGTTGCAGTTTTAAGTATTTCGGCGAGTGAATTTTGAGGGAAATAAAAATGAACTGTAGGCATTTTGTTTAAATATTACACGTCTAATATACATAATATACACACGTTTGGCAGTAAGATGACTGAACTTAGTTGCAAAAAAGTTTTCATTCATCTTTGACCTCTGGAAAAATCCCCTCACTGTGCGCTATATTAAATTAGGCATCATCTGCATAAAAAGGTTTGCTTATTGATGCATGGAGAATGCTACAGAAAGGGATGCCAGAATAATAATTGTAATTCAAGAAAAACCTTATTTTAGGAAATGCTTAACTCAACCCACCTAAATACAGTAACAAACAACTGTCAAAGAACAATGTAATACAAAATAAGCAATGCCATTATATCTGTATTAACAGAAATCAAGTCTGCACAACTCTGACTACTTGCTACCTTTTTTGTGGCCTAACAATGCCGGTCATGGTCATTTACTGAGCTAACAGTTTTAACTGACCCTGTGCAGTCGGCTTCTTAGTAATCCCCTTTTTAAATCCAGATCTCCATGCACACAGCTGGCTCTTGAGGTTTGGTCTGATGGTCACACTAATCTGCATTGCTGTAATCTGTGTTCAATGGATATGGAGGGATTTACATGTCATACACAGATAAAAAAGGCAATTCCAAGACTACATGTTTCTAATTCTTGAATTACATTCAAAGAACAAAGAAGTAGTAGGCTTGAGCAATCCTTGGCTGAACATTATCTAGAACTGGAAATAAACCCCATGAAGAAAGGAGGTTTAACCAGCTCCATTGCTTCTGACCTCACCGCACCAACAGAAAAATGTATGTTGGTGCTCTTTATTCCACGTATCCTGTGCAAAGAGATTAATCCATGTAAACCTGCATCTACAAGCAACAAAAAATAAGGGGATTGCACAATCTGATACATGATGGTGGTGTAAACCATAGAGCCTCTTTCTGGAGTTTCTTTAGCTTCATGGCACACAATCTCATATGCAGCGTGGTTTGCTAGTGTGATATTAGTTATAATCAAGTCTTTTACGATGGGCTTTTCTTTTTTTACAATTAGCACCGCACACACACACACACACACAATAACATACACAGGCCTGCGTGAATATATTGGCAGTTGTCGGTTGTTGGGCTGATGGTGGTCTGTTGGACAGTTTTAACATATTACCCAACCTAAGTATATACAGTGCTGTAGAGGCCAGATGTTAACCTTTAAAGGTACATTTATTTGGGTCCAGACTTCACCTCAACTAGTTTCAAAAGCTCATGGGCCAGTTCTCCAACACAGATGCATGCCGTGTGTCAATAAGCTGAGGGAGAGCTATGCTGACTGTCTGCTGTCGTACTCAGGCCTTATTGGTAAGTTATCTGAAGTGTTTTTAAATTACTTCAGAATGTGCAAGATACAATGTAAAGCTATACTGGTAACTGGACCTAAAGTTGGACTACAAATGGTATTTCTTAAGATTTGCTTTGAACCTATCCAGATGAACTTCCTTCAAAAGGCCCTTTTTCAAATAATATACTGTACATTATTTGTTGTCAGTCAATCGTTTGGTTATCAAACTTGATTTTTTTTTCTTTATTATCAATATAATTAGAAGTGATATATACAGCTTTAAACTGTTTTTTAGAAGCCAGTAGATAACAGAGAAAGGTGAATATTTTACTTTAACAGCTGCACATAATTTAAGCCAGTTCCTTAAAACTACAGTACAGTATTAATAAGCTGCTTATAAGCTGCTTAGAGGTAGTCTAAACAGGTCATAATTCATCTTTAATAGCTATTTATGTTATTGTGAAAACATTTCCTTCAAACAGGTGGATTTCTCATGATAACGCTATAATGTATCTTTGTTCAAGTCTCATTTTCACTGTAACAGACCCAGAATGCATCATCATGTAAGTGAACGTAACCTTCGTTCACTGGCCATTAGCGCTGCAGCCAACCTTAGTCGCTCTCCTCCTGTCAATTTAAACACAAATTTGATGTTTATAATGCAATTATATTGGAGATCGGTGAATAGAAATGCATAAATGCCAATGTCCTGAACTCATATTTCATTGAGTATTGGCGGATAACGATCGTCAGTAAAACTTTATTTCACTCTGTGATGCTTAACTATGTAATTAATCCGCGGAAAAAATGCGTGCCAGACTTCCCCTCAACTAGTTTCAAAAGCTCATGGGCCAGTTCTCCAACACAGATGCATGCCGTGTTTCAAATAAGCGTACACAATTTGAACATGCCGACTGATCTGAAAGAGCATTTTTAGTATTTACATATGAAAAATGTTTCTCCGCTAAACTTTCACTTTAATTCCATAATTGAGGACATTACTGACACTGGACATTTTGGCATCTGTACAACACAAGTTTGGTTCTAATAATCGGGCGTTCACTATAGTGAACGCAGCTCCCCAAGACACCGTAATTAACCTCTTCTTTGAGATTCATATTCAACCCTACCTGTCTGTCAGTCTTTCAATAGGTCTTTTGTGTCAACCTATTGGACGTCAAAGGGTCAGATTCCAGTGTTTGCTACACTGGCTTGTTATTTGGTCTACATCAATGGCAGCATGGTGGCCTTGCTCAGGGGGTGCAACTGAAGAAGGCTAAGTGAGATTAGTTTGTTCTTAAGCCTGAAGGTCTTTAAACAAGATATGTTCAGACGGACTCTCCTGAGACCCAGGAAAAAAAATATGTTAAATATTTTTTTTATTTTGATAAATTAAGTGTTGGGGTAGTAAAAAAAAAACATTGCAAATTTTATAACATGTGCAGTGTGGTGTACAACAGGACTTTGTTAAGGACAGATCTTCGTCAACGTACTGCTGGAAGTACTGCTGTGGCTGCAGTCTCTGCCAAGGAAAGTTGGCAATGGCACCCCCCCCCCCCACATGTGATGTCATTGTAAAGCTACGGTTGTCCTCTTTAAGGAACATCAGGACTCAATAGAGTGGCATGTGTAGTATGAGAGGAATTAGCAAAAAACATAATGTGCACTACAGTGTACAAAAATGCATTGCCGGGTCTCAGGAGGATATAGGATCACAGTTATCGGCATGCACTTCAAGGTCAATACACCAATGACACAGGAAACTAGAGTAATGTTTGGTTAAATGAATTAATGTATAGGTTAAATGATAAGTTGGAACAGTTTTGGTCAATAGCCACCTTTTTTTTTTTTTTTGTAGTTTATTTTCTTCATTTGAGTTATGTCTGGCATTTATTGCTGCATGTTATAGATAGCCATGACAAGAAAGACATTAAGACAGTAATATCACAGAAACAAGCAATAACTGTTTTCAATATGGATTACAGTCATAGTGCAAGCACAGAACAAACCACAGACAAATAATAATATAATAACAACTAATACCAATCTTCAACAGAGCCCTGTCTCCTAAAAATGACCTTCCCATAACAAGAAACTGCATTCTGTATTATGTTTTAAGGGAAAAGTGTTTTGACCTGGATTTTGTAAAATATGTAATCCAAGTGTATATATGTCAAAACGTAATTGAGAGTGTAGTTTAGTTATATAGGAATGTAACAGGGTTTCCTTGCTAATGTCAAATTATTTAATAGCCACACATTTGTGAAGCAAATAAATCACTTTTCAGAAAAGTGAGGATGGTCTTGTGCTCTTGTTGGAGATTTGAATAAAGTAATTGTTGAACTATTCGCTCATAAACTTGAACATGATCTTGGAGACAGTCAAACATGGATTGTACCCCTGAAACAGAGAATATGTTACCCAAGAATGATCTTATTAAATGCAAAAATGCTCCTGACAGAAAAGTTTTTTTTCTTGCGTCTATATGGAGTCACATTTTGCTCTCGGTGACTGTAATTGAGGCAGAACTGTCACACCTATGGCTTGAGAGCTCCAAACACCCACTAAAGGATCACAGCTCACATCTCGAGGCACTTGTCAGATGTAAGTAATGGCTTTTGTAATATGTGATTAACCCTGGGTTCAAGAATGTATTCAGATTTAATCATGGCTCATTCTGTGGTGCATGAAAGAGTGCAGTGAGCTTCAATTCCACCTCAAAAGGCAGATTTACAGAATTCATTCTTCCATGTCGAGGCCGAGGGTACAGTTTGTGTTACTGCACCGAACTCAGTCGGGCAAGAAGGACTTTGTACCAACAAATAGCAAAAATGAGATGTGAGAGTCATTATGTTGGCCAGAGAGTGTTTTTGCTGGGCTGTGATGGAAAGCCTGGCACACTGTGATGGAACTTGGTTTATGTGAAATAAAGTAGGGAAAATGCACAGCGTCTGAGCAGGTGTTTGTATTTTCACGCCGTCAGTTTCTGTTTTCTGTAAGGCTGCAGACAACAAAATCATCTGTAAATGACATGCTTAAGATAACAAGAAAAACAGCAACAGTCACACAAACACACAATGGAATATACTAATATGAGCATTGTGCTTTTTGAGCTTTGAATATTAGGGTTTGAGCTGTTCGGTGTGGTCTACATTGGAGTTTTTCTGTTGCACACATAAGGTTTGTTCACGACTACCAGACTTAATGAGGTCACAGACTGGGATCTGATAACAACCTGAAGTACACGATTTAGCCAGAGCATTTAAGTTCAAACGTGTAACAAAGCAACTGCAAGAAATGGAGCAACTGGAGCAACAAATTGGAACAATAAATCATAATTAAACCTCTGTAAAAGATGTTCATTCATATATTGTTGTGTTTAGAAATAAACTCTATTCACAGCTCTCATACAGCCTTTTCATTTTCAAAGATGCTTCCAGTAAATTATGTAATTCTAGTAAAAAATAATAGTCGTACATATGTGTTCTGGCTATGATTTAGGGACGAAAAGCTGCTTCCTATTTTTGGGATTATGATTCATGTCAATAATGACAGAAATAGATAGCCTACTATCTACATAAGGGTGTATTTTCTAATACACCTAAGAGACACTGAGAGATGTCCTTAGGACTATGGATGGGAATGCACAAATTCTGCAATGTAATTAAACTGTCAGGGACAAAGTAAAGAGGTAATGGTATTACACAGTGAAAAATGATGGTGGAAATAAGGAGTGTAACATCGCTTTAAGAAATTGCTCTGTCAGAAAATATTTCCTCACGATGCCTTTCTTTCTTTTCACTGAAATTGACTCAAATATTTCTCTTCATTGTTCTCCATCTCTTGCCTGCACTGTATCTTCTAATATGATTCACTCAAGACTACCTTCATCTTGAAGAATTGATCATTTAGGATGTGTAAACAACAATGCAACCTGTGCAAGTAAATCCTACTTATTATTGATGAGGAAATATAAAATGATGTATCTCTCTTCTTTCTAAGTTGAGCCTGCATCTACAAAGGAGAACAACTGTCTGAATGCTGCTAAAGCCTGTAACCTGAACGACACATGTAAGAAATACCGCTCGGCGTACATCAACCCCTGTACCAGCAGGGTGTCTGCTTCTGAGGTCTGCAACAAGCGCAAATGCCAAAAGGCCCTACGGCAGTTCTTTGACAAGGTAATTAAGCATGTTCATTCTGAGAGCTGCTCTTTGTGTGTTTGACTCGCTGCTCAAATCAACATCTAAACCAAATGTCAAAGGAAAAAAGCTATTTTAAAAGCAATATCACAGCCAATCTCTTGGTAAACGTCTCAGTTACTTATCATAACGCTGAACTCCACTAAAAGCTACTATTAACGCTGGGAGGCAGCCAAAGTGGATCTGACCCCATTTACACAAGCTGTTAAAATGTGTTTTGGGTGATCTGATTGCAATCGGACAGTGCTGGACCACATACTAGTACAGTTGTAAATGCACCCAAAACTGCAATTGTGACCAAATTATTCAAACCACCTCCTCCTGGTCCCGGAACACATTTTGAACCCATTGACCACAAGTATAAATGCAGTTACATTTTCAATGCACTTACAACAACTACGGTGGGCGAAAATACGTAGTGCAAGCCTGATATAATGCAGTCTTCCTCATCCCTTTCAGAGAGGGTTCTTCATCGGATCTCAATGTGGACACTGGAGACGCACATAATCACCAAGCGTAACTGTAATCAGTGGCGGTTCTACATGTAATTACGCCCCGGGCGAGACCCCCTCCGAGCGCCCCCCACCCCCGCCGGGAACATTTAAATTTTTTTAATTATAAACTTTAATTCCTCAATTGCACAAATCATTCAATAGAACATTTGAATAACACACTTAAGAGAATCAATGCACACAATTATGCACAACACAGTTACAACATAACTTAAGCCCACTAATTGCATTAGAGTACTGCTCTATAGCCTACAGTGGATCCCCCTGTTCCCCCCCTTGTCCGTTCCATTTGGGAGACCCAGAGGTGAACTATTCCCCCGCGCCCCCTCCCCTTCCCCCTTCCCACACATGATCTGTAGACGGTAGTGATGGGAATTCCGGCTCTTTTTAGGGAACCGGCTCTTTTGGCTCGGCTCACTAAAAAGAGACGGCTCTTTCGGCTCCCAAATGGCTCTTCAGATTTTTTGGTGCTTAAATTAATTTATTACCAACAATAATGTAAAATTATGCGCAATATGAATTACTAATGTAAAAAAAAAACATGCACTATATCAAATGTTTATTATATAATACACTTTTATTTATACACTCTACAGAGTGATAAAAAAAGTGCAAAAACAAACGTTTAACTATTTACAAATGAACTTAACTAACTTTTAACTATTTTAAACTTTTAGCTTTTTAATACTTAACAGATTTAAAGTGAAACAACATAAGAAGCTTACAGAATCACACAACAAAATATAAATTAAAATGTGTAAAACAAAAAGAAAAAAATCAGCATCCAGAGTTTTGTCCTTCAGTGAAGATTTACATTGAGAAAGACCAAGTGCCTCAGCTTTGAGGGCTGATGCTGTTTCTTCTCCGTAATGATCTGCCCTGTTTTGGAGAACATTCTCTCTGAGGGGACTGAAGCTGCTACGATGCACAGTCTCGTGACGTCACATGAACTGTGTAACTCCCGCCCCTCTGCTCATCGCAGGCACAGAGACGACGCCACACATATTGACCAATCAAATGCGGCTTGAGAGAGCGAGCCAGAGAGCGAGAGGGAGAAAAAAAAAAGAGAGCCGGCCCCGTCGTTCACGTCAGAGAGCTCTCAGAGCCGTTTCGTTTGCGACCGACACATCACTAGTAGACGGCACCTTCTTAGCAAGCAGGGGCGCCTGCAGCTGCAGGGGGCGCCAATTTGCCAATTCCCCTTACAGTGATATGATAGATAATGGAAAACCGCTTCGCGGCCCAGATGATATATATATATATATATATTTTTTTTTTTAAGTGGTCGTGCCGCCCCCCACGTGTCATGAAAAAGTGCCGCCCCGGCCCGGGTCGCCCGTGCCCAAAACCGCCCCTGACTGTAATCAGGTTAAATCAGATATAATCTGGATATGAGACACATTTTAAAGGTGTAAAGGGGCCTATGCTCACATTTCGTACAGGTGGAAGTTGCATTGGAATTTGAAGATCTTTTTTTAGAGAGCAAAGAAAGAAGACAGTTTTTCAAATATAAATGGACACCTTTTTTTATTTCTCCTTCATTTTCTTTCCAAAATAAAGGTTCCAACTAAATACAGCTATGGGATGCTGTTTTGCTCCTGTCCAGCGGGGGATCAGACAGCATGTGCAGAACGCCGACGACAAACAATCGTACCCGTCTGCTCCTACGAGGACAAAGACAAGCCGAACTGTCTGTCTCTTCAGAACACGTGCAAGACCAACTACATCTGCAGGTGAGAAGGCAAAGAGGGATCCTTAACAGACTTCATCTGTGATTCAAATATACAGTCCAATGTTCTTCATACCGGTGTTTTTTTACCACTATAAATGATTGGACTATTGCTTATGCATGTGACAAAGCACGTATCCTAGTATAAGCCTGACGTCTAAGAACAGCATCAGGAAATAAGCATCTATAATTTGTATCTCTGTGGTTTTTAGGTCAAGGCTTGCAGACTTCATCAGCAACTGTCAGCCAGAAGCTCACTCCATATCAGGCTGTCTGAGGGAGAGCTATGCTGACTGTCTGCTGTCATACTCAGGCCTTATTGGTAAGTTATCTGAAGTGTTTTTAAATTACTTCAGAATGTGCAAGATACAATGTAAAGCTATACTGGTAACTGGACCTAAAGTTGGACTACAAATGGTATGTCTTAAGATTTGCTTTGAACCTATCCAGATGAACTTCCTTCAAAAGGCCCTTTTTCAAATAATATACTGTACATTATTTGTTGTCAGTCAATCGTTTGGTTATCAAACTTGATTTTTTTTTCTTTATTATCAATATAATTAGAAGTGATATATACAGCTTTAAACTGTTTTTTTATAAGCCAGTAGATAACAGAGACACATTAAAAGTATGGAAAGGTGAATATTTTACTTTAACAGCTGCACATAATTTAAGCCAGTTCCTTAAAACTACAGTACAGTATTAATGATGTATTATAAGCTGCTTAGAGGTAGTCTAAACAGGTCATAATTCATCTTTAATAGCTATTTATGTTATTGTGAAAACATTTCCTTCAAACAGGTGGATTTCTCATGATAACGCTATAATGTATCTTTGTTCAAGTCTCATTTTCACTGTAACAGACCCAGAATGCATCATCATGTAAGTGAACGTAACCTTCGTTCACTGGCCATTAGCGCTGCAGCCAACCTTAGTCGCTCTCCTCCTGTCAATTTAAACACAAATTTGATGTTTATAATGCAATTATATTGGAGATCGGTGAATAGAAATGCATAAATGCCAATGTCCTGAACTCATATTTCATTGAGTATTGGCGGATAACGATCGTCAGTAAAACTTTATTTCACTCTGTGATGCTTAACTATGTAATTAATCCGCGGAAAAAATGCGTGCCAGACTTCCCCTCAACTAGTTTCAAAAGCTCATGGGCCAGTTCTCCAACACAGATGCATGCCGTGTGTCAAATAAGCGTACACAATTTGAACATGCCGACTGATCTGAAAGAGCATTTTTAGTATTTACATATGAAAAATGTTTCTCCGCTAAACTTTCACTTTAATTCCATAATTGAGGACATTACCCACACTGGACATTTTGGCATCTGTACAACACAAGTTTGGTTCTAATAATCGGGCGTTCACTATAGTGAACGCAGCTCCCCAGGACACCGTAATTAACCTCTTTGAGATTCATATTCAACCCTACCTGTCTGTTAGTCTTTCAATAGGTCTTTTGTGTCAACCTATTGGACGTCAAAGGGGCGATCCGTACGGATCCCGGATCCACAGTGGTCTGCTACACCAGTAATTTACACTGTTTTCAAGTGGAGCTTATTTCCTTTTGTTCAGTCTTTGATCCATCAGCAGGTTCCATCATGTAGAAAGGAAACATGTTGAGTTTTAGTAATGAGATTTGAACGCAGGGCAACAGTGACCAATTGCAAACTCCACACGCAGACCTTTTAATCTATCCCATTCATATTCTACTCCACACAGGTAACACCCTCTAATGTGCTCATCTCTGTCTCTGCACAAAGACATTTGCATGTACTTGCACAGGTAATACGTGCGAGCCAAATCAATCCCATGCTTGTAATAAAAAAGGCAACAGTTTCATTCACTTACATCAAGATGACAAAATAGCCATAAGTGGTTTCATTTGATTTTCTGCCAATTGAGTACAATCTGCCCCAATTTGGTCCAGACTGTTCCCAATAGTTGGTAAGAAACAACAGGCCTTATGTTATGCCACATATTAAAGCAGAATCAGTGAATCATGATGCAGCAGGTTGTTGTGTCAGTGTAAAGGCAGAAGGTAGAGTCAATGGGGATCACCCTTTTTTTCCAATATAGCCTATTTCAACGGTTAAAGAGGGGAATTACATGTATGCATCATGACGCAGCTCCACAATGAGGAACCCTGCAAGTATTGTAAAAGAAATTGTAAGTAAAGGCACCCTATAATACTGAATAAGCTCACTTTCAATGGCTGATCTGAGCATTCAAATGTAAGTGTGCAATCAAAAGAGTCCTGAGAGTAATGTTACAACAACTAACAATAGTTCTCTGTTTTGCTGCAGGTACGGTGATGACACCCAATTATGTGCGATCACTTGGGATCAGCCTGTCGCCGTGGTGCGACTGCGGCAGCAGCGGCAACAGCAAGCCAGACTGTGAAAGATTTGCAGAGTTTTTCACCCACAATCGATGCCTACGTGAGTTCCAGTACAGCAGAGATTATAATGTCCCTTCCAAAATTGGCCTATTCTTCACAGCATGAGGCCAAATTGACCCTTTGTATCGTCTAAACTTCAATTGACCTTTTGAAATTATGGACTGGGAGATATTGACTACAAACTGTAATAGTACAGTGTGTGATGGTCAATCATGGGTTTGCCCTACATATACAATGCATGTTACTTTGACTGTGTCTACCGTCTCTTGAGCATTTCTTTTCTCTTTCTGTTCATATGTGAGCATGAATGGCAGTCAGTGCCCTTCACACTTCAGGTTTTAAAAGTATAACAGAGCAATTTTAATTGAACGTCTACGTCCTTAATAACTCATGCCCAATTGCTTTTTACTATGATTAAGACTAGATATTACAAAAAAAGTATTTTTTTGCCGACAGGGAAAAGTATCTTCGATAAAATGTCGGAGTTAATGACGAAAAAAATTGCATTACATAAATAAAGTTTTCAAATTTCAGCCAGTTATTAAGTTCCTTTTTTGTGAATCATAGCTATTATAGGTAGACACTGCTTTTAAAAATGCTCTCGAGAAAGGTCAAGTAATTTAGTTTCCTCCACAATCATCCAAAGTATCAATTATATGCAGCTCTTAGCTGGGCATGAACAAACTGTTTAGGGCCATGCCACTTGCACTTACTTCTCCGTCACTGACTGAAGATATGGGGTTATTTCAGTCTCTTTAATGGCAAATGCACACAGAAAGATTCACAAATGCGCACAGAACAATTCACAAATATATTCAATTCACAAATGCACACAGAAAGATTCACAAATGCGCACAGAACAATTCACAAATATATTCGATTTACAAATGCACACAGAAGGGTTTACAAATACATTCCAATGATTTATATCAATGTATAAAAAAAAAAATCACAAATATATTTCTGCATTTGTTTGTGAAAAGCTTCACATTTACGAGTGGCTTTTATGAGACTCCCCTGCCGTCCTTTGGATTCGTAAATGCATTTTTTCTATATGGACCTATCCGTAGCCAATCAGACGTCGCCCTCATTTTCAACCACTCACATGAGTGCAGCTCCCCCCTCCCCTACCCACGAGGGCGGAGCCAGCGTACAGTTACGGAATTAGCGGAGCTCATCAGTCAAACAATGGCGCTGGTAGACACAACTGAAAGTTGACGTTCTCTGAATACTACAGTTGTTGAGTCACAACATGACATTTTAGGATGTTTTCAGGCGAGAAGTTAGTTGTTTAAGCATCAAATCTGTGGTCCGTTCATCTAGAACCCGCCGATTTAAAAAGATACGCCGACGGTTTGAGTTCCTGGTCGCGGGACCATGAGCCCCGTCTGCACCGGGCCGTCAGCTTTCTGTTGCCCGCCGAGAGCAGCCTGATCCCGGCAGGACTTTTTGAAATGATCCGCTGGCTCCGATTTCTCCGTAGCGGTTAAACATGAGATATAATTCAGTTTTGAGGATCTAACGAGCAATCTTTATTAGTTTATTATTTATTCACAGTAACGTTACATCAGTTTGACGGAGGGAAAGGTTATTTATATCTTAAGATTTTAATTTAACTTTTACTTTGAACTACAGCGGTGTCTTTTGACGTTTGACCGAATTGATTGCAATTATATGTGTATCTATATAAATATAATATTAAGTATTTATATAAAATGCATTAAAAAATACATATGAATTACAATTAATTATTATTATATATATATATATTCAAAATCAAATATATATATTAATTAATTGATAAAGCAGGATATGCTCCAAGGAGGTCAATTACAGTAAAAAAAATAAAAATCAATGTTTAACCGCTACGGAGAAATCAGAGCCAGCGGATCATTTAAAAAAGTCCTGCCGGGATCAGGCTGCTCTCGGCCCGGTGCCGGCGGGACTCAGCTGTCCCACGAGCCGGACCTCAAACCGTCGGCGTATCTTTTTAAGGCGGCGGGTTCTAGATGAACGGGCCACAGATTTGATGCTTAAACAACTAACTTCTCGCCTGAAAACATCCTAAAATGTCATGTTGTGACTCAACAACTGTAGTATTCAGAGAACGTCAACTTTCAGTTGTGAGTACCAGCGCCATTGTTTGACTTATCACCTCCGCAAATTCCGTAACTGTACGCTGGCAACGCCCTCGTGGGTAGGGGAGGGGGGAGCTGCACTCATGTGATTGGTTGAAAATGAGGGCGACATCTGATTGGCCACAGATAGTCCATGTTGAAAAAAACGCATTTACGGATCGGATCACGGCAGGGGAGTCTCATAAAAGCAACTTGTAAATGTGAAGCTTTTCACAAAGAAATGCAGTGTAATCCACAAATACAGTGCGATCCAAAAATACAGTGTAATCCACAAATGCATACAAATACATACAAATTCAGATATATAATTGTGATTTTTTTAAACATTTATATAAATCATTGGAATGTATTTGTAAACCCTTCTGTGTGCATTTGTAAATCGAATATATTTGTGAATTGTTCTGTGCGCATTTGTGGATCTTTCTGTGTGCATTTGTGAATTGAATATATTTGTGAATTGTTCTGTGCGCATTTGTGAATCTTTCTGTGTGCATTTGCTAATAAAGAGACTGAAATAACCCCATATGAAGACATCTGCTATCTTGTTAGATGTGCAGACTATATTATTAAAAAGAGGCTTGGAGGCCATGCTGCAGGATACGGCTTATTACATGTAATTATACAATTCTACAGTTGAATGGAAGTAATGATATTGAATGCATATTTTCTCATAAATCCGTACACATTTCTCACTTTACATATAATTTAAATATATATTGTCCATTAAAATATAGATTTAGTAAAGGAACAAAAATGGTACAAATGAATACGCTATATTCTTGCAGGAAATGCTATCCAGGCCTTTGGCAATGGTACTGATGTTGGAGTCTGGCAACCTCAACCCCCGATTCAGCCGACTGTACCAGAGCCCAGCATCACTGGGAGGGGCAAAGACCGAACCAGTAACAGACTGGATGCCCTGACAGACATCACCAAACTGGATCTTGATGGAGACTCATTATATCACATCTGTGGGACCTTACAGGTGACGTTTTTAAAGTATAGAGTTTGAAAGAGGAGTTGTTGCAGTGTTTGAATATAGGAGGTATTTTTCTTGCTGACTGACAAAACGGATGTTTATTTATAATGTAAACAAACAAACACTAAAAGTAGAGAAAGAAGTGAAGACAAAATCACTGCATAATTTTTTTCCAATATAAAAGTCACAAACTAAATGTCTCTGTGCGAGCTGAGAGCAGGATTGAAAAAAAACGTCCAATTGCATTTATCTTAGTTATTCAATGTATTTTTAATTTGACTCTATTATGGCTAAAACATACCTCAAGAGAAAGCACAAACTAATTTAAAGAAACAAGTTTCTAACACTGAAACAACTTTTCAGTGTTAGAAGCAAATCCGGTGGCTCCTTTATTTAGAGATTTCTAACCACCTTATACCTTTACTGGTCTCATTAACAAAGAAACTATAATTTCCAGGCTTTTCTTCCCTGTACATTTTGAAGTTTTCGAAACCTCTCAAAACTTAGGAGAGCAAAAAGCCTGAATCTAAATATCAGGTAGAGATCTTTTCAGAGCTTCTGTCTGAGTTTCAGACGTCTGGCTCTGTCAACTTGACGGATCCGGGATGGTTTTATGATGCATGCACAGAATCCCGCCTCCCGGGCAGAAAGCTGAGACGTCAGCGTGGAGTCAGAGCTTCCAAAGCTGTCATGTCAAAGCTAATTGGTTGCCACGGTAACATCAAAAATGGCCCACAAGGGTAGTGTGTCTGCTTCTGTGTGTGTGTGTGTGTGTGTGTGTGTGTGTGTGTGTGTGTGTGTGTGTCTCAGTGTGTGTGGCAACACAGTATCATTCTCAGGATATACCACATTTTTGACTTAGCTTTGTCACAACAATAGCTGCTCATGGTTAAATAATACAAAATGCTGCACTTGAGCAGAATGACTAGCAAACTGATTTGCTCTGAAAGTGTCTCAAGAACAATTCAAGCTTTACAAATCACAAGAACCTGTCTAACCTCTCTATTTCAAAGCTGTTCTAGAGCTTCCGTTAATATCTCTCGATCATCCTCAGCAGATGAAGCGTGTGCCGTTGTCATGCATTGTTAATGTCCGCAGTTTCAGCTCCATCGAGAGGTTTTCAACAACTGTTTCCAGGTGAAGGATAATGTAAACCTTTAATCTCATGAAAGAAAGAAAATCCTGAGTAAACTCCTTATCTGCTGAGGAAGATTGTGTGATACGGGCCAAAGTTTCATAACAGCTAACTTCTAAATTGACCTTGTGGTGACATTGTTATGTTATTTACAATAGGTAATCATAGTGTTTCACTGTAGACTGACATTATTTCTTAGATATAACTCATTTAATTCAACATGTGTCTAACCATATGCATGAGAACACAAATCTCAAAAACAATTTCCAATGTGATTTAAAAAAGTGCTTCCACAAACGTTCCAAGCAGTCACAGATAATAATGCAAATAGTATAATTAGTTTTTTTAATACCTATTGCAATTGTAGAAAAACACTTCAATGCGCTGATTATGACATTTTACGTGATAAATTGCACGTTTTGCTGAAACGTGCTTTCAGGTACTCTGCATCTACTCCATTGAAAGTGTTTGGCTGCAGCAACACATTTCAGACCTGCGCTATTCTCTTCTGATAAATACTATGGGGCTATAAATGAGATGATATCACATATACTTTAAGGGAGACAATCTATCATATTGGCTTTTAATAGCGATAATATGATTTATCACCGGTAAAAGCATCCTCCAGGACGAAAGACCTCCTATAGAGCAATTAATCACTCTTCTCCAGAATCCTGGTTCATAGAATTCTTTCTACTTAAAAACCAATGCGTTGAGTGTTTATTATGTTCCCAAACCACCACAGAGTCACTTTATCATTTGCTGTACTCCATCTCTGTATCTGGGAGTGTGTATTTGTTTGTGTGTGTGCAAAATGCATTTGGGTGTTTTTATATGTGGCTGAAGAGGTTTGGAGGAGTCTGAGAAAAGTTTTAAAGTTATTAAACTGTCATAACCTTGAGCTGGCGCAAACAGGGGATCTAACACAAACACACGTCTGGCTCGAGGCGGATGATTATACAAAGAGGTCCATGTAGGGCTTAACTGTGGGAATTGGTGGGCACTGAAAGTATTATCATGAATCTTATTGTTGTGTATTTTGCTGCATAACCGTGGCGGTGGGAGTTTGACTCGATGCAGTAATGATTTTGCTAGGACTTGTTTTACTTTGAAGACAATACCCTTCCTTTAGCCACAGTCATGCCACTGAAGGATGACGTCTGCTCAGATGTATATTTCAGAGCATATTGTTTCCAACATCTTCAGCCAGTTTGCGATTTTGAAAGACAAAACAGGATCAAATAAGAATGAAATTGGAGCACCATGGTAGCCATGTAACCGCAACGTCCTGGGTTCGCCTCCGGTCCTGGACCTTTGCTGCGTCTTACCCCTCTCTCTCTCGCTCCCCCATTTCCAGTGTCAGCTGTCTAATAAAGAAAGAAAACAATATGTATATATTCTTAGAAATGAAACGAATGAAAATGAATACCGTCTCTTCATTTTTTTCTTTCTTCTAGGCCCAAAAACTGGTGTCAAATCTGACAGTGGATACTGCTCAGTGTGTGGTAAGAAGTGTTCTACTCTCGTCAGTTCCATTCAAGGTTTTAGGGCCCAAACAATAGATTTGTGAGGTCAATAAAGATATTGATATTTGAAAGCTACAAGAAATCTGATATTATAAAGATATTGTATCAAATATGGGTCCTTTAAATGTGGTCATTAATAAATGAAAATGATGCACTGATTCAATATTTTACAGTCGAAAAAAGAAAAGCTTTCAAATGCTCTCAGGACAAAGAAAAGAAATAGTGAATGAATGTCCACTTTTAAACACATTATGTTTCTATAAATCAGATGTTCCATCTTGGCCATGTGTTAAAACCTTTTCCAGAGTTTCAACTCTGTAGGTTTCTGTATGCACAAATTAAAATTCTGCTGTTATATAAAATATTAGTTCTAACCTGATTTTGGAAGCTATCTGCAGCACCAGATTAGCTTTGATTGTAGGCACAAGCAAAACATATTCTGATCCAGATTCACGATAAAAAAAAAGATATCAATTGTGATCTTTCAGCTTCATGACACAGTTTTTTCCCCTCAGAACCATCAACTGGATGAGTCCAGGAACTCAAATGCCAACGCTAGAAGCCCAGCAGCTGAACTCACCTGCTTACACCCCTCAAGTCTGCTCCTCTCACTCACCTTTGCGTTGACGCCAATGCTCTTACGGCCTGAAGGTTTTCCGCTGTTGTAGGATCGGAGGATTATGGATCAACACTCCTCTCAACAAGTGATTCAACTCATTTCTCATTTAGACATTTGCCAAAGTGTGACACTTGCATTTTCTCTGAAAACGGAAATAATCAACACAAGAGCGCTGACGTCAGACAACAGTGGATTATTTCTGAGTCGTCCGTTTTAAATGTTGCTGACCTGTTGAAGCTGTTGCTGAGATATCAGCTCATCTGGCCTCCAGGCCTCACGGGGAGCAATTTGGTGACTTCAAGAATCAGATTCAATGCTGAGGAACACTCGTTTTTTGGGGAGTTAACCTCTATGATCTGATCTGTGAGTAAATGCACTTCTTTGGAATGTGTTGCAATCAGTGCACATCTGACTGAATGGACTGTCAATGTGCTGAACAGTGTTTTGGGGAAAGAGTGGATCGTTTATGTATAACTGTGCTCGGATTTGTCCAGCCAATAAACCTGCTTTAGTTCAACAAAAGAAAAACTAAGTGTTGTATAAAAGTGCTGATCTATAATATGTCAAAAGGGACGACTAACACATTTCACAGACACACTGAATGAAATAATGCATATTTAATTCAAGATCCCATCGCATTGTCCCAGCGTGTCATCAAAGGACAAAAACATATCAGCCAGAAGAAAGTAACAATTTCTATTCTACATGTTCGGTACTAGGTATAGATCAGTTTTGTAGATTTATTTGATCGTTATGGTTGTTTGTGGTTTAATCACATCGCCTCGAAAAGAACATTTTGTACATATGATACATCAAGTGAACACTCTATAACAGTATACTGCCGTTAGCGTGTAACATATTGTCTGTAATGTTTTTGGGAGTCTTTGTTAGTATCTGTTGACTGAGGCCGGTCAGAATTATCCAGTGTAACTCTGATTTATGAAATGTGACAGGATATGGTTCATTAATCATGTGGTTAAAGATATGACTGTTGTGTGGTTATATTTTGGTATATGATTGCAAAGTGCATAATGTTATCTTAAACAGTATTTTTCTTGAGAAATAACAAACTGTCTGTAACAGCAACAAGAACATAAAGACTTTACGAAAAGTGTCTTTACTGGCAAAAATGAAGTTATGTTATCTTTCTGTTCTACTAATAAAGAATGTGTACATATTTACAAGTAGAGCAAATGCCAAAAGACAAAAGCTTACACTGCCAGCGATTACTGCTGATATAAACAAAGGTCAATGAAAACACTTACATACTTACTATAAACGTAATGACACCATAATTATCAAAGACATTCAAAGAATGTACAATATTAAGACAAGGAATGTTGAAAACTTGTCTTTAAACATCGTTGCCATTTCCAAAAATGTGAAATGTGTCACATAGATATCTTAATGATGCACGTTTGTACAGATTGTGTATCAGATTTGATGTTATTGTTTAAAGATTTTGGTCCAAAAATACTCCATAATTTTTTATCTAATTTGACCTATAAACTTGAAGACATTTTTTATGTACAAGTCGCCATGAAAAACATAAACAAATTGGTTATCTGTTCTGAGTTTCCTAAACAGCTGAAATAAAAATGGTGAACGGTGACTCATGCTGGTTTCTGAAATCCACAGAAAAGGATACACCCTGTTTTGGGCCGATATCATTCCCTCCAGTTCATCTGTATTTTTAGCAACCAGGAGGGACACTTGTAAAGCAGGATTATGAGATAGCAGCAGGCAGACAGGCCGCTATTGTCAGTCAGATCACATCAGTCCCAGTGCGGAGTGACACGGGCGGACAAGGACGCCGCCTGTAGAGGACAGACTGCTCCGTGGACAGGATGGGGGGGGGCACGTCTCGCCAAGAACATGACACACCTGTTTGGGCTCAGTGATGGAGCACTTGACCTAGAGAGAGAGCCTACGATTTATTAGATGTGTCATAAAACCAAAATATCCTCCTCATGTTATACATGAGATGGAAAGGACACATTCGTACGAATAGATCAGTGATCGGAGAGATTCAAACGCGTAGCTTCGGGAAATATGGTTATTCGCTTTTTGGCAAAAATGTTAAACAATATCAAGTTTAAAAAAATGACCAACACCAAGAATATATAGCTGATTCCTCTGTGCCGTGGAGCTTTATTGATGTGGAAGAAATTGATCAAAAACCACATAAAACCATAACTGATATCGATGGCCAAAGAGCAAAACCTCCTTCTGCAAGAAATAACGGTTTTCTTGCAGAATGCTATTTCGTAAGGATACCCAATACATAATACAAAAATACTTGCAGATAGGAGGGTTTTCCCCACTTTTCCTGGATCAATTTGCAGACAGGAGGTTTTGCACTTTGGCCATCAATGTGTTCCTTCGGCTGGCACATCAAATGAAAATAGTGTGAGAAATATTTGATAAACCTACAGATCCCAGACCACGACACAGAAAACACAATTGTGGTCTTGGTTCAGAAATGTTACACTCCTATCAGCAGCCTTATTTATATGGGTATCCACAATTTGACACTAATTAAGCACAGGGGTCTTACAAGTTTTTTTTGCAATAGCCGAGAATCAAAAACAAGTACTTGTAGCACAATATCCAAACCACTAACTTGTGTATCCATTGACCAGGTATGTTAAACCATAAGCTCATTAGCTGCTAATTCTAAAAGACACTTTTTGCAAATAACTACACACGGTTATTACACACATCACTCAAAACTAGAAGCCTGTGCCTGTGTTGTTGCTACACACTGCCATTGAAATACCACACTCAATTATTAAGCACTTGCACCCAGAAAACGCATGTAACCAATTAGATAACTTAGATATCAGAGCTCCAACACTATAAATAGGATTCAGGTTCGCTCGTTGGCTTGAACACAAATGGAGGCCACTTTTGGAGAGTTACTGTAATCGCAAAGCTGTATTTTGTTTACATTACAATATAGTTAATGTTATCTTTAATTAGTATTTGAGTTTTTGATACTCAACTATTAGAGTCTACTCTTATGAGTGTATGAGTATTGAAAATAAACAAATGTGTTCATAGAGATTATTTACAGCATGCTACAAATGAAAATGCAAAGGACTCCAGATAATAGTGTTTTATACTGACTTATACTTACTTTTATACTCATACGCCGTCAGTGTGCAGTTGGTATTTGGAAATAACTATTTGGTGCTTGTGTGTAGAGTTGTAATGGAAAAACACAATTTTTTTAATATATATAGTTTTGAATGAAGTGTTTGCTTTAGCAAGAAATGTAAGATATGTGGTGAATATGATTTCTTTTTTTTTGTTGAGTTCCAACAAAGAAACCCCTGCTTTCAGAAATTGTGTTTTAGCAATTGCAAAAGTACTGTGACATGTTTTGAAAGTATAAGCTATCACTACCACAAAAATGTATGTTTAACAAGTCATTTTTATTGATTTGATTGCTCCATTTCCGTGTGCTTGCTCATTTAAGTCATGCTTATCTTGTTTTGGTTTCTGAAAATGGATATTAGAAAGAAAGTCAAACAACCACAGCACTACTCACATTACCAAAGTCTTCTACTATTACATTCAGAGATGTGACTGACACTAACATTTAACTATTGAGGTTTTTAGAATGCAACTCACGTCATAGTTGACTGAAGCCTCGAGACAAGCATAGTTGTCATTAAACCTATGATAAATATTATTGCTCGCCAGGTTTACTGTTCGCCTGCCATAAAGCCCTGAGGACGGGGAAATAGTGTTGAGAGACTCCGCCTCCCACTACTATAAAACCACTGCAGGTCTTCTACTCAATCCAAATGTTCACCCGTGGCGTAGATTTAAGTGAGTACTGATAAAACAGTTCAATCACAGCAACACAGCCTCTTAGGGTTCACATCTAGTTTCTGAAACTTTGACCTCTGGCAACATTGTTTCAGCACCTCGAAACTGCTCTGTGGATTTCACCTTTTCCATTAACCAGGAGAGCAGCACCAATTTCACTTTATTACTTTCTTTTTTTTTGTTGTGTCCAAATGTCAGGTTGGGTCTGACTTTTTGCAGTAAAGACTCTACGGGATCAATTATTTTGAGACTCTTCTCCTCTCATCTTTTCCAGAGCAGTGTAGGGGCAAAGATAAGAGATGATAATGCTTCGTTGATTGCACAAAACCATAAGCTCTACGTGATCAGACTTGACCGACCATAGTAAATATGGCAGAGCTGGAGATGACCTTTTAATGTAGACTGGAGACAGACAGTGTCACCTCTTGACCTTAACAGATTTGATCATTTAAGTCTTCGTCTTATTTTTTTAAGAAAAGCGACACTGAATTTGGGGCCGGTAAACTCCGGCCTATACAGCAACTTACGATTATTTCCACAGCCCAAAGTGACAATTGTTGTACTACCATTTCGTAGTTAATTGTTCAGGATTTTTACTAAAATTGGTTTGGTTCAAGATGCTTAGAAGTGTCAATTCAAATTCTATGACTAAATAAAAATAATCCAGTGTAGTTATGACTGACACTAGAGTCTGTCGTCTCTCCTTCCAATCAGTAGCTAACTTCCTATCTGTGTGTTTACCAAGGCAGCGTCTTTCTGGTTTAGTCACAGTTGGCTGCTTTTGAGCTTACACCCACTTCGTCAAGGAAGTACTAATCAGCTTTAATGTTGCATAATGCCATATTAGGGCTCTCCTACTCCTACTGCAAATGTGTTCTGTCAAGTATAACAATACATGTACACAATATTTAGATAAATGTTTCCCCACGGTAGTTTTATTTGCCTGTCAGGAGTGACACAGATTTTGCAGTATTGCTTCCAGCAGTTCCATCGGAGACCTTCGCACAGTGGCTCTGTCCTTCTTGGAGGTGGCAAACATTAAACCTTAAATTACTCTTGTAAACCTTGTGTTTTCAATCTGATATCGGCAAGCAGACAACTTACATAGCACAGATTTATTATGTAAAACAATATTTACTGAATTTACATTTGGTAACTAGGCTCTGCTGTTGTCACTTCCCACACGCATACAACAAGCTTAGCAATCAAAAGAAGCAATCAGGCCACAAGAAAAATGTAGGCGACTGTTTAGTGAATCCAATACATACGTGTTTTTTTTATAAAAATCTTGTTCTTAAATGTTATGTGGCATTGATAAGCAGCAGATGACCATCAATACACCAATAACACTTAAGGTTGGGCAAAATCTGGCAAACTTGGCAAAGTGTGCAGCTGAGTGTAGCAGCAATGTAATCATAGAAAGAAGCCGCTCAGCACTTTAGATGCAATTATGATATGAAAAACAGTAACGCGAGCTGTGACATCATAAACCCAGCACATATGAAGTGTGCAAGAGAACTAACTATTTTGCATCCATGAAGCCAATAAACAATATATCCCATTCTGTGATACAGATCTGAGTTTGCAGCACAGAATGTAAAACAGACCCCACACAACAACATGAGGGGGGGGATTTACTGCAATTCACACACAACAACACTGTCAACTGGCATGATACGTACATGAGTACTCATATTTCACTTTTATGTAAATTAATATAGCATAATGCACCTGCCAAACAACCAAAGAGGAATGAGCTCAGCCTCAAAAAGAATAACACGCAAATATTGCAGCCCATATGTTGCTAATGTTAGGTAGCAGAATAAAAGAAGGAATTAGCAACCAGCGGATGCCAAGACACATCTAAGAAAGAGGAAGAGCAACCACACGTCATGACCTGATTCTCAAGCACACACACTGTATAGAGGTAGACATCCACTCTATTTAACAGTAGGATACATGGTAAAACAAGAATAAGATCAAACCTCACCTTTTACCAAGTTGAGCTTCAACCGCTGTCAAACTATAAGAATTGGGTTTTGGTCGAAAATACACTTAGAGCGATCTCTGCAGCCATGTTCAAACAGTCTTTGCTGCTATTTATGGAACCAAAATTGGTATATTAAAAAGTAATAAGAGTAATAACTTTTGATAAAATGTTGCTTTCCGAGGATTGTGTCATGTACTTAACTGAGCGGACACAACTGGCATAATAATGGCTTAGTAACAATACAGTACAATGTCTTGTTAAAATTAAAATGACCAGAAGCTTCTCAACTTCTAAAGAACGTAATCTTTTCCCTCCAAAAACGTTTGGCAAGAACACATGTAGATCCTACAAGATGTGAATTTCAATAGCTACGATTAGGATGCAGAGGCAGTCCTGAGCCACAATAAGTGATACACACTACCTCACGGATATTAGTTCATTTCTTTCACCCTCCCCACTGCAGGTAAAGCACACCGACGTTAACATATGGTGAAGTTAAGGCCCGGACAGTTTGATCTACACTGTGCACTTGCATCCACAGTCTTCCAGCAGGATTATATTGGATGGTTTGGCAGATCCGTCTTCTGCCGCACCCCCCACGAATTATATTGCCGGAAGTGACAGATTAATCACCATCTCTTGGTAATACTGGAGACAAACCAAGACAAAGGGGAATACAAATCCATACTCTTTCATCATAAGTGAATCAGGGAACTCGAGAGCCTTATTTTCTGCATTGATGCATGTTTTGCCCTGATGGCAATGCGCCCATTCACATGCGTTTGGGAACTCGCGACCTGCAGATTTATTTATGTAGTGCCATCTGGTGGTTGAATTAAGTGCACCGTGACAATTTACGCAAAAAGACAAAGTCACGGTCTCCTCTACTTTATCCAATTTATCTCAGGAACATTTTGTAATGTTATCAGGGCAACAACAGAGGAAACTGAATTAGGTCCTATTTATAAGGAGGAAGGGACCCACGTTGACATTGATGCACAGAGATTTGACTTTGTCACGGGAGGAGGAAAACTAAGACGAGTGGGAGTGTTTTGGTGAAGCAACTTTTCCCCCCCCCCTAAGTAGTAATGTAGCGGGAGCAAGTTGGGAATCGGAAATCAGAAATTAGATTTGAGCTTTGAATAATGCGATTCATTCATTTCAATGTGACCATCAGGGTTAGACCAGACTGGACTTCAGTTTGCCAACAGTGACTCAGACGCAGTGCAGCAGTCACTCTGAATATTTTCTGCACATCTCTCTCCAGCACTTAGCAGTGACCTCCGTTCACTCAACTGTCATTTTGAAAAATAACAGCCAGTCACACTTTGCAGCAGCCAGCAGCCCGTTTGGTCAAAAGCCCTCAGACGTTAGCAGCTTCCTGGATCTCTTTCAGACATAAGGCGATTAGCTCGCCCTGGCTTTAGCATTATTAGCATTGTACGTAATATCATATATTCACAAGGACCTGCTCTATATGTGCATTTAAAAGCAAACAAAGAAACACCATCAATGTCAATAAAGGATTATCTTATCTTATTGTATCTCTCTTAATATGCAAATATAGATAAGGTGTGCTGCTTTAGATATCTGTAGAGAGAACAGTCATCAGCTCTTCTCCTCTTGGTTTTACAATTACTGACAGTTTGCTCTAGTGTCTCCCATGTACTATAATATAGTTAGTATATTATAGTACATGGACTTCATATACATGGCATAAATCCTCAGCCACGTTCTAAAGCTTTTTGTATCCATTTATCGATTCATGTCTCTGTCCTGATTTCTTAGTGAAATCCCTTCTGCACTTTTTTTCTATGTAGCCATCAATTCTGTTTGTTCACTGTTCCATTTATTCATTATGTGACGATATTGGCTGCTGCAAAAATGGCACTAATGTACCTGTTTTAAAGAAGTGTCTATTGTCGGTGTCACTAAAACAGCAGGGGAGGATTCATGGGAGACACACGGCACTTCACAAGAAGGACTGGCAGACACGAGCGCAACAAAATTGCAAAGCACAATGAAGCACTAAGACCACCTGATGTGCACAAAGGGCATGTAGATTCTCTAGAACATACACTGAGGGGAGGAGTCAGGTAAAAAAAAAACTCTTTTCAAAATGCGTCCATGGCACTTAGGAGATAAAAGAGCAACCCGTTGTATTGGACATGCATTACGCAATCCCACTGAAAAGGGGACATTATTTTTTTTTTTTTAAACATCTGCAAAATGAACAGAAACCCTTCATAAAGAACACATGCAGTATATTATACATGCACCCTTCATCTACACAGTAGCACTAAATGGGCTTATCTTCTCAGGTTTCTTGCCATCGACAGCGGTATCAAACACCCACCCTCCTTTAGGGTGCTATGGCAGCTTTTCTTCAACAGCCCCTTCAGCTAATCAGGATACTGTTGAGTATAAATGAGGATTATCCAGAGTAGCTCTTTGGCAGGCTGCATCCCTCCTACTTACATCCTCATTAATGCACAAACCTGATGTTGAAGAGGGAACACAAGCACTCTGAAAGGTGTTGGCACATTGAAGGACAAAACTCCTAATATCAGGCTGATTATTAAAAGACGCAAGTGCAGCACCCATTTTTGTCACATTTTGTCTGACGTGCTCCTTGCAGGTGACATTTAAATAAATGGATAATGTAATATCATTTGTTTGCTTGTTCTGACTACATGTCTGCTGAATATTAAAAAGGCAAAACTTACTTGTAACTGGAATTATAACCTGATACAATACACCTGATGACAAACCGCTCAGGAGAAGGGTTCATTGATGTTTCTACGTTGCTTTATTCCATTCACATTCTGCTAAACAGAATTCAGAAAATACTTTAATCTTTGAATTTATTATCCCTTGTGTTTTAATTCCCTAAAAATACTAATTTATGAAAGAACCAGCCAATAAATGATTGGACTACATTTACATGCATTTGAAGAGTGGACTGAGTGGGTGGCCGTTGTAGCTTTGAGTGCTGCACGTCATCCTCTTTCTCCCCTGCCATTCCTGTCTGTTTCTCACTATCAAATAATACAAATGCCAAAAAGATTAAAAAAAGAGACTGTTAAACATTCTATGAAGATTTTAATTTTTTTTGCAACCTTCTCTATTAAAACCAGTTCCACTCTAGGGTCCCCTTATTATGGGACCCTAGAGTTCTACAGCTCATATGACCACGATATGACTCTATTGTCCTTGATCTCTAAGGACTGTGCAAGTCCTTGCCGTTAACAAAAAAATATATATATATAATATATACACACACACACACGTGTGTGTGTGTGTGTGTGTGTATATATATATATATATACACACACGTGTGTGTGTGTGTGTGTGTGTGTATATATATATACATATACACACACACACATATATATATATATATATATATATATATATATATATATATATATATATAGAAAAATTACCTATTTTGACCTGAATCTTGCTCGCACCATAACAAACAGGGTACCAAAATGACCCCGTACTTCCGCATGTGCCGTCTGATGCGCTTTCAGAAGAGTCGGAGGACCAATGAGATCGCAGGATCTCGGAACGGCCCCAAAAAAGGAGAAAACAACTTCTGTTCTTGCTTCGCAATTTGGAGACACGAATACTCGTCAGAAAATGATCTAGATGATGATTTATTAGACCCCACCAGGGTCGTACGGTTACAGGGATGTGTCTTTGACTGAATCTGCCGTAGTAAGGGTTACTTATGGATGTTTTAGTGAAACGTTATAATCGCTTAGTCATTTTAAAAGGAGTTTACGGAATTATTAAAACTTAACGATCTTAAAAAAAAAAAAAAAGTTAAACCACACGTCTCTTCTCACAAGGGTTACGGTACTTTTGCAATTTAGATGAATTAAATCGGAACTGTGGATGAGGAGATAGCACAGTTTTAGTTTAGAAAAAACACTATTCTCATTTTCGGGATGTTCACTACCCTCCCAGGTCTGTGTTTTATAGTTTCTCTCTCAAGACACTTTCAAGTTCAATTATTATCTTTAGCGTCATAGGTAAAAACACCAGACAGCGTAGGATTCAATACCTGTACTATAGAAGAATTGTATATGAAAAGACTCGGGTGCACAAACTATTTTCAGGTCTTTTATTTTTTATTTTCTGGCATGTTGTCCACCTTTTAAAATACACTGAAGATTACTGATATGCAGTTTATCATCTTTTTTTCACGGTACAGTGAGACCCTGATTCCTGTGTAATGACACTGTTATAGGATTACTCTACAAAAACACAAAATAATAACACGTTAGCTGGCGTACTATCCATATGAAATGCATCATCACGACCACTTCGCAACGAAAAGCAAGACAACGTATAGTCCGTAAAGATGCACAATTCAAAAAGGAATTGTGCATTAAAACAACTGATTTAGGTTCAACAATAAAATCAAGTTAAATGCTATTACACAGGAATCTGTTAAATATCAAAACAAAATTATTAACAGAAATGCTCTTTTCACAAGTGTAGCAAAAGACTTACAGTTTATCATAGATATAATAGCGACAGGTGACAAGGCCTAAAATAAATGATAATCTCTTGCCGTTCAGTCATAAAAACCTGACAAATACATGAAATCTCAAGAGATTAGAGTGACAAAGACTCACATTTGTTCCAACAAGACACTGTACAGCTCAGGGTGGAGGGCGGGGCTAAAAATGTTCGACAGCTTTTAAAATTCTGCAGTTCAACACGACCCCTCCTTCCATGGAAAGCCAAGGCATTATAAAAAAGGTAACGTAACTCCTTGTACTCAAAGATGAAAACAAAGTCATAGCATCAGAGGGCTCTTTAAAAAAAAAAAAAAAACGTACAAAACAAACTAGTAAACAGCCAGAGGCGCATGATATCCCTGGTGTCATTTTATTTAGCAGGCGTCTTTCCACCATACCGATCCAAGAACATGTGGAAAAACCTAATGTCCAAGTTGCACAGCAAAATGACACGACAACAAACCACAGTAAAGAATCCACCGGAACGGAGATGTTTCTCAACAGTGAGCACACTGAAAAAAAAAAAAAAAAAGAATCTATGTTTTGGAGGTTTACATGCTTTAGTGTGATGAATAATTTGTTTGTGCCTCCTCTAGTGATCGCAGTGTCTCTGCAGCATTTGTATGCGTTTTCCACAGAAAATACAGACTTTAGCTTCAGCTGAGTGGATGAAACACATGTACAGTAAATACAGTAAATGCTCAAACATGTCATTAATGGTAATTGGCAAAATACTTGAGTTGTCGAAAGCCGATCATGGTGGTCACGGGGTGTTACAAAAGAGTTCTGGCCTAGCGCATAGCTTTCCTCACTAAAAGGCAGAACAATTTCAGTCCATACAGCAAAGGCTTCGCGTAGGAACTAAATGCTTTAGCACCAGAGAATACCACTTGTTGGCAAGCAAAAAGAAAAACCCATAAGCAGCATGTGCTGGATATCCACCAGCCATATTTTTTTTTTAAATCCTCTCTTATATTTCCAACACTGTGTGAGGGAAATCAGTTAAACTTTGATATAACCTAATGTACAGACACCTTTGCTTCTCCCTCATGCTGAGCAAATGGACGATGAGGTGTCACAAAATGTTCACTACTGAAGCTTCAAGGAGGTGCAGATCCTCCTAATTAATCTGTCTCTGATGTCACTTATCAGGCAGGTTCCTTCCAAGCGCAGACGAGGTTTGCCGTGATGAATACCCAAGCTGAAGGGAAGAGAGTGTGTGTGTGTGTGTGTGTGTGTGTGTGTGTGTGTGTGTGTGTGTGTGTGTGTGTGTGTGTGGAGGAAAAGTTGTTCCAGAGATTGGAGTAGTGTTCATGTGATGTGGATGTTATGCAGATTAGAGCAAAGGGGCAGGAAAGGGAAGCAGGGTTGTGCTCTTGTGGCCTCGGCAACTTTCAGTGAAATCTTGAGTGGTCGCAGCCAAACGTAATCCTCTACACGTAGCCATGGGTCGTCTCTGGAAAGGCCTCCAACTGGGACCTGCTGCATATTGGAACCATAGGGCCTCAGATGGTATAAAAAAGGGACCCAAATGGATTGCCGGGCTGAGTCTCAGACGCAGGTGCCTTGGTGTGCTGGAGGAAGGGCTTTTCGGTTCTTTAAACCCTGGGACTTTTCCTTGAAATCTGACGGTTTTTGCTGTGAAATGTCTATCAGTGCACTCGCAACAACGATTCCTAAAGAGAGAAAGAAAAGTGTGAGGGTGATGGGGAAACCAGGCAATTTCCACAAATTGCGTTGTTCAGTAAAAGAAACAACCAGATATTACAGGTGTGTCTAGAATACTCAAAACACCCAATCTTATGTGGAATATTTTGCAGCTTCCAAGAGCAACATCAGGAATAAGAGTTTGGTTGCTTTATTTATTTGTGATGCAAATACGTGGCAGTGGTGTGACATTAGCTGTATGCAATATATATTTAGAGTATTTCTGATGGTGTACTGTTTATGAAGTATTTTTTAACAATGGACCTTCTTTCTGAATATTAGAGAAACCAACAGACTTGGTCATTAAACCATGCTGAAGATGTGTGTGGTGAAATAATATATGCCACAGACAGACAGACAGACAGACAGACAGACAGACACACAGACACAGACACAGCTGAGCGAAATGTTTACAAAGTAGTTTCTTTGTAAAAATCCCTGGTCATAAGGACGGGACGAGTCTGTAGAGCTTTCAGGGTTGGTATGCAGTGAAATGTGACCGATAAATATATTCACTGAATGAGTTAAATCAAGGCGCCCTCAGCTTTATCATCAGAACAACAACTCAAACCTGAGATATATATCTATATATATATATATTTATTAACTAAAGTGATGAAGCCAATTGTTTCTGTGCGTGTTACCTGACTGTCCTGGCGGAGGTAAGTCTGAGAGCCCGGAGGGCAGACGCATGAGGACTGTCAACACAGCAGCTTTGCCTCCTGAACACGGCTCCATCGCAACAGGTTTAGGTGCACCCTGAAAAAGAGAGATGGAGCAAACAAGAAAACAGATTTTAAAACACAATCTCAGGGTGACTAAGACAGAAATGAAATCGCCAAAAACAGAAATATGTCCACTGCTCCACACCAATAATAGTAATTTGTGATAAGGAGTAAGAGACTAAAGTACTTTATTGATTGGTGGAAGATCCCAGGATCTCTTTACCAACCAACCGTCAATGCAGTCACACTTGGAAAGTCTTGACAGTTGAGAAGCAGCAGACCAACAGTCACTGATATTAGTTGCTGCTTTTAAGACGAGACACGCTCCTCCAGGGACAAATGGTTGTATTGGTCACACAACAAAAACAAGTGTGCGTGTGTGTGTGTCCCTGTCAGACAGTCCACGTGTTGTGGCAATGACCTACCCTCTCAGTTAATGGCCAAAACTGCTCGTCTCAAGCGTGAAAAACATGTCATCCTGATAATGAATGTCAGGGGTTTCACAGCATGTTTTGGCTGAGGGGATAGAAATTGGGGAATAATAACACGTCTGAATAGAATTTACTTTTTTCTACGTGTCTGGATGAATTTGAAATGGAGATGAGAGTGAGCAGAGGCAGATTGGTAGAAAAACAGGGATGCACGAGCACATGCATTAAAACCAGATAGGATCAGTGGTCGTTCGTATTGACATGTTCCACTGGAATTGGTTATAGATTTTATAAATACAAAACACTTAATCTAAAATTTGTGTGTTTTGAATAAACACTGACTCTAAAAAGCCTGGATAAACTGAAAATAAACAGCATATACTTGTTTAGTATAATTGATAGTATAAAGTTACATGCAGATTTTGAAATCTTTAATGAAAAGTAAGTGCAATCTTGTTTCCTGAAAAGCATTCAGTGTAATTTCCCAAGCCACTTCCAATGAAGTTTCTCATTTCAAATGCCATAGTTCACAACTCCAGTCTGCTTCTTAGTTACTCTGTGATAATGAAGGTGTTAAAAAGCCATTTAACACAACGAACCTCATGATATTATCAGGATGAATTAACATTTCTCAGCAACAGAAGAGAACATTTTGCGCATAATAATAATAATAATAATAATAATAATAGTAAAATATCTTTACAAACGTCCTAAAAAGACAAAATGATATTTACACGGACCACCAGAAAGAAACTACTGAATGTTGATTCTGAGATGTATTGGTTTTGACCTTCATCAAAAGAGAAACCTCTTTGAGAAATTTGAATAATTTGCTGAGGTTATGAATTCCGTCACGATCGTTCCTGGGTTATTTTCCGTTTGCCTGTTCTACTAATCAGCTGGAACTAATGCAGAGGGACAGATCGATGAGGGGGACAGAGAGCAGGACAAAGGTGAGCCAATGCACACAGAGAAAGTACATTAAATGTGACAAGACACAAACCCTAATTGTTAATCAGTCGTGAAACGGTTTGAAGAAGCCCAACATGTAAACAGTTTATACCCCGGTCGTATGACTCGAGTGCCTACAGCACAAGGCCGGATTTCAAACATCTACCCTCTGACGACACGTGTCATTTAACTCTAGTGCATACGTTATCTGGAAAACTAATTAACGGGCAACCCTGGATCAACTGAAAGGACCGAATAGCTACATTCAAGACCGAGGATCTTCAAGTCTGCACATCAAGTCCAGTTGCCGCCGACGTACGAGTATGAATGTAATATTCTGAAGCGCTCAAAAGCTCCAGAGGCTCCAAGTTGAAGCAAACACTGATGGCTCATACTGATACTGTAGATAAGAGACATGCTCCTGTATTGCAGGCAGATTGGTTGTGCGCATCGTTTCTCAAACCAATTAGGCCACATGATGTGAAAACAATATTCTCAATCTCTTTCCGGGACATTTATGAACAAGAGGCCCGTCGTGGATCTACCGTTGACATACAAGGGCAATTAAATTGCCGGCCATTTCATGACCATTCAAGTGATCCTGCTAATGAAGAGCTACATAAGCCATATCCGTGCAAGGGAGCTAATTTAACCTATGCCGAGTTTTTGATGAAAGCCGATTCCACTGCAAGCGATATTTACACGGACCACTGGGTGAAGCATCATTACAGCTGTTCCAAACAAATGAATAACACTAAGGCCAAATGGTTTGTCAGGCTGCTGTGTAGTATATGTGGAAATACTCTCTCAGTGTTTACACTAACCATTGAAAGGTCATCATGAAATACTTACAAAACATTGGAAAATAGAATTAAAATGCATGTGTATTTTAGCCATCGTAGCAGAATGGTTCTGTGGGTGTCGGTTTGTTCTCAACACCTACTGTACAGATTGAGATGGCATTTAGCTGGTTATCTTGTGACTTTTCTCAATAAATATTGGATAGAATACCTTGAAACATACTATATGAAAATGCTTTTATGTTTATTATATTGTTGCCATCTTACTTTCATTCAGTGTACTCGTGTCTGCTTGTCAACACTGGGGCTGGGACTGCCATCGACTGTACATAAACACACTGACTATGGATAAATATCTCATTCAACCACCTTTAAAAATCTCAAAAACTTTTCCTTTAAATTGATAATATCACTAATATTAGTTTCAATTAGTGCTGTCAAGCGATTAAAATATTTAATCGCGATTAATCGCATTTATGTCATAGTTAACTCGCGATTAATCGCAATTTTTTTTTTTGCATTTTAATGCTCTTATCAACATGAAAAAGTGGATTGGCTTGCTTTATTTTATTGAAAAACAACTGCCAAACAGGGCGGTACAAAATAAAATCACTGCACATTTCAGGTAAACAAGGGTTTACAAAATAAAATTATAGAGTGCACCAGGCATGAAAACGGGTCAGGGGTGAAAAAGGTGAGAAGGATATTACCCCTCTAGGAGGGTCCGGGGGCATGCTCCCCCATAAGAAAAATTTAAATATTCCATATTTTAAAGCATCAATCTGATGCATTTTGAGATGCTTTTTTTTGCCAACCTGGGGAGAGCTGGAGAAACTTAACTTCAGCCATGAGTCAAAAATTATTATGGCCTCCTTACTAAGTATTATGCAAGCCATTTCATGCCAGCCTGTCACTGGGTCTAACATTTACAGTATATGAGGCACAATGTGGTAAGGGAGAGCATGGCTGCCTTTGTTAGCATCATTTATATCTTTGATGCAGAGAATGCATCTGGTGAATCCCTGCCTGTTGATTTTGGAGAATACATCTCCTAGATGAAAGGACACCTCTTGCCCTTTTATTGAGACCTTGCCTTCCAGTTTTAGCCACGACCAGTTCCAGCTGCATTTCAATCCAGCTGTTTAACAATGGCTGCATCCTTCTCCCCTAACACACTCATTCTGCAAAAATAATGTTTGTATTAGTGTTAACTTCTAGTTTAGCCTTATTCAGACCTGCCAACCTTGATATATAACCTATATATTGATAAGTCATTAAATACTCGTCATGCATTATATTGCATTGCATATAATGTGTGCTGGTCAATTAGTCTAAAATTAATTTTAGATTAATTTTTACCAGCGTACTTTGACGTCAAAATGTGTATCCGCTACGCAAATTGCGTACAGGTTGGCAGGTCTGCTTATTGATAGAACGGTGGACCACTTTACCTTCTGCCTTGTCAGTCCGTCCGGTGTGAACACAGCATAAGCTAATAATTTTCCACCGGAGCTTTAGCTAGCTGGCTAACGTTGCGTTCTCTCCTGCTGTGTTCAATGTGTTCACTCGCGCTCCCTTCTGGCACGCGCACCTGTTCGCAGTTCACTGAATATCATTCATTTTGCCGTATCGCGCTCACCGTTCATTCATTTCAAACCGTAACGTTAGCCTAGCTTCCAAGCCCAAACGGCGTGCCTATTGTTTTGCTTCCGGTTGAGCTACATCCGGCGTGGTGCTCGCGAAAAAAAAAAAAAATTGAAAAATTAAAATGCGTTAACGCCGTTAATAAAATTGACGGCGTTAAAATTGGTTTGCGTTAACGCCGTTAATAACGCGCTAATAACGCGCTAATATGACAGCACTAGTTTCAATATAAATGTTGGTATTATTAGTACAGCTATTATTTCTTGTTATAATGCCTTCTTGTCTTTCAACTAGATGGCCAAATGATGAATACTCTTTGGAGCGTGCTATTCAACAATACATTGTTTGTTGTGCAATTTCCACCACATCAATAATGTGATGTTTTCTCAATAAAGAATAAATAACACCTTTTTGTTTGTGTGAAAGGTAGCACAAATAGCAGCTTCTTTCTTCTTTCTCTCTCTTACTACCAGTCTGGAATAACAGAAATATGACTAAAATACGGAGGAAAAGAGAACAGATTAATACATCATTTAATTCCATTCCAATCATAGGCATTTTAAACACTGCTGTCTCCATGATCATACCTTGTAAAGGAGGTTTACACATCCTGCATGTCAACTATGCATTACCCCCAAGCTGTATTGTGGTCATTCATAATCACCCAAGCACATAAACATGCACACACACATAAACACACGCACACACACACACACACACACACACACACGCTTTCCTCTCCTCCGCTGACAGGTGTCATCCATCATACTAGCTGTCCGTTAGTGGTTCCATATGTTGAATGCTGGCTGTAGTGAATAGAGACATCTGTGACATCGAAAACTAGGCCGGAGTGTTTGTGCCTCGATTGGCTTTCTGTTCCGAAATAAAACAGCTGCTGACATCTTGATCGCTAAAAGCAATGACCATCTCTTTGGGTTTAAACCGAGCAACAATGGAGGAAATGGGCACGGAGGCTGTTTCTCTCAGACCAGCTGGAGGGTCTCAGGGACAGAGCGCTGGTAATAATGATTGCAGGGAGACCAGAGCCGACAGTACAATGAGAGAATACGGGCTTACATGTTTTCCTGTGTTGGAATGGGTGTGAGGGGTCGTTGTGGTGCTGCAGTCCCTCTGTGTCTCGTTTCCTGTGCAAGCTGCATCATCTAATAGTGTGGTTATTGTATTCCAAAATATGCTCTTAACTTTGTCCTTGAAAAAAGAAAGAAAATTCAAGCAAACTTCAGATTTCCAAACTGATGTGCCCTTAATATAAGGTTACTTTAACTATAAAATGTGTCTTGTCTGCACTAACTCAGGGAATTAGTGGGTCTGAGTTTAAAAGTACAAACAGAGCTGGGGAAACAAATAGGAATCCAGGGATACTAGCGTGAAATCAGTGTCCTCTTTGACATCAACAATAGCTAAGTGGTGCCAGATGCTGACCAATTTACCTTTATAAAAGACAATTAGGGTGGTTTCATATGGTTCACCCTCAGCTGGAGCCAAGCTAAGTGATGGAGCTGTATATGGTCCAACATATGCATTTGCAGTGCACATCTGAAACTATGTAGATATTTGTCATGGAATGAGTCCGAAATACACCAACATGATTCAAAAGCTGACAACGGCTACTATGTCTATAATAAACACATCAGTTCTATACATATCCCCTTAATGCAAATCATTTTAACAGCTGAAAAACTAAAAATGGAATACAATCATTAATCTTGTAAGCAAAATACCACAATTGCAACTGCATGACCTCTGAAAACACACATTTAAAACAGAGACATGTGTGTTTTGCTTTTGCTCCCCTGCAAGGTGTATGCTTTATGACCTTTCAGAAAGTACACAAGATATTTCATTTTCTATTTGACGATTGCACGTCTGGAATTAACACCGTGCCTGCGGCGACGCTGGAGTCACACACCGCTGAATGTCAGTTGAGACCATTTCTGGGCCATTAGAAGCTACTGGAAAATGTGGCGTGTAAATGATTAACCAACAACACTTAATTAAGAGCTGCTTGGTGAATTAGATGTGTGCTGGCTTTACCATCAAGACTGCCACCCCAAGACGTGTTTTTAATACATTTAGGCAACGTACTCAGTAGGAAGGTTTGTACCCTTATATGCTGGATATAGCTCATTTCTTAGGTGCTACTGAAACACATTCAGCGTGCACATGGCTGTGGAGTAAATGGAGGACACAAGCATGCAAATCAGGATTCTTGGGAGTTTTCCCACAACAAAGCTTTTGTGGTAACTTCCTGAAAAGCTGTACGGACATCGAAGATTGAAAGTCGAGCATTTATAGGTTCATTCTGCATCTTGAAAGGGTCAACAAGCAGAAGACTGAAGAGGGTTTTATCCAGTTATCATTTCCAAAACAGCTTGGGATATTGTTCTCAGCAAAACTCTCCAGTGGATGCAAAGTCTCTGCATTAATGCGCTCTAGAATAAGAACACTGCATTGTTTTTTTGTGCAGAAAAAGGGAGGAACGCTACAGGAATAAATGATTAAATAACAGATTTGACAAACACCTTCCACTGACAAGTACGTAATTACTGCTTTTTACCTGAAGTTTAAGTAAAATGTTAGTCTCTAAAATCCATCCAGGCTGAGATTGTACCGCACTGATTTAAAAGTACAACTCAAAAAGTGCACTCAGAGAGCGAAGAAGCATTGTTTTTCTCCTGTTCTGCTCTTTACATTGCCCTTCACAACACCATAATGCACACTGAGTACCACTCAGCATCATACATTAATAACTAATGTAGGGCCTCTTTCGTGGTTGCCACAGTGATTTTATTTCTCTCAGCGGCAGGTGACAGAGGTGGCGGTGGCGGAGGAAACACTGTTGGTCCTTCGATGTTAATTTGAGGATGTAGCTCCCCATATTGTCCTAAGCTATGCTTTTATCCCGCGTGTCATAGAGCCCCAGACTGTGCTGAGCGCCTGCTTCTTCTCTATGTTCAGCTTGTATGGGAGGTCTTCACATCAGAGACGTTAAGTAGCAACTGGACTAAACATTTCAAATGCGCAAAAGCACGTGAGCTTTTTTCTTGCTGATCGAAATAAATTCTTTCATTCATTCATTAAAAAAAAAAAAAAATTATATATATATATAAATATTTTTTTTTTTTTCTTGCTGATCGAAATAAATTCTTTCATTCATTCATTCCCTTAGTGCTCACGTGCTTTTGCGCATTTGAAATGTTTAGTCCAGTTGCTACTTAACGTCTCTGATGTGAAGACCTCCCATACAAGCTGAACATAGAGAAGTGTGTGTGTGTGTGTATATGTGTGTATGTATGTATATACACACACACACACACACAACCAAAAAGAAGATAGATACCTGTGGCTGACCGAAAGGGTTAAGGCTGAAGCTATCTAGCTTATAATTGCCCTAACCTGAGACTGCTTTAACATTTGTTCCAAAGAGCCTAGTATATTAAACAAAAACAAACAAACAAAAATACAAACAAACAAACAAAAATAAACAAACCACAAATTCAAGCAGTTGTCCCCATAATCTGTTACTTCTCATGCTCTGTCAATACCTTCAAGTCTATACTTCTCCAGTCATGTTTTTAAACACTTTTTTTTTTTTTTAATTGCACCAGATTTTTACTTTCTTTGATGTCGTCAGTTAAATTATTCCACTGCTTCACCCCACAGACAGATATGCACATGCTTTTCAGAGTTGTATGAGCAATTGGTTGTCTCAAATTCCATCTCCCTCTTAAGTAATACTCCCCTTCTCTATTTCTAAACATTTCTTGGATATTGCCAGGAAGTAAATTATGTTTTGCTTTATACGTGAATTTAAGAACAGTGTAACAATATAGTGTCTGCAATGATTTATAATTCAGTATGTGCCTTGTTTTGCATATTATCCCCACAGTACGAGCTAACTTGGACCTGACATACTTGATATGTGGTTTCCAGCTAAAGTTGTGGTCAATTATCACACCTAAAAATATGTTCTCGTATACTCTTTCCAGCATAACACTATCAATCCTTAATTCTACCGGAGTATTCAGATGTTTATTTTGTTTACCAAAAACGATAAATTACTGATAATTTATTTACATCGAACCACAACTTTAACTTGCTCAATTCTGCCGTGACAACCTCCAACAGCTGCTGAAGATTCTCCCCTGCACAGAATACATTTGTGTCATCAGCAAAAAATAACATAATTTAATATTTTAGAAACATTGCATATATCATTAATATACAGTAAAAATAATTTTGGTCCAAGAATTGACCCTTGCGGAACACCACATAGGATATCTAAAAGAGGAGACTTAGTTACACCCATCTGTACAAACTGTTTTCTGTTTTCAATGTAACTTTTTAACCAATTTAGCCCCACCCCTCTAATCCCATAACTTTCCAGTTTTTGTACTAAAATCTCGTGATCAATTGTATCAAACGCTTTCTTCAGATCGATAAAAACGCCTAATGCATATTTCTTGTTATCAATGTTACTTGTTAATTTTTCCACTAAATCCATTAAAGCCATTGCAGTTGATTTCAGTCTGTTTGTTCTAAAACCATACTGACTGTCCATAAGCAACTCATACTTTTCAATGAAGCTGTCCAATCGTGCATCAAAGAGTTTCTCAAGAATTTTAGAAAACTGGGAGAGCAGTGAAACTGGCCTGTAATTAGTATATAGGTGTTTTTCTCCAGCTTTGTGTATTGGGATCACTTTAGCCGTTTTCATTTTACTGGGAAAGCATCCTGATGTGAACGATAGATTACAGATGAAAGTTAGAGGGTCTACAATAGTGTCAATTACTTGTTTTATTAAAGTCATGTCTATACCATTCCAATCCAGAGATGTTTTGTTCTTAAACTTATGAACAACGTCAATAATTTAATTTTTATCTGTACCTCTCAAATAGATAGTATCTGGATTTCTTTCTCCATAGAATTTTTCAACACCTCCTCCTTGTGGAGGATTTATTTCTTTTGCCAGTTTGGGCCCCACATTCACAAAGAAGTTGTTGAAGCCCTCCACCACATCCTTCTTGTCAGTGATTGTCTTATTATTGTCTATAAAATAATCAGAAAAGCTAGAGCTAGTTTTTTTATTTCTAATAAATGAGTTTAGTATATTCCCCTGATGTTATCTTTATTCTTTTCTAACATTTTATTGTAGTAATCCTTCTTACATTTCCTAATAATATCAGTTAATTTATTTTTATATCTTTTATATTTCATTTCTTTTTCTCTAGTTCTATTTTTTATAAATTCTTTGTACAAGGTGTTCTTTTTTTTTTTACAGGCATTAAGCAAGCCCCTTGTGATCCATGCTTTATCAGACCTATTTATTTTCTTTTTGCTTTGTCGCTTTGGACAGCTTCTATCATATATTGATAAGAAAATATCCAAAAAAAAAAAGAGTCATATGCAGAGTCTACATCCACAGCTTCATATACAATTCTCCAGTCTTGGCACAGCAATTCCCCTCTCAATGCATCAAGGGTATCTTCCGTTCTTACTCTACTCTGTCTTGTTATATTTTCATCCTTCATAATTTTGTGTTCACAATCATAAATAACAAACACTGGCAGGTGGTCACTTATATCATTTATAAGTAACCCACTAATTAAATTATCTTCCGAAATTTAAGTGCAAAATTAATCATACGGCATGTTTCCAGAAAACAACCCATGGGGACAAATAAGGCTACATTAAAACACGCACACTGTAGAACAAACAAGTACACCAATAAAATGGTCCACAAACCATTCTGATGTCATCGTTTTAAAATCATTGCAAGTCAGTGATGCTTTTCAAAGTAATGACCACATTTTCTTTGCAAGAGGATTAAAACCATTTAAAAAATACTTTTTTACTTTTCAAAAATCCATATAAATCTTTTTCAAAATTGCCATTGTGAAGACACTTCACAGAAAAGATTTATAACATTGATTGGAAAATGTCAGCAAGTCTGTAGGCCTGATAGCAGAACCCAGTTCATATAAAGAAGCCATGGCAGCGTTCTTATTGATGTGGGGAGTGGATGAAAGGCTGACGAGTGGTTGAGTACACCACAATAAGGTCCAATTATGTGGCACTACGAAACTATTGTGTGCGTGTCAGTAGAAGCACTAACAAATCCAATACTTATTGTATCAGATGGGGTGTCACATGGTCAAACTCGTTGCTGCTCGTCAAGACCACAGCTAGATTTAGGTGAAAACATGTGATTATCTAAAGATGAAAAGAATTTAACAAACTAAAGTTTCAGTGAGTGAATGTGAAAAAAAAAATTAAAAAAAATTATTTATTTATATATATATATATATATATATATATATATATATATATATATATATATGTGTGTGTGTGTGTGTGTGTGTGTGTGTGTGTGTGTGTGTGTGTGTGTGTGTGTGTGTGTGTGTGTGTGTGTAAAGAAGCAAACAAGACTCACCAGTGGCGTCCCTAGGCTAAAACAATGTTTTTTAATTAGCCCCGAATATTAATTTTCAAAAAAAAAAAAAATACGTCATTCACCCAAAACAGCGGCGTCAGGCAGCAGGCGCACTTGCAGTGTGCGCCCCCCTATTATACAAGTCGTCATTTAAGTTTCTCTTTCATATAGAACCGGTCTACACCTTGTTCTGTTATTAAACAAACTAAACGGACGTATTTTATTGATCTTATCCACACACAGCTTGTCATTTCTGTCTCTAAATGGTCGCGTTAACACTTCTCCTCTGCTCTGCATCGCGCACGGCGGAGTTCCACCGCGATGCGCACAGACACGTGCGCGCGCACACACAGGTGAGCACTGAGCACACAACAGCGGACAGAGAGCGTCGAAAAATATGTCGCGTGAAAAGCAGACCGCTATATCGGAGTTTTAAACGCTCCCAGGGTGAAGATGGCAACAGCAGCTCTCCTGTGAGGAACAACCGGAGTTCTCCTCGCACCGGAGCAGCTCTCCTGCTCCAGGTGAAAGAGACAAAGTGCTCTTGTCTTCTACCAACAATGAGCTGCTGGCTTCACATATTACAAAAGTACAAAGTACACGGACTTAAAACTAAGTCATTAATAAATACATGGAGAAATGTCTGTACTTTCGGGTAAATGGTTACGCCGTTAACAGGTTACGCTTGCGCATGCGCGACTCGCTCGCTTATTTTTTGGCGTTTTGCCAGAAGTCTCCGTGACGTCCTTTCTGCTGCTGCGTGTCTCAAAACAGAAAACAGATCTCAACGTTGAACATGAATTGTATCAAATCTACAACCCTGTTTTAAAAAGATGTGTAGAGGCTCACTGCTCCACTAATACTGATGCAACCTGATGCTCACATATCTGCACTCATTCTGTTTTGTTTGGCAACAAAATAAATAGCTTATTGTTTTCCACAATGAGCTATTTAGTAGTAACTAAATATTAGTAATTTTTTTTGCACAGATACAACTTCCTGTTCATTGATCTAAGTGATTGCAATTAAAACATAAAATTCTGATGGAGCAATCTGATTTACTTGAAACTTTAAGTGATTGCAATTTTCTTTATTCTGTTATTTATAAAAGCGCAGATGGAATCACAAAATGTTATTTACAGAAAAAGTTTGAGAACCACTACTTTAAGTGTTTGTGTTGGTTGAGCACTATTAGCATTATTAGCATCTTATGTCTAAATATTATGTTAAAGAGTATGTTATGTTAAATAATGTTAAAGAATATGTAAAGAATAAATACATATGAGTATGTAAAGAGCATTAAATGTACAATGTAAACACTGTACATGACAAGATGCATGGTTCATTAAACATCTCAATGTTTACTGTTGCTGAATGGTTGCTGTTGGTATGTTCAACATGATGAATGGGGCATTTTTGTGCCTGGGCTATTGAGGGAAGTTTGTGAAAATTGCTAGCCTATTTGGTATTAACTGGTAACCATGAAATGCCTCAATTCAATTCAGTCCAGAAGAGCAGGTACCTGTAGGGTATGTGGAGAGTGTTTCTATGTCTAAAATTTCGCTGCTTCACTCTTCTGGGCTAAGCCCCAGATGTGTCAAAATCCTAGAGACGCCCCTGAGACTCACCTCAAGCGCAGGCTGCAGCAGCTCCGTTTCCTCTCCTCTGGTGTCCAGTGCAACCGCAACTGAGGCAAATGGACGGCTGGCCATCTGCTGGCGCTCTCTCATCAGTTGCTGTAAAATCAAAACACACATGACGGATGAGCTAAAAACATAGAACGTAGTCGAATCAAAACAACAGATAGGTGTTGAAAGGAGTGAGAAATAAATATACACGTCATAAATATAAAAGGCTTTTAAGTTACGACCCAAGAGTGACACGTTTTCTGTTGGTTAGACGGAACAGAAAATAGCCCCACTAATCAATATTGTAAAACAACTTGCGCCATACTTTCATCAGCAGCACAGTGTCGGATCAATATCTAAACAGGCTACCATTTTAGCACCAAGGACATCACTGATTGATATTGGATTTGTGATGAGTTTAAGTGTGCTGTATTAGGATCTAATTCTACTTCAGATTACGGAGCACATCAAGCAGTTGTGACGATTGGCCTCACGACCTGCCCTTCCTTTGCACTTCTCTGAAATTCAATAAATAAGGCTTGTGCACCAACCAACATCCGTACAAATACACATTATATAGAGCATATAAAACAATAACTACTGTGAAACACTTGAGGGAGTTGTATGTACACATGGCATGATGGAACTAAACACGGCAAACATGTCAAGCTTTCGTTTTGTCCGTGCATCGGTCGTAAGAATAATATCTGCCATTTAAAAAGTTTGCAGGGCGTGTGTTTTCCTTTAAGACTCTCCAAAAACAAAAACACAAAAAAGTGGAAGGAATGAATTAAACAGTGTTTGTCTCCTGAAACATAAGCTGCAAACGTTGCAATGCATCAACCCGGCGTTACTGCATTACGTTCGTCATATTACATATTTTTACATACATACATACATGACATTTGGTCTCTGCACTTATCCCATCCATGGCAATTTAGGAGCAGTGTGCTGCTGAGAAGCGCCCGGGGAGCAACTAGGGGTTCAGTGTCAAGGACACTTTGACATGCGAACTATGGGGAGACCAGGGATCGAACCGTGAACCTTGCGGTCGAGGACGACCGCGCTACCAATGAGACAGTTTCCTCATCATTGTAGTAATACGAGGACGAACTACCTCGACACTGCAAAACAAACAATGTTGTTTCTTTACTTCACGGTCGTATGCTCTGGTTTCTGACGCGTTACCCGGGAACTGTTCGCTTAACGTCTGCCTTTCCGCATCAAGTGGTGCATATTCAAGTTCCCTTTTATAGGGGTCTCGTTGTAAAATGTGTCCGGTGGAAACTTTAAAAAGTCAGCCAGAGACAGACAGCTTAAGAAGCTCGCTAGCAACAGCTGATGGAATCTGCCAGTGACCGTTGTCATTTCAGCAGACGTAGTGATGGCCCATCAGCTAGAAATGAGAAGCCGGCTTTTATCTGCTGTTGTCTCAGGTATCGCGTGGTAAATCTGCCACCGGTATCGCTGTCGACGGCGTGTGCGCCAAACGAGAACGGAGCGCTTGAGAGGCATAGCAACAGTAACTAAGGGGGTGCAGCTCGACAAACGGTCAATTGGCCAGAAAAGTCTCCCGGAAAGAAAAAAAATCAAATAGGAAGTAACTCTTCAGCTTATCCTCTAAAAGAAGAAGCAAATCTATGATGTTTCAAGTCCACTAGACAGTTTCAGCACTATCCAATGATCTCATATTATTACTAATGAAACCGAGTCTCTGTTTGGGTCGACTGAATGAGAACGTTGAGCTTTCTCGTGGTCTCGATGCTGAATAGGAATTTGTCCTTGGTGTAGTAATGAACGCTGATATTCTTGTGTCCAGACCCCCCACCCTCTTCCACTCTGAATTTAATTAAGTATTCATTAGTCTGGCTATTAATTGGCAACATTAAGATGAGGTCTGGAGAGGTTGATAGCATTGTACAGGCGGACAAGGGGGAAAGAAAAATGTCTGCAAAAAACGCTTTGAATTAACATCTTGGGGAATCAACGACTCCACGTACATGACAGGTTTAGAAAAAGAGGGTGTCCGAGCACCGTTTTCATTCTTTCAAATATCATTGTTCTGTTGAGGGTGTACACAGGAAAACATTAAAATTGATGGAAATAGTGGTATTCAATTAAAACCCTTGATTCAATATTTGAGAGCCAATGATGACTCATTACTTTCAGGCAGTTCAAACAATAATGCAACGAAATGTATTTAATTTTCGATTTATCCTTAATATTCAACTGTAATAATTAGCATTATGACAAGGTTACCGTTGCTGTCTACATGTTTTCTTTTACACTTTTGAACATTACATAAAAATAAGTGTTTATTTTAAGTCACATATTAGCTGGGCCATGTATATACCGTATATGTATAACATATATTGCTGCGTAACATATTTGTCTAAAGGCTAAAAATGAGAAGCACGGTCCGTGTGTGTTAAATATGTTCTATGCATCATTAATAATACATTATTTGTGTCGATGTGGCCCAGTTTGAAGGCTCAAACATTCCTTCACAGAATAGTTGTACAAGACTCACTGATGAGGAGCGAGTGAGAGGAAAGTTGAGGTATTTCCATGTAAGGAGTGTTTTGTTGAACACTCCCTAGGGGAGGTAAAGCTGAGAAAAAAACAACAGCCATATGAAATTGAGATTGATCACCTGATTGATTTTTCTTTTTGGAGCTCAGATTTTTAAACTTTAAATCTAAGGGCCGATGTTAGATTGCTGTACATCTCTACTATTAAACATCAAAACCGATAGATTTGAGCTGCTGGGCCACCGCAGGTCAAAATGAGAAATTTTGCCCTTTTGGAAAAGATAAAAGCAGGATTGAGGGCCCGGCGGGGTTGTTGCAAAACAAGAAAACAGCTCACGGCTTATTATGGTCTGCAACACAAGAGCTTCAAATCCAACAACATTCATCCTAAATGTCAGATAGCAGTAATGTTATTTATCATGTTGCAGAATTCATTTAAAGCAACAAAGAGGAGAGCAGAGGCAAAGTCGGGCAATGCTGGCGTTCTGCTGCGTGTCCGGAAACGACATCAAACAATGTGCTGGCTGGGAATACAATCATCAAAGGGCCAGAACAATACCAGGGAGATTCTGGAAATTAATAGTAAGTTAACTCTGCAAAAGCAAATAAGGTTTGTGCAATGACAGACTGATTTTGTCAGTAATACAAGCTGGAGCCATTCACAGCTGTGATAAGGGAGGACATGCGGTGCATCGCTATGCAACTTGATTAACTTTGCAAGTGGGTGCACGAATTATCCGTCTTGTGAATACAGCGTTTTGTTCCCTTCATTTGATTCTATAAACGGGTCAGTGTCAGCCCCGTCTTTGAGCTTATTCTACACTGAAGCAGGTCACTTTGTCCTTTTGAAAGTTCACTGGCTGTGCACTGGAGAATATAAAAAATAAAAAAAAAGCAGAACATAACATAATGGAAAATAAAACAAAATAAATGCTTTAACAATCTACACACCCACTGAGATTAATGGACTTGACTTAATGAAGATATCCTGTATAGTAGACTGCAGTTGCATAACACACTGATATGATATTGGTGTGGTTGAGTGGTTTTGTGTAGGCGGAAGTACAAAGAACTAATTAGGAATAGGAATAATATGCCTTATTGTGGTAATAAGATCCGTAATAAGAATTCTCACATAAAATATTAATTTAATGTTACCGTGTCGTATTTTTATAATTCCGTTTTACTCATTAGTGGAACTGCTTCTAAGCTTCCAAGGGTAAGCTATATCCTAAATTGAACTCCTAATCACAGGTACGCTCAATCATCTCCAACTTCAGAGGAAATGTTTAGAGTGCAAACTAAACATCGGACAATCAAGGTGACCAGGAGCTTAAGAGTCGGATAATCTTATTATAGCGATCGATGACTGCTGATTGAGCTATTCAAGGGAAGAGCAGGACATGAGGCTACAGTCTGCATACAGACATGTGAGGATTATGTGGTTAGTAATGTGTTGCTTTCAGTTTTATCCATGCAAGCATATAGAAAATCAGATAACTGAGTAGTCTTAATCCAAATGTTTTTTTTACAGTAGTCATTTTAAAGTAAAGGCTCACGCTGCCAGCATATACAAAAAAAGAGTGTCTTTTACATAAAGAAAAGAGTGCATTCAGACCAACTTATGCGCCGCATTAAAAAAATGCATCTTCCATTCATCTCAATCAGGCCAGTAGAGGAGTCAACACAGAGGGCAAATCAAACAACCACAGGGTTTTCCAGAAAGAAAAAAAAAGTGAATCTGTTCGTGCAACTTCATCCGACAATCAAATATGTGCAACTAGACATTCTTACTAGAATACTTTGTAACATGAGCGGTTCCATTTCTGTATTTCTACTGCCTCACGATTGTTGCGATGAAAGTAATGAAAATAATTGTCTCCATGAACCATGAATTTCATGGCAATCGGTCGAGGAGATGGTAAATGTCACAGGAAAACGGGCATGTTTGACCTGTTAGAGAGGAAAGGTCATAGTTTCATTCATCCTCCGGATATCAGAAAGGTCTGTCTTAGCTCTAATGCCAATCCATCCGATAGTTATTGATAATTTAATACGAATCCAAAGTGGTGGACTAATCGACCGACATTGTCATCCCTAAAGCCATGCTGCAAACATGGCTGAATCAATTGAAGAAGAAGAAGAAGAAGAAGAACATAGCTCTTGCTTTTAGCCTTCACGTCCATCACTATCTTATCCTCAGCGACACAACAGGCCGGTTTAAGCCATCAGTTACAAACTGGAAAGACAATTCCTATGGGCTGAGGATTGCTTAACATAAACAGATGATAATTATTTACTGAAGGATTTAGTAAAATGGAATGCTTTAACATGCTGGAGAAAAAAAAACCATTCATAATTGGTCCTATTTATGGTAGCCGCTGCTCAATAATAGTTTTAAGTGCTTTTAGAGTGCGGGTAAAACATCACCGCTCTGCATGACGGTCAGCACATATGTCGTGAGTGTGTCTGAAGTGTGTATCCGCGTGCGTGTCTGCAGGAGTGTGTGAGAGAGATAAAGAGAGAGGAGCTGCATTAGATACATCCACACGTTTGTGTGTGAAACATCTTCCGTGTTGCGGTCTTGTGAAATGTCAGCGCTCCCTCCCTCCCTGTCCCCCCACAGGTAGCTTCAAAGAGGTCAGCCTTGTCCTCCTCCGTGGCATTTACAGCTGTTGTTGTTTCATCCTTTGTCCAGTCCCCCCCCCCCCCCCACACTCAGGACCCAAGTCTGGACACCTCTCCTCATCAATAATTATTTAAATACAACAGCTGTACCTTTGGAACAAGTCCTTTCAACTCTTGCCAAAAAAAGAAAGCTTTTATCCCATTAGTGCATTAGTGTGGTGAAAGATCAGCTTTGTTCGATTAAGTCACTACACGGATTTACACATTTCCCCATTATGGCTCTGAGATGTTAATGGTGGTTATTATTATAACTTCCAAAATAACAGACAGAGCAACCGGGTTATGTACAAATACTCATGTCAAGTGTGTTTCTAGCAAAAGATTCTAAATTACTCGTAAAAAGCAAAGTCTTTTGTATGAAACGTTTTTCTATCTACGGCCAAATTTAAAGTACTAGTACAGATTACACACCAGGAAGCCAATAAAAAAGCATTCAGAAGTTCAATCAGTATCAGACATCCATATGTCACTTGGCTGAATCAGTGACTTGTCATTGACTCTGCCATCTCTAGAGGCCTCATTAAGACTCGTTTATTCCATGTCCATATGCTAAATGGGGGCTTGTGAGCAATTGATGGCTTCCGGCCCAAATCCTTCCCATATTTGGACAAGCTTCGTAAGCGCATGGGCTTTTCAAGAGCCCCTTCAAATTAACTGGACACAACCCTCAGTGAAGAGCCAATCAGTTCACCAAATGGGCGAGCTAGACGGGGGCCCAATCAGCTATCTAATCTCACTCAACACGTGTGATTAATCACAAGGTCCACTGAAACTCTTGAGATTATAACTTCCCAACAGTGGCTATGTGGAAAATATTATATATGTTGATTTGTATAAAATGTGTGTGTGGATGCTGGATAATTTGAGGCAGTTAAAGCTGCTTGTGCCATTTTATTACTGTGTGATTTACATTGAACAGAAGAAGAAAAAAAGAAGTTTAAAATTGATGCCGCAAAACACATATATACTGTCTTTTATATTTCACTCATTCTTCTTCCTTCTCAAAACCTGGCGCCTACATTACCCACAAGGCTAACGCAAAACAAGACAATAGCTTGTAAAACTGGATATTAAATTATCCATATCTAATAAACTGTAATTAATATAACAATTAATACTGATCATATTTAGGTCCATATTGTGGAAGAAAAATCGTAGCATTGTATCTGTATATTATTTAGTCTAAATTCAATATAATTATTATACATTTAAATGATTCTTTACATTTGAAGGGACTTCTTTTATATTTAGACTATTACATCATCAATCACTTCACAACAACCGCAGTTATGGTTTTGTTAACAGCTGAGTCCTGCATCCCAAGATGAGTGTGCACTTTAAAATGGAGACTAATATTGACTTGAGAAAAACAAACAAACACCAAAGCAAAGAGAGTCCTTTCTGGGACATAGATTGATTTGCGTGTAATTTTCCTTTGAGCAGAAGATCTTGTTTTCTCTGTAGTTTTTTTAAAGAGTGATCGATTATGTCTGCACCCGTCAGACACTGATAATAGAGTTAATCAAACAAAAGTGAGAAAAGGATCCAAGCTGGAGGCTGTCCACAGGATTGCGTCACCATTTGTATTTTGCTATCGTTATAAGAAAATGTAATTCTATTCCAAAATGCTTAACTTTGGTGTGATCCTAAATGGGTATGTTTTTATCAGTGCCAATGGTGACGCTTACATTGATTGCAGTATGAGGTGTGCAGACCTAAACTTATCCAGAATAATAATAACTAGAGATGATTCTACCTATTTGGCCATGATAGAAACGTGGACTAGAGAAGCTGCTAAACTCTAAGTGCCAAGCTAAGTAGCCATCACAGCACTGAAGAACACCCTCCAGGCTTTTACAGCTTTCAGGAAAAGGTGACCAACACACAGCTTCTCCTCAAAAGTAGGGCAGCTGAAAATGCCACGAGGAACCTGAAGGTATTATTTTTCTCAGGTTCATGAAGTCATGTAGTAGCAACCTTTTGTGTCAAAAGGGTTTAACTGCATAAGTGATCAAAATTACCTATCTTAGGCTGGTCGGATCTCAGGTTGTAGCGACAGGTTTTGAGCATTTATTATATTCAAACCTGTAATTATTTTTGCATTTGCAGCCAGCAATGGCTGGTCCCAACAGAATTCCAGAGGATTTTAAGTTGTCGGATGGATTCAAATTCAGACAAAAAAAGAAAAGAAATACACGGCGAACACTTTGACTGAACTTCACACTAGAAGTGACAGACTCCAGGGAATGTGCACTCAAAAGCAGAGCAAAAGATACATACTCTATATTAAAATGTGCAATTCATTAATTCATAGATACAAACTGTTGCGTCATCTGCAAACAAATCTTTGAGTCCTTGCAGAATAAAAAGTATTTTATAGCTCCTGTGACAAAACTTTTCTATCACCTGAAATTAAGAGATGAGTGATTTTTATTTATTTATCTATTTTCATGTGGCAGCTGAAGGGCAGTGACAAACAGATGACAAGAATGCCAAGAGCTGACAGGAAAAATGAGCAGAATTTCAATGACACAAGCCCATCTGCCTGCATTAATTTTTATTGACTTTAATTCTTTGGATAGGCATGATTCGGAGTCACGGTAGCTATCATTCTTGTTTACTTTCATATATCAATTAGAGGATATAAAATTGGGATCTTGTGATTATCAATGTCATCCCCAAAGGGGGAATACATTGTGGGAGCTTTATTAGTAGACTGCAGGTCATAAGGCTGGATGTGCAGCAAATTAAACGTCCTGATATTGAGTATCAGAAAGCATCTCGGAGAATATAGGGTTCAGTCTGAAGAGATGCAAATGATGGACGCTCTTACAGAAACCAGGAACCACCCGATGCAGTTTGGGTTCCTGGGAGAGAGGGGAATTTATATGCATTTGCTCTCTTCCTCAAATTCCTGCACCATATTTTTCTTACTCTCTATTTTTTATGTATTTCTACTGCCAGTCATCTCATGTTTCTCCCCTTTTCTTTCATACCAACACTGAATATTAATGATTAGTTCCATCACCTATAATTCACTGTATCTCTACGTACTTCCATAAAACCTTCTTTGCTAGTCAACATAACTGAAATACAAATTTAATCTTAATTATAATTTTGTACTTTCAACCATTTTTATTCATGGGAAAATAATTCATCAAAAACTGGGACGCCAAAAACATTATTAAATACTGACCGCTGAACGATTTGTGTAGATCAGGGGTGGGCAATTCATTTTCCCAAGGGGCCACATGAGAAATTTGGACCGTTGTGGAGGGCCGAACCAATAGTCTGAACTTACCTTAAATATGTATGTTAAAGACCAGCAATTTATTAACTTTAAACAAAAGCAATAAGTGCTTTTGATGTTTTCCAGTTCAGTTGTTCTTACTCGGTGAGAAAAGTCCAGTCTGTGTTGGCTTGAACAAGAGCATGAAGTCTGGTTGAATGAGGTGGAGATGTGGACAGCTGACAGGTATCAGTGAGAGGATCTGATCTGTTGAACTTCATCACTAGAATGTTTGTTCTCATGTAGGTAGATCCAAAGAGAACCAACATCTTCTGAGCAGGCCTCCTCATGTGAGGAAAGTTCTCCTCTTTGAGAGAAGAATAAAATCCAGAAGTGATCCTGACTTAAAGTGCTCTGCCATAGTGGATCAGACCGCAGGTCAGATCCGCGGCGGCTTTGCGCGATTCATTTTCAATCTGGAGGCGGAGACTGCAGCGCAAGGCTCCTTGGGAGGCGTGGGGTCTCGCGGCAGCACCCGCTGCTCGCTGAGAACAGAAACTGCATAACAATACACTTTCACTTCAGTCTCCAAGTCGGCAACACTGCCCGTCGTGAGGCTGCGGAAGCGCGCGCGCACACACACACACACACACACACACACACACACACACACATAAATAAATCGCCTTCAAAGTAAAAGCAGTGCCGTTTGTATTGCATTCATGGCGTGCACCTTATTTATTTATTTTTCATTTTTGATTGACCTCACACGGGCCAGACTGGGAGAGCCGTAAGATGCCCAGGTCTGGTGTAGATGTTTATGGCATAATGATGCCATATTGAGAAGTAACCACTTTCTACAGAGTGAACCAGAAGTTATTTAAATATATCCGCGGTCAGGTGTATGTTGTGCGTCAATAGAATGTGTTTTATGGACTTACTTCTCTCCGCCTTGATGCCCAGCAGGTCTGTTTGATCTTCCACACCACTGCAGCCACCAGGAGTAGTGATAGAAAACAACTGGAGTGAAAGAGAGGAAACAATGTCAAGCAAGATGAAACCGCTGTCACTGAGAAAGTTCACACATAGTGTATATTCTTTGCATACAGAGCAGAGGACCCTCTGGTATTTAAAGCTAGATATTGAATATAAACATGCAGTTAACCCAGTGTTTCATGTTTCATGTTGTAAGAATCCCCATCTTTACATTATATCCTTCAACAGCTGCATTTAAATGTATTGTATATTCACAGTTTCTCCTTGCTATTCAAAGTTTCCTTTTAACTTGAAAAAAGACTAAACAGAGGAGATGATACGAAGCACATCCATGGATATGTTGGCCGATTACTTCAATTAATAACCCAAGAGTAAAATCATTAGTCAAGGGAAATTCAACAAGGTCCGAGCACTACTGGGATATCAAAGTATGACTGATGGAGGGCTTCCACTTCATTATCCTGGAGACAGATGAGATTGTTAAGAATATTATGTGCTCAACATTGTGCACTTCCTATGAGCTTGTCGGAGCACAATGTTAAGTACAAATAAATGGCCATAACATTAAAAAAAAATGTCTTTAAATGTACAACTGCTCATTAACACGCATGTCACCATTTCCCTCTAACTGTTCTCTACTCGCTGAATTACACTTGAACATGATCCTGCTCCTGATGGCCAAGAACAATTAATCGTATTTGGATTTGAAACCCATACTGTAATATGACCGATGAGCCCTCGTCTTCAGGGACATGCAACATTTTTAAAAATGGACAGCCTGGTCCACTAAGCACATTTCACCAGAGACTCTCGACTAGCTCTGATTTCATGAGCCCATTTCTTTGATATTTTAACTTGAGTGGGCTTTCAATTTGCCGGCCACACCTGCTCGATTCTGAGGTCAGGATCTTTGAAGGAGGCGATAACGTCTGTGAGGAATGTGATAACACCTGGAAAATACAGCCTCTAAAATAAAAAAGGTAAAGAGGGGGCTACCAAGCTAAAAGAGAAAAAAAGAAGAAGCATGTGGTATTAAAGTGTCAAGTGAAGGGAAACTGTGCTTCAAACATCTCGTCATTGCACGCAATGTATTTAAAAAAGGTGCAAAAGCTGGGAACCCTTTCATTCTTTTCGAAATACTTGCATCTTAGAAACCTTTGAAGATAACAGCGATTGAAAGGAAGTGTTGTGGGGGCTTCAATGACATTTACATGCCGTGGAAGTGACAAAAATCCCTAGACAGATGCTTGGCTCTCATTGGCACTATTTTAGACAGTAAAGAAGCTTAAATCCCCTTTGCTTCTCCATCTGCTGTTAATAAACAGATTTCTGTAATTATTCATGATCTAACGCCTTGACAAAGTAAAGGACAAATATAAAATGATTTACACAAGGAAGCACTCAAGTTTTCAACAAGTTATTGATATGGGATAGGTTAATTTGTAGATTTAGTAACAGCAGTCAGACATTAGGAAGCTGTCGCACTTTAGAAGTCATTTCCTCAGTTTATTGATCTCAGACAAATCCCACTGTTCTTTAAAACATCTTCGTCAAAAAGGACACATTTGGCTGTTCACGATGTCGACTGTGCCATCACACAATGTGCAACAAAATACAATTGGCATTTGATCGACAGGAACATGATAATTACATGCTCATCTCTGTGACCGCAAAGCTCCAGTTACCACAAGGGAAGGCAATCAATGATATCCATACCGGCTTTCTGGCCCGTGAGGCTGCTAAAACATGATTCAAGATGCTTTTAAAGAGTCTAAAAATGATAAATAATACATAATTATTTCTTGGCGGATTCAAAATATAAGTAAAATTGTAAAGCATAAGCCTAACCTTTTAAAAAGGCATATAGACATTACATACATTTAGTTTAGCTTCCTGTCATTTGACCTTACCCATTGTATATATGCAGTTCGGTGATACATAAATAATGAGTGCATGCCTCTTAATATTTCTACTGCTTGCACATATATGGTGTAAACACGTAGCAACACTAATGTGCATGTGTATACACTGAAATAGTCTGTATATAAAACATACAGATGTGACTGGAGTGACTCTGGTTCATTAGTATAAATTAGACCCTGGGGCTCCTCTGCAAGTACAGTGCAGCATCCAATTAGCAAGTTTCTGCAACAGTCGGACTCAAATTAGATTACAATTTAGGTAAATATTGTTTGTGAAGTCACGACGCTGAAGAAGCAATGAGGAAGAGGAGGAAAAAATACTTCTGAATGGCTCGTAGTGAAAAGGGGGAGGCGATATTTGAATAAACAAGGAGAAAACAACAGAAGGAGAAAATGGCGGTCATTTCTTCTCCCGCTATCTCTCATACAAGGAGGTCTAGAAACCCTGTGGGGTGATGTGACATTCTTGTCATCAGGCTGATTATGTTTCCCGCAGGTTCAGCCCCTCCAAACCGCCTTCACACGCACACGCACAGAGAGAGAATGCATCAGGGCATTTCACTATGTTTATGGGTCAGTGAGAGCAAGGATGCAGAAAACACTCGAAAGAATTAGTATAACCTTCATGACAATGGAAAAAAGAAAAAGATCAAACTAAATACAACGCATGCTGATGGAAAATGAGGCGTAACATGAGGCTGGCAAAAAGGAAAAGCTTTGTCCTGTGTACTGGATTGCTGGGATTTAGAAAGCACTACTGAGGTAAATTGATTAATCAATATATAAAAAGGAAGTAGTGTTTTGAGAAATACTATTCAAACATTATGTTCCGATAGAAAGGAGTACAATGCTATTGCCGTTCATTTGTTATTTTAAAAAGACCCAAACTGTTATTGCTGTGCCCAGATTGTGACCCTTTAAAAAAATAGTTTCCTCTGCAAATGATGCAAGTAGCTGCCAGCAATATTTTTAGATAAAATAAGCTCGGTCCTTCTCCCCTTTCCTTCCAACAATTCCTGAATTCGGCTATTCGACTGTAATTTGATCGGATGGAGAGAAAAGATAACTGATTGTGTGACAGCTTTTCTGGAAAGTTATTGTGGGCTGGGCCGTGATGGGCAGGTGCCTTGGGCAAAGGCCGTCTCATATTCCCACCTTGACAGCTACACAGATAATATGTTAGTCGATCGGGCTACATCGGGAGCACACCTCGAAATAAATTGAACAAACACATAGTGCACCATGGTCAGTAACTATCAGTGTTAAAATAACTATCCCCCTATGTCACGATGATAGTAACCAAAGCTTTGAGAAGGAACTCCTTTGAGAGCTGCGTCAATGTTGATCTTTTTTTTTTTTCAATGCCAATATCTAACTTAGAGCATACATTTTCCAATTATACTCCCATCCTCAATGTATTCAGACTCGGCTGTCCTTTTGAGAGAACAGAAATGACTAATTTTAAATATTTCAATGAGAAAAAAAATTCCATCACTGCTCTCAGGATGAAAAATCATTAGGAGCCCCTCATATCTTGGTCGATGCCTTCCCCTTAGATGGCGCACTCAGAGCAATATGCACCTATTTAAATGGCTACTGGCTGCTTCATCTGCCACTTGGGAAAAAGGAAAATCACTTCCTTCAAGACACAAGAAGCATTTACATGTACTCAGTTACCAGAACAGGCTCAGGTAACTCAATAAGCCCGAGAGGCAGGGGTGAATAATGAAGAGGTGGTGGATCAAATTCTGGAGGATGATTCTTGACTGTTGAGGAGCTAAAACAAATGACAGCGAGCGTGTATTTAAAGACATGTGCATATTTGACTCACTTACCTGAAAAACGTCACAAAGAACTGGACAAGGTCCATGATGCTGTTGTGTTGGGAAAAGGCAATCTGTTTGAGAGAAAGGCAAGAACAATAAATTACAAAGAAATCTGACAAATACCAGAGCAGTCATATTACAATTAAGCAATAAGCCACGAGACACCGTGATTTAGAGTTATTTTAAAACAGCTCAGGGGCGTTGTAAGACACAATGAACAAGTATGTGTATGTATACATACATACACACATACACACAAACTGCAACATTAAAGAGATGAACACATTAATACTATTAGTCAATATCAAAGTAAACATTATTCTGAGACAGGCCATTCTGCAGAATCAGTACTACTTAAAATCGGTTATTAAAAATTATCTAATTTGATACGGGAATCACTTAATTGAGTTCCCCCAGTTTATCCGTTACATTGTGTTGATATGGGGTTGACACTTTAAGTCTGTAATAAGGGCCGAATGGACGAGCTGAAAGGTCACTGGTGGGATTTTTGTGTGTAATAGCTTCTGCTTGTGGTAAGAAATGTCTGTATGAATGAAGTGGAAAAAGATTCTTTTTCAAAAACAGGGCAGAACGCTTTATGTTTGGAGACAACTCGTGAAAAATCATTGCTTTCCCTCAATTTTTTATTTCGATACATTTTAAGGAGTCGGCTCAAATATGATGTATTCTGAGCCAGGGAGCCTAAGGAGGATAAAAACATGTGCCTAATTTATTAGAGTTTTGACTTTATTCTCAGAATTCTGATCTTAAATGTTCCCATGTGGCCCTAATCCTCTTCAGTACAGGCCAGAGATGAAAATAATACAGACTTATTTAGATTTAGAATAATTCTGTTCCTGCATTTTCTTCCAATGACTAAAGGGATAGAACAACCCGTCTGCTGTTGAGTTATAATAACATACATCTCTTCGATAGCTAACTAGTGTATTTATGGCAGCAGCATTGCCAGTGAATAATGTATCAGAAATATATTTTGCCTTCATTAAGAGAGGGATGACACAGTCCTGGCAGCAACATCACATCTGATAGCCCTCATCATAAAGTCATTATCTACAGGAGATGCGTGGAAGGCATTTTGTCCTCAAAGCACAAACACAACGTCATCTCCAGCAGCACGGAGGGTAATAGAGCACAGCTTGTGCTTTTAGAAGTGGAACGTTTGCGTAATGTCCGTTTTGGACGAGGCAGAAAATCTAAAAAGTACTTGTTTTGGTGATTCAGTTCATAGTACGCTATATCAGTATATATACTGATATAGAATGGCATGTTTTTTTCAAGATAACTTTTTTATCCTCCCAAATGACTCCCATCTTTGACTTTTCCCCACTTTTTTTAGGTAGCAAATAAGAATCACTGATCTGCAATGAGATGCTCACTGACATGGCTGACATGACTCAAAAGAACACATTACACTGATATTTTGCTGGCTTTTTTAGTGAGTAGAACGGTTCTGTTTTCACATAATATGGAGGTCAAAGCAATACATTTGGGGTTAATTTCATTTCAATTCCTCTATCTGAGACGATCAATGGCATCATTTGAGAATGTACTTTCATTACAAGTGGACTTTTATTACATTGAACAGACCTCTTGGGGAACAATTATAATAACGCATAATGATGTCATGGAAAAATCTTAGCTCAAGACCTCCCTTTACACACATTTAAATGCTTATTTTACGGGTAAAGACAGTAAAAACGAGTGCATGCTTTATCTTATCCAGTTAGGCTCTCACCTCTACACCATAAAGACAAACAAAGGAAAGAGACCGTATCCTGTTAGAAAAGCTATTTGCGTTAACAGCTCAGGCCAGTCCATAATAAATAAGTGACTGCTGGCCAGGAAATCTAATAGAAAACTATTACGGGGCCACGATCCACAGATGGACTGACTCCAAAGATATCATCGCCTACCGTGCTCCAATCATCTACCTTGTGAAGGAGACGCCCACAACAAATATAAAAATCAATACCTCGAAGTGGGCTAATTAGCAAAAAGGGAATTGTGTGCCATTAGTAGGAAAAATAATTGTATCCATCATATTATTCAGTAAAAGTGTCTCACTTAAAACTTACAATTTTGGCAATATAATTGTTGCAGCCTGAATTGCTTTGGCATACATATAGTATCACCAACATAATCTATAACTAAACTTTATTAACACCAAGTTGTAAGCCAACAACTGCCTACATTAACACATCCTGCAGATAATGGAGAAACATTATTCACAACCGTGAATATTTTTGGACAAAAGCTATATTGTCATTTTCCTGCAAACGCAGAACAACTGACACGCACATGGCATTTATTTTTCATGATGTTGTATTCTCGCCCCATCCTCCACATCAAAGTCTCAATCTCCTCCATTCAGAAAGAGGGCTATGAAAGGTTAAACGGTGCTTTGCTTTTGCCAGCTAAAAAAAATAATAAAAAAAAAACAGCTGTGCAGCTATATGCACGCTAACCATCGCTCATTAAATCTGTAATTAGAATAAAGTGCACTTGGAATCACCCTGAGCCGCAGCATCAACAAGCCCTGCTCTCTTCATGTACTGTATGTAGGATCAAATCTCAAATCACTGGCATGACTATGTACTGTATATAGGGAGCAATTTCGACATCACACAGAACAAAGAAAGAATCAGATCATTGCGTCATCGGCTTCATAAACTCAGTCTTTACCTGGATCTTGATGGGCCATGAGAAGTTACTGACGTAGACGTAAAAGGTAATATTTGGGTTGCTTCTGAAGGTGAACTTCTCACAGGAGAAACTATCTCTGTATTCCTTGATGTTAGTTTTGGACACGATGGGCACCTCCTCTCCAGAAATGGTTCCAGCTGTTGGGACAAAGAGTTCACGTTTAGCATGCTGCCATTTGGCACTCGGACAGTGATGGATAGAGCTGGACCGGCTGCAACGTATCATTATGAATCCATTAATGGGTTTATCAAGCAAAGGTCTCATAAGCAATCATTATCATCATTGTCTTGAGTGCATTAAACAACTTTTTGGTTGCCCTAAAACTGAGCGGGGCTTTATTTTGTAATTATCCATGCCGTCCAAATGTTATATAGTTAAATGGGCGTGGGAGAAAAGCACAGCTCGAAAGGTCATGACTAAGTCATGCTAGCACATAGTCATCATTTGCATCCATAACACCGCCATCAAGCGCCTGCATTTAGTTTATCTGAGAACTAGAAAGTAGCATAAATGTCCTTGTTGGGCTGAATGCAGTCCACATGAGGGCAACAAACTCTGCACAGATCAAATATTATTATATTACTATATTATTATAAATACTTGTTTGTGTCCATTAATGTTCAGAATTCATGAGGGGAGTTGTTTCATTTTCGATTTTTACAGTTTGAGTTTCACTTAAAATGAAGTAGTCAAAACTGAAGTAAACTTTGGAGTGTCTTTTTTATACAAAATACCCATCATGAAATAAAAACAAAGTCATCTCCAACCGACGTCTATTTATAAGTCTATTTTCCGCCGATCTAAATGCTTCCAGCCATTTCTTATGCTTCCTTGTGGCAGCGGGTCCTCGGCATTGACATTCCAACCCACAGCCCTGAAACAAAAGAACTGAAAATGACAGCTTGACTGTGTCTACGTGAGCATGTTTATCTTAATTGAAATCACCCTCCTACTCCCACCCAAAGGCGCCTCAACCCTCTTGTCGATTGTGAAGAGGCTCCCGTTCCTTCTGAGACACAATATCTTTTGTGGGGGAAAGGGGACCCGACTTCAAATATTAATGACGGTGCGGCCCAAAAAAAACACGTTAACGGGAGGTTAACGTGTTTTAGTGGTCGGAAAATGTCAGTGTTGTGGGGAGGGAGAGAGTGGCAGGTGACTTGAGATGGGGAGGAGCGGGGGGGGGGATAAACGATGGCACTGGACCGCTGCAGTGTCCTTGGGTGTCTTTCATCAAAGGACCTCTAATACCCACTCAAAAGGGACACGGTCCACACTAACCAGAGCAGGTCCATTACATTTTTATTGTTGCTGCTATAGCCGTTATACCAACTGAGTATATTAGTATTGTAATAAAAACAGAAAAATGTCAAAAGAAAAGCCAAATTACCTTCATCAGAAATTCAATATCTAAAAGCTTCAGACATCTAAGATGGCAGTTAAGCAAAATGTGTTGGCAACCAAATTAACAGCATCATGGGAAATAGTTTGTCATTAAATAAGAAAAAAAATGAATGGAAATGATTAAACAATGATTTTTGACTGATTATGTTATATTTAGGTCTATTTGAACGGTATATTTCATTATGTCTGTGAATATTGTGGAAGCAGGTGATTTGCAATAGATATTTTTTTTTCTTCAAACGACAGTAAATAAAGACAGTGAGTCTCATGAGCCTGGGTCTGTGTTTGCGCTGTTGGAATAAATCTGTGTGGATGAAAATCACTTCTTTATTCATGCTAAGTACAAACTAAATGGATATCACTTTGTGTGTAGTGGCGAATGATGCAGTAGGAGGGCGGGTCTGGACATATTCTGAGAGGTTCAACATCTGCTCTGCTGACCTTCCAACGTTTAAAACGATAATGTATACAAATCTAAATACGACTTAAATCTTTCAACTCTAAACCCTTTTGACCCAAATCTCTTGTGGTAAATCTACACCCAACAGATGCCATCAATGTGGGCAGAAGATGGTATTTGTATTTCACAGACGATTTCACAACTAAACTTTCTAAGAAATGCATTGATTATTCGACAAACACTGACAAGATTGTAATTAATATATATATATATATATATATATATATATATATATATATATATATATATATATATATATATATATATATATATATATATATATATATATATATATATTCAACACGAGCACGATCTCTGTCAAGTAGAAGGTGTTTTTAGTACACAATAAATTAACTGCCAAGTTAAGTAACAGTACCTGTTGATCCCACCGACCAGGTGATGTTGAGGTTGAAGTTATTGGATGCATTAATGGACATGTCCAAGTTCTTGTTCGCCTTCAAGTGGAGAACATAAAACATGAACGTAATTAAATATAAAGATAAACTGATAACATCACACAGACAGACGCAGGAGCGTCATATAGTATAAGTACATCATAAAAGCAGAGATATTTTGAAGAGGTTATGAAATTCAACAAGGAGTCATGAAGCCTTGAACAATTTATGGACTTCTCCAGACTCCTTGTGCGACCTGATAGAAAAAGGATCATCAGCGGTAAATGTGGCAGAGTATGACGACATAGTTACCTGCTCAGGTGAGGCCATGAAGTTGATGGCAGTGTAGTGGTTATCATCTTCTTGGATGAGACTGAAGGTGAATTGGTAGTCGATCAGGAGATTGTCTATTTTGTAAAATCAGACGACAGGAAAGACAGGTCTCATATCCTTTCACATCAGAACACATTAAACTCACATAATAATAATACTAATGAGTGGAAACTTTCTGAAGGATGAAACTACATGAGCTTCCAACTGTGGCTGGCACTACGAGAGACTTCTGTGACAGCGTAAATATATATATAGAGATGTACGCTAAGTGATAAGAAACTTCCAAGCGATGGACTGAAGGATGGAGACAAGTGAAATCAAAATGTCTGTAATCAAATCCAACGACGGCAATCAGGGGCTACAATTTACTCATCAAGCGGAGAACGAGTAGGAATACCTGACCCTGACAGCGAGCTCCGAAAATCCCCCTGCATCGATTAATAAAGTATCAAACGATTCATTAATATTGGGCACATTTTCATTCAGTTCACCAAATACTGATTTTGGACTGTATCCTCAATCCAGATTAGGACCATGGATGCTTATTTTTTAGTTTGAATGTAATTGGGCAGTTAATCAATGTAGTTCCAGAGGGCATTATTTTATTTTTTTATAATAAATAAAGACGATATAATTTATCTGACCTGTTTGTATAAATCCAACCGAGTGGATTCAAATGTTTTCTTATTCATGCTCCGGAGGAATCGGGTACACATCATTTGGTCTAGGTCCGTCAAATTGTGCCAACGACGAAGAGATCATGTTCCCACATTAAATATTAGAGATCTAGACGGTCTGCATTGTTGACCTTTTAATGCTTGATATCCGTCGCTTATGTGACAACAGTTTGCGTGGGTATGTATGCATGTGATAGTCAAACGGCTCTTTAGTTGAGCAAACAGTTTGGGAGATAGCAGAAGTGAGAGGTCAACTAATGATGCACACTGTGGAGTGGCTGGATAATGTCACAATGAGTGCATCATCTTAATCCATGTGGCCTTTCAGACAGTCGGGGGGGAGGTGTCATGTTTACAATACTGCGTAACAGAGCTCAAGAGAAAGTCCCATTGGTGTGCAGAGGTTAAAGCAAGCTCCGGGCTTTCAGTTCCTGTCTTCCCCTCATTGAGTTGGCTGTCAGGATGTGGCATTTAAAAAAATAAATAAAAAAAGGACAAAAACTTGGCAAAGGCTCTGTTGTCGGTGGCAGAATGTCGAAAGAGAGATATACTGCAGAACCGTGAAGGACGCCACATCATGCAAATAAACAAACACAGTGCGGTGTACACAGGAACACCGGTTCATTCTGCATCGCTCACCTCGATACATTTGTACTTCACACTTGCGTCAGACTAACATTTAGTCCACTTTCTAAATTAATGAATGAGTAGGTGGGTGATGGAGGGAGCGAGTAGACAAGTGGACAGTTTTTACTCCGCCGTCTCCTTGATTAGCTCAATCACTCACTCCTTCTGATGCACTTGACATTTTCACGACAAGTCATTCTGTCACAGAACAAGCGCCCCTGGTGCCACAGTGCTAAGATGCTCCATCTGCCCCGAGCGAAAGAGTGGAAGTGGAGGGGGAAGAGAGAGAGAGAGAGAGAGAGAGAGAGAGAGAGAGAGAGAGAGAGAGAGAACAGAGACAGACAGAGACAGACAGACAGACAGACAGACGATAGCAAAGTGTGTGTGTCTGTGCCCAGTGCAGAATTACTCACAGTAACAGGTTCCTCTGAGTGGATTGCCAAGGTAACGGTTTTCTGAGTCACATCTGCAGTGAAGAAAACAGAGAGGTGATGAACAAGATGATGAAGAGTGCGAACAGATTGAGAGCAAGAATGCCTCCTCATCAGAGGCAGTGTATGCCGAGTGCTGGTGGCGCCTCATCAAGTCACTTACTTCTCACAAAGAGGAAATAATCTCATAATCTGAGTTTGCAGAAGTTAATTAGTTCTCTTTATTTATTTATTTTACTTTTGTTTATCAAAGCAGCACACCGCCATGCAACAAACTCAATGTAGCACCTGATTACAGAGAGCGGCATCTTAAAAGTAATGTACCAAGTTTAATCCCTCAAAGACCTCGGAGCAAGGAGCACGATTTATGGAAATGACTTCCGACTTGATTATTTGAGATCTATAATCCTAAACTGAGATGTGAAAGCCAAATCAAGAATAACCACCAATCAAGGTGAATCATTCTTAAGGAAAACGATCAGATAAGACTCTGCTCATTCAAGCTTCAGATATACAGCTAGCGAGTTGGGAATGCAAACTTCATAAAAGTGGTTAGAAAGAGCTGGGCGAGTTTAACTCATGTTGGTTATGTTCATTAACTCGGAGCTCTAGGATTCAGACTTGATCACCAAAGCTCAGGGCGAACGTCTTCACAACTCTCGCGGCACACGACTCGTTTACCTGGATTGCAAAATGATCGTTTTGTTAAAGTTATGTTTTAGGGACAATACCCAGAAAGATTTAAATATCCAAGTGCATCCAAATCTCCAGATCTCTTTACCTTGACGTGACAACAATTAGAATGAAAACAAAACTTTATTCTGAATAAAGCCTGAAAAAGGTCAAAGGAAATATAAATAAAAAAAGCCAATGTTGATAAAGAACAAAACTGAACAAAACTTATCCTGGTTCAGACTACGTTAATGACTCTTGGTCATCTCTGGCAGCTGTTTACATCTGCATGGAAACGAGGCATACCACTCTGTAGTACATTTAGTATAACTATATATGCCAAACCTTTCTTTCACAAAAAATTTGAATTAAAAAGTGTTCTGATAGTTATGCTTAAAAAAAGAAAAGAAATCTACTTCTGATGCATTTTACAAACTCTTTCACTGTTACACGTATTAATTTATACATGAAGCACACAGTAATAAAGGACACTAATGGCCTTCACCGGGGAAGAAATATACAGTTTAATTTCCCCTTTAAAGACCCAGTGAGGCACAAAAAAAATATTTTCCAATTCTTATGATAACACAACTATAAAACTGTGACAACTAAGAGGCAAACAAAAAGTGGTAATTTCCAGAAGAAGAACAAAATATGAACTATAATTACCCTGCATGGTTTGTGTTTATAGCAAGTGTGAAATGACTGTAAGCCCAGGGCCAGCGACTCTACAACTCAAGCTAATGAGTGTCCTAACCCGGGGATAAACACGGTGGGAAAATTGGACAATTACTAAGTTCCATTTGCCTCCAATCTATTGTTGTTAGTTGACAAACACTCTAATTTTAAAGCCTCAAACATCGCAACTGTCCTCCCAAATAGAAAATACAAACACTAACTGATTCTCGACAGTGAAAAGATGCACATCGTCTCGAACCATTTTCAGATACAGTCTCTAGAATGGCCTGCAGAGTTGGATTAATACGTTTCTAAAAACAGCCTCAACTCTTTTTTCTGTGCGTTCGTTAAATAGACGGGTGTGAATGGGTTTGTTCGGGTCCTGTGAGGTCATGCATGTTGATCAAACCGCGGCAGTTTAACACTTTACACAGTTTGCACACAGATATCGTGGCATAAGCCAAAAACAGTCTGACTTTTAAATGAAGTGCTGCCGAGCAAAACAATTTAACATCCGCAGAGAGCCATCAACTCTTCTGTGGTTATGTGTTCATTTGGCTCATGGCTTTCGAAAGCCTGTAATGAGGATGAGCATATGGCGGGGTTCAGTGGATTACAGGGTTTGTTATCTCCTTTTGAATGCATCGCTCTACTGTCTCTCATTCTTTAACTGGCTACAGCTCACTCTGAACTATGTCATCCTTCTGCTGTAAGAACTAAAACTGCACTAACAAAGTGAATATGACATTAAAGCATACGAAACACCCATTATTACGCGCTTTTCTTTTCGCAGTTGTTGTATCTCACAGAGACCCAATTAGACTTGTTAAAACGTGAGCGTCAGAGGCGGTGTCGAGGAGTCAGAGAGGACATGGTGAGGGTGGGGGGGGGACAACTGAGAGACATGAACGCCGCCGAGGAGGAGGTGGCCGAAAGTAATGTTACAGTGAATGACTCTGCCTCTAAAAATAATGCCAGACACCATCGCCATTGACGGCATTACACAAAAACAGTCAGTCAGATGTGGGTGAAGACGTGTTCCAACACCTTAAATACCAACCAGAGAGCAATACAAGCAGAATGCGGAGCAAACATAAAAGTGGTTACACGAGCTTTGATTTTGTTTTAGAAAAGGACTTAAATTATCAATACGAATGAGGCTTATTTATCGTATATACCGCTCCGTCTCTGGTCCCCAACAGTTGTTTTACTGGAGCTGCTGCACTCGGGAGGTACATGCATCGTAAATACATGCTTTAACTATATTAACTGACCTGATCAGGAGGGAGTCTGACTCAACATCTACCCAGCATGTCCTGAAGGACAAGCTTCAGCGCTCTAAATGATCTAATGGGGGCAGGACACTGAGCTGGGGAGGAGCCAGCTCCTGTGCTCTGACTGTTCAAATTAAATAGGCTAGGACAGGGTAGAGTGCTCTTTCACCACGGTACAAAGGACGGGGGACAAATGCCGCCACAGGCTTTTGAACCTTACAGAGCATCGCTCCCGGGGCGTTTCAGCTGCCTGGCATTTGCAGATGGCAAAACATACGCACACCCACGCGCCCATCGCAAAAGTGTATAATGCAACTCCCCGACACTGTATCTTAATTTAATCTACACCTGCATGCATGCGTGCACACATCTGAACTTCAGGCAATCCCCCTCCGCTGTATCTTAATTTGATCTACACTCAACTTGGAACCTTTGTCTGCGCTTCTGCGCGCACACCCCCCCCCGTTACCTCCAGCACAAGAAGAATCCAGAATAATGTATGCATCCAAATAAGCACTATAATAAGAAATATTTCCCTAACCGCTGTTGTTGGACTCATCACGCCGTAACGCAGCGTGGACCTCATCAATTGTTTTCAAAAACAATTCTATTCTGCACTGATGCACCCTTCGCTTCATTACGGCAGCTATTATTTTGAGGTCCTAATGGCGTCCGTGCACGCAGTGTGTGAACGCGTGCGTGTGTGTATTGATGTGTACACTGTGGAAAAGACAGAGTACCCTTGTGTAGAGGTCTTTGTTTAAGGGTTACTGCTGGGGATGGTGCGAGTGGTTGGCGGACAGGGGGTTGGGAAGACAATGATTACATGTAATGAGATACCAGAAATTGCATTATAAAAAAGGGAACCGTAAACACCCCCAACTGTTAGTCAATACATACACACACACAAATTAGATTACACTCTGATAAAAGTGATTAGTCTTGCATGTTTGAATGTGAAAATTGCATCTTGATTTAGAGATTAAAGACACCACTAAAAGAGCAGTTGATCTAATTACGGCCTGCAAATGGGACTGAATTAGCAACATATTCTGGTGGTTTATGTTGCTGGCTAACTTTTAAGCTGATAATCAGTAATGGGCTGCGGAAACCTTTCCCAGAACAGTCTCCAGAGCTGTATGAGCACATCCTCCCTCTAAATGGCTGATGATGATTGGCCTGCTGGTGCTCGGCGCCCGCTCTGTTACGCCACTCTGATTTCCAAAGGTTTGGAAACCGAGTCGTTTGTGTCGACTGTTTGCCGCCTGCTATCAGAGTGCTGCTCTACATTGTGCTGCACTGCATTCCATCTGGTAGCGGAAATTAATGTGACATTTTGTCATCTGTGCAAAGAGTCACTTATTTCGTGTCATAGTCAACGGAAAAGCATCGAGGCTTTTGGAGGGGTCTCACCCTCCTCCAGCCTCTCTTCCCTCGGAGCACTTTGCCTGTGTTCTTTCACACAATAGTCGTTTCTCGCCTTGCCGTCATCTCTGCCGTATTATACAAGAGATGAACTTTGTTAATAAACAATGAGTCCCTACAGGTGATGCACTTTCTTCTCCTGTTCCAACAGAGCAGTCGTCAGCACCAAGTTTCTGTTCTATTGGCTGCTATGAGAAAACTGCTCTTCACACAAATGGTGTAAGAGGTATTGATCAAACTATGTTGCCAGATACAGAGTGATTTATGACACCTGAATAGAGATTTGATTACTAACATTGATATCAACCATCAGGAGTATAAAAGTCTAAAAATGAACATGTAGAATTATTTTCTTGTGCACACCATCTAATACAAACATACATACAGAGCATGATGCCTCGAGGATACACACAAATGTGTTTTGGTTAGAGACTAAATGTAATGTTTATTTGTAAGAAAACTCCACAGGGTACCTTCTAGGGCATTCTGACGACTAAACTGTGACCGACTAAACTGTGGTCATTTCAGTCAGCGAGAAGATGTCTCAATAGAATCAGTGTAACTTGTCCAAACTCTAATTGACCTTTCAATATATATATTGGTTTTTTTATCAAAAAACTTCCGGTTAATTTAGATGCAGTGTGAAATGTGAAACAGAGTGCATAGTGATGCCAAAACCTGAAAACAAACCTGAATATGTGCTTTTGATCCAGCATTAGAGACATGTTGGGGATGTGACCTTCGAGACCAAGAGGAACAACTCAAGGCATGGTGTCTGTGCATTTGTGTTTGCCAGTGACCCCTCCATAACTCCCACTGCATTAGGGGTATTAAAACACATCAGAGACCATTCTGCTTACAACCGGGAAAGCAGACAGCTAAGTGGAGATGGTCCTCCCACACCAGAGGAATCCACCGCATCAGCAGAAATTGTGCTGGAGGTGGAGTTTCTGGCCAATAACGCCAACTGATGGTTTTCTGTTTTTATACCACCGAGTCCAATCCTCCACATGAGAAGGAGGAGAGCAGCTCTTAGTGATCAGAAATCAATGCTCTTGAACTGTGACCTCACAGTCTATGAATACCATTACGTAATTAAAACAGAAGGGTTACTGAAAGTCAGACAACTTCAGGATTCAAGGGCTGAACAATATGGGGAAATAATCTCATTTATTTTCAGACCAATATTGCGATTGCAATTCAAGATGCCATTTAAAAAAATGTTCATTACTTTCACTATAATTTACTATTCACAATCAATACATCATTCTATAGTAAGACCAACACAACACTGGATAGAGTCAACATATAAACTGCTCTTTCATATTATGTCATGTTATGATGAAATTATATGAATTGATGTATGAATAACATAATGTTTATTTAGCTAATGAATTGTAGAACACTTGTTCCAATTGATTCAGATTTTCATCCCTTTCCTGCATATTCTCCCCTCAATACAAAATAATTTAAAAAAAACAGTATTTATTTAAAATAAATGGACTTGCATTTATATCGCACCTTTCTGGTCTTTTGACCGCTTTAAACTACATGCCAACATTTACTCACACACACACATTATAGTTGTCAGGTCATTGTTATGTTTCTATTGCAATTGCTTTTATTGTTTCTACCATGTAAAGTGCCTTTGAGTACCTTTTAAAGCACTATACAAATAAAATGTATTATTTTTATTATTAAAGTGCACACTGACTATAGCGCTACCACCATGGAAATATTTAGATAACTGAAAGCCCCGTAAACAAGTTATAATCCATTCCTCCTGCAACTTCCAGACCGGAGTCTGCATTTATTTAGTATAATCGCAGCTTTTGCGATTAAAAAATTGTGTTTGATTACACCGCGATGTTGAGCTTGAACACGATTGATTCAGCTCTATTCAAAATCAAATTGAATTTCCATTCGATGCGTATATACTTATTTTCTGTCTTATCCGAGACAACAGTCCAATATTGAGGATTTGTTTTGAAAAAGAAAACCGAAAAAACTGTGGGGGCCAGTGTGGGTAAATCTCCTTCGTTGATTGTTGATTGTTGTTTGTCTCGTCTTACGTCCCATGTCCAATGTATGCACCTTCCGCCTCAAAAAATTCCTCGTTTGTGTGAAAACATTCCTGGCAAATAAACGGTTTCTGATTCCGATTCTGATGTATTATAATTGGTGTCAATGCCATGTTATCAATAATTGTGTCCAATTATATTAAATCCCAAACAAAGGGCCCGACTCCATGAATCTGTATATATCCTCTTTGAAATTTCCAGAGAGAGTTTCTAACTCTGTATAATAACAGAAGCCGTTAATAAATATTTTGAAATCGCAGAACAAATATACACGTTTCTTTTCTGCAAAATATCACAAACAGCACACAATACCCTCCCATATGTATCCGTCTCACTTGTCAAAACGGGTTTCCCTTAAAATAGCCCCAAGCATTTCATCATGGCTTCATCCCAAGTGATTACTGGCCGGATGACAGGCCGCCCAGAGACACACTTTTGATTGACATTACCTCAAGTCAGTGAATTTCCTCTGGAACATTAACACTATCTCTCATTTCACCACTCTGTTGCAGGTCAGAACTTTTGGAAACAGGGTGAAATGGCCGTGACCTAATGTGCTGCTCATAAAAAGCTATACTATGAAATTCTGGAGAATGCAACCATCTAAAAAACTACAACGCTGCAAGTCACTTCTATTTTGTGTGCGTGTTGGTGTGTGGTACTCACAGCTGGCACTGGTCTCCTTTGATCCCCTTGGTGGTGCAGAAGCACTTGCCAGTTAACACCTGGCACACACTTGCATGACCATTACACTTACAGGCTGGAAGGGGCGGCAAAACACAGACCGAAAGAGAGGAGAGAGAAACAGAGAACAGAGGCAGTGTTGATTAGCGTCAAACAAAAACAAAGCAAATGATAAGTGAGGTTTGTATGTGCTCGCGCCAGGTTAGTGATTTCCGACATCGGTTTAAAGCTTTGCGTTCCGGATCTCCTGAGGGCACATTAAAGCCTACAATTTCCACAAAAACAGTTGTTTACCTCGACTTTTACGCACTAGGCTAGTTTCCCCATTGCTTGCCGTGTTTGTGCCAAGCTAGGCTACCGACGTCTCTCCTGCTATACTGAACACGCAGAGAGGAAACTGATATCGATCTGGGAAAGAATGGTAAACAAGTGTATTTCCCAAAAGATTGGCTGAACTGAAAATCTCAGACACGATGGAGAAATATGCACCCCCGAGATAGGACACTACGATACCTGCGAGGCACCGGGGAGTGCGTGTGGAATACAAACAGTGCGGCAATAGATGTGTGAATTGACTCCTTAAAGCCTTCTAGTGTGGCTGCCTTTCAGGTTGGCACTTGAAGGACAAAAAAAAGGGACCTGATCCTATTCAGTCGACAGAGCTTTAAAACAATGAGAAGGTGTATTACAGCAGGGTCAGTGGACACAGTGTCGAATCTTCTTTGTGCATATTTCCCAAGATGGTAGATGCGAGTATTTCAGGTGACAGGACTGCTTTTAACCGAGCGTCGCAGCACTTTCTCCTGCACTTCTTGTTATTGACAGTTGGCAAAACAGTGAGTTAGTTGTACTTACTGTGTGCAAGTCACACTGGATAGGAGGGTTTGCTATGTGCCCACTGCGCGTAAAACAAACATTGTGTATGCAATGGCTTCCCGGTCTATTTGCATGCAGTAATGACACATAATGACTTTGAGTCATTTTGTCCTCAGGCTCCGAAAGAATAAGAAGAATACTCCCTTCCCAGATGCTCACGTGTAGTTTCACTTTACAGGTTACAGATATAGCCGATGCATCAACAGATGGTATCTGAGACTATCAAGCTCCCAGATGTATGTGTGTGTGTGTGTGTGTGTGTGTGTGTGTGTGTGTGTGTGTGTGTGTGTGTGTGTGTGTGTGTGTGTGTGTGTGTGTCACACAGTCTGGCAGTTCAAACAATAGCCTCCATGTAATTTCTCAGGAATGCTATTCATGTCTCATGAGGGGCCAGTGTGGGTAAATCTCCTCTTGACAAGGACGCTCTACTACCAGTCAATCTATATTTATTTACTAATACCCTGTGACCGTTATCCAATGCACATACAGTCATTTTATATTTAGTTAAATGCCCGTTCCTTTGCTAACAGCTTAATGTTTACACCCATTCCCCACATTAAATTCGGCACGCATTATGTGCTTTTGCTCTGAAACCATGAATGCCGTATAAATTATGGTTTGCAGTCACTCCAGTAAATTTATTCTGCACCGAGCAGGAGACACGGATAATAAATCTGCATTATGTGCGATTCAAATCTCAAATCAAAACAGTTTTATATTCGGAGAGAAAAACCTGAGTACCACACCCTGACAATTAGTACAACAATTAAATCATTGTGGATATGTGATGGATTTTGTGTCATGCCTTTATTTTGTCAATGTCTCACAAAGCTCCACAGTCCTGTATGTGTGCGTCTGTTTGTGTGTATTCTCCCTGCATCCACAATTACGATGCATGACGCATTTCTATGTTGAACAAAGCAGGGCTTCAGGGTGTGAAAAACACAGAAACACAAGAAGTCAGTATTTGACCTTGAGCTTCACCTCCACTTCCCACAGTGCATCACATCTGCTCTAATGTCAGGAAAGCACAGTTAATCTTTAGTGAGACTGCTATTTTAGACCGAGTTAACACAGCAACAAATAAACCAACAGAGACCAGATGTCTATTTTACCTTTAGTTGTTTTTCTGTTAACACCTTTTGAAACCAACATATGGAGAAATATTCTCATTAATCAAACAGGGCAGACAAATTGTCACCACATTCTTCTCAATACACAACAGTGCCCTCTGTTGGTTAAGATGCTGCATTACTGTATGTTTATCACACAATGTACTAATTAGAATTAAAGTAAATACTATTCCACTCGGAGATTCATTTTCTCACACACACACACACACACACACACACACACACACACACACACACACACACACACACACACACACACACACACACACACACACACACACACACACACACAGCTCTGTGGTGTGTAAAAAAAAAAAAGAGCATAGAGAATGTAATTTGTGAAATTAAATGCATACAGATGATAAAGAAAAGTTAAAGGAGGTTAAAAGTTAAACTACATCAATTGACTGCTTCACCAAAATGATATCAAGTAAATCTATTAAGTCTTCATGTGTGCAGAGTACATCATTTGAGGCGACGCGGCACTCACCCTGGCATTTGCCTCCATTGGTGGGGTCTCCATGGTAACCGGGCATGCAGGTCTGGCAGTGAGGACCGGTGGTGAGGTTACGGCACTGTTCGCACACGCTGCCGTTCACGCACGTGCTGTGGCCGTTACACTGGCACGCTGAGAATGAAACGGAGAGCGGTTATGGATTCATGGAACGTCGGGGTTTAACGTTTTCCTGCATTCAGCAGACGAGTGAAAATGAAATGTCAGATTCTGATTAATGTATTCTTATTTTTGGTTATACTGGCAAGCCGACACAAGGCGAGACCGACATGGATTTGTATTGTTTTTTAATGATCAGGGGCGGCAGGGGTGTATTTCTGCCAACATGCTTGTGGTCACAAGCGTCTCCTTCCTTCTGCGAGCTTGTTTTGAATAGTTTGTGTCCATGTCACACCATCGTGTTGATCGTGCTCCCTGTGGATACTGAACAGCCACGATTTGACACCAGCCCAACAAAATGTACGGCTAGGGTTGTTGTTGTTGTTGTTGTTGCTGCTGTTATTGCTTCCTGGAAAAGCAACGGCACAATCAGAGCCGTCAGTAGCTGGTGCCTGCCATGTCATACTAATTACTATTTAATCAGACTTGCCTATTAACATAATTTGAATGGCTGCAACTTTTAATGAACCTACATTTCTGTGTCCTATTTAAAATACAGATTCAACAGGCATTGGAAAAGGCTATGTATATAAATAGAATATAAGTCATTATTTTTTTAAGTAAGACATATGTCAACCTCGTTTGTATTGATTTTCTGTCAATATGGATTGTTACAATTAATTCCACCATTGAGCGTGACATTTTTTATTTAAAAAAAAATCAAAGACACATTAAAAGGTGTGCGGCTAAAGGCTTAAACCCATAATAAGGCAAAATATCACCTTTACACGTCACTCAGATTTATCTAGGTGTTTACATATTACTGATTCAACTGAGCTCGCCTCACATTCTCACATCACAACCAGCTGTCATCGTCTTACATGACGTGGTTGTATGGACTGGGAACTGAACGGCACACCAGCATGAGGTTGCAGAGAGTCAGCAGGGAGGGATTAGTTGCATAGGGAAGCCGTAACATGAATCCTTGATAAGAACATCTTTTTAAACTTAAGACGTGGCAGTCAATAGGCAACAACATCATCTCAAGAAGATCCACTGATGACAAATGATGTGTAATTGTAGAAAGACGAACAGGAAGTGGATCCCTTACCAGGGCAGTGAATGAAGGCCCACTCGTAGCCCTTGTCTTTGGGGCAGATGCCCGGCTCCAGGATCATGTCCCCGGTCTGGATCTGCTGGCCCTGCTTCCCCACTCTCTTCATTGGCCCTCGGTAAGACCCCTCCGTGCAGAGGCCCTTCCCTGTGCTGCTGGGGTCTCCACACCAGCCGCACTCCGGCTGCTCCAAGCATTGGGAACACGTCCGCAGGCCTGAACAGTTCTGGGCTAAAGGAGAGACGAAGGGTGAGACTCTTGTATTGTATTTTATTACCAGTATCATAGGAGAACGTTTCCATTCCTGTTGCACTCCTCTGCTCTAAATCCAAAAGTTTGTTTATTTTCTATTGTTAGCCACATTTGTCTATATCTTTGTGTGTCGTCACCTTGAAACAAACAGCAGGCTGCTAATTGTAACAACAAAGCCCAATGTTGTCGTAAACAAGATCCTGAAGGAGGTTGCTTTCAGGGTTGTATTTTCTGGGAGCCTTTTTAAAACAGATAACCTCAGTCATTTCTTAGCGTTCAACAGGGCTTGCAGATTAAGGAGCATTAATGTGCTTTGCACTGGAAACACAAGCTGGTTATCTGATGAGCTGCCAGGACCTCCGATTTAAGAGCACACAAGAGGAGAAGAATTAAGTGCCGAGCATTTAACAGTTGATTGAGAGCCAGGAAAGATCCAGAAAAGAGACAGTGAAAAGTGTGTGACTTGAGCAAAGTTCAATGAAAGGCTTAAATGTGATGTGTGAAGTGGCACCTCGCTCTGAACCCAAAAGGACCAATGCCGTTTTTGTCAGTTCGGGGGATGAACTTTCAGGCCACTAAATTGCTTGAAAAGTTTCAGCGCCGCTTCTTGCCTGCTAGATAGACACTTGAGACAAAAAGGGACAAATACTGAGTGCTTTTACCTCAGTTTATGTCAAACAAATCTCCCACTATTCCGCTAATGGCTGTGAAACCATGACGACGGGAGAACAATCAGTACAAAGTACTGAAAGCCATTTAAGTTTGTTTTGATGACAGGACGCAAGTGGCAGATTCCTCACTAACGTAGCAGTCTAAGAAAAGAAGCAGCCAGATGAAGATTTTTGTCTTCTAGACACAAAACCATGTTGAAAAACATTTTTCACAAGGATTGAGACAAATAAATCAATATGTTTGAGCGTGAACGACTAAATCTGATGCCTGGAGCCGTTACATGAATTGGATGGTGATTGTGACGGTACAGCAGAGCATGTGTCAATTCATCCAGTGAGAACAGTTTTCACCAGCCGAGCAAATATAACTTGTCTTCTTCCGAGCAAAGTCTCTCAACAGCAACGTCTCAGGTCTGAATGTATTTCTGGAAGCCTTAAAGTGCAATTTAAAATGTGGAACTTCAGCAGTCAAATCATAAATGACATCAACATATCTTTTGGAAAAGAAAAAAAGAAAAAAAAAAGTGTAAAAGTCTGGAGGCTCAGACTTCATGAGATCAGTTTATTTTCCATCCACTCTGCTTGTCCGACGTCTCCTGTGGTTACATTTACTTTAAACTGCTTGCAAAGTGTTCTCGCTGGATTTCAGAGCCCACAAAGAGTATTGATCAAAATGACAACCTCGCCACTTCAATATAAATGTCTTGACGTGTCTTTTGAATGCACCCAGAAATTAACAGATGACGAACGTTGCTTTAAATCAACAATTCTGATACTAGTGAATATTGCGATGGCAGAGATACATAATTATTATTTGCCAGTACTTACTCATGGCTCTTTTTTCGCAATAAAAACATCATAAAAAAAAACAATCAACTAATACAAAATGGTTGACCTCATGAAATCATCCCACCAACAGTCCAAAACTTAAAGATTCATTTTACTACCTTAGCGTTGGGTATTGGCTGGTACCGAGCACCAATCCAACACCAGTGTTAAATTGGGATGTTTAAATGGGATCATTCTCTTATGTGTAAGGCAACATCAGGCGTGACCATGGCATTCCTAACAAATAAATACATAGATTTAAATGTTCTGAAATAATGTTATTTTATATCAGATTGAATTATTGTCACTGCCGTATCCAGTTATTTGGGTCAGTATCGGATTGATATCCAATAACACTATCGGTATAAAACTGGAGCCAGCAAAAGTTTGCCATTTTGGCTTGAAAGATGACTGAAATATTGAAGCAATTATCTGAATTGCCAATTCATTTTAATCAACTAATTGTTTTGAGTCTAGTCACATACAGCGTAGCTGCAGGAGCAACAGAGGAGTTGTCGTAGGGAGCACACAGGCCAGTCCCATTATCAAAAGATCCAATAAAGCGCCAAGGAAGATGCTATGAGGAAAGAGAGAAAGTCAAGTCGACCTTACATGTTTAAAATTCTGTCTGAAGTAAATGCAGCTTCGGGGGATTTGCTTTTTGTTGATGAAACGGATAGACCGTATGTTCACAGCAGAGATGTGATGTTGATGTGTTTGGTCTGACTGTTTGATCTGTAAGATATGGTTTAGAAGAAGCCGAGGAGATATCACTACCTCCATGGTGACAGGTAGAAATCACTACATCTACAGTTGGAGGTCATAAATAAAAAAGACCTTCCCAATAGCAACTATTAGTAACTGCAGTGCAATGTCAGATCTGCAAAATTAGACTATATCCTATCAAAGTCCGCCTTTTCAAAGCCAAAACGGGCCATTTAACCGAGGTCTGTGGCTTGAAGTACATGTAGTGGCATAAAAAAAGCCTCTCTATACACGGAGAGGAAAGAAATATAGACAGCGAGGTAATTCAAGACTCAAGTGGCGATTTAAACTTTTGGAGTGAATGTGAAGGGGCAAAGTCGACCGGCGCAAAAAGAAAAAGGAGAAAATATGGAGAGAATTTATAGGATAACCTTCTCTGTCCTTCATGCCAAAAGGGACAAATTCCGTAAGACAAATATCCACAGTGCACAGAAACGTCTCTGGGTTCTCCAACAGCAGCTGACACAAATTAATTTGAGACTGCACCCTTCAGCTCCCTAAATTTGTTACTCGCTAAACTGAGCCGAGATGTTGTTTTCACGGTCTGACACAGCTTTGGGGATAATTCATACATCACGCAACCCTGAACGACTGCACTGACCTTCAGGTGAGGGAGCTCTCTGATCAACCTACCAATGTGTAGTGAAACGGTTTTGCCTCTGTATGTGTCCGGTACTCGTTTAATTTACTTTTGGACATGTCCCAAGACATTGCTTCATGATTGAATCTAAACCTATTACACTATCTGTCCAGCCCAGAGTGGTAATCCCATTTCTTTTTTGTTGTTGCGGCGATTGAGTGTAAAGCACCTTGTAATCTGTGTTTTATGAAAAATGTAGGGGATAAAATAAGTGATCACATTCTAGTATGAACTCTAGAAAACATGTTCAGGATATTCAAGAATGAAATGGTTACAAATTGTGAAATGATGACAGAACTTTGCTCATTATTAATTGTCATATACACAAAACACACAAAAAGATGACATGGGCATGTACATACAGTGATCTTTAGAGCGTTAAAACCATTATAATTATGGTACTACCTGAAAAGAGAGCACTTTAATTCTGTTTATTTCTGATACTGAGGACTTTGGCCGATTAGCATTTTGCAGCACAGGATCACTGAATTCCACCGCAACTAATATAAAGTTATTAAAGTTGCCTCGGGTTCATCTATTATTGAATCCTAATCTAAAAACTACAATAATGTTACTGTGTGTGCAGCCCTCCCTATCAGGTTTCTCTGAGTGTAGTTATTTTTAGGCTTCTGGGAAACTGTTCCTTGATTCGTGACTGTCTTTAAAACCACTTACGGCCGGCTAACAGTAACAGTCCCTCTGCAGCATGGTTAACAAGGAAATCTAACAGTTGGGGCGACTATAGACACACAAGAGTAATTGGCCATTACAAAGAGAGAGAAAAAAACACTACCAAAGCCAATCACAGAAAACTAGTACACAAACACCTTCCCACTTGAAGCATATTTTCCCCCTTAACCTCTTTTCTGGCAGTGATGAATATTGAACGCTTACAGAAAGCTTGTTGCCGACCACCTTAATGCCAGAGCAGAGACACCAAAGAAGTCTCGTCTGGGTTAAGATTAGTAAAAGACACTTACCGACACAATCTCCAGTCTGCCACTCCAGACACTGCCCATAGGGAAACGAGATGACGTAGGCAGTTGAGTCGACGCAGCGCTGCGTACTGCCGCACCACATACACTCCATGGCCTGGCTGGTGCAGTTGGCACAATTGGTGTGCAGCGAGCAAGGCTTCTTACAGGGCGGACGGGTACTCTGATTGGGGTTTCCTGGACAGGAAAGAGCAAGACAGAAATGAAGGAAAGGATAATGAGTCTTTTTTTTTTTTTTTTCCTTCTTCATATCACAGACTGTAATTCCTATGTAATGTTACAAACAAATAACATATTAATGTTGTATGTACTTGCGAGCGACTCTCACCGGTAGCTTTTTCACAGATGAGGCCGTGGGCAGTGGCGGTGCATGGATTGGCCCTCAGGCCTGACACCTGAGGCTCCTCCAGGTAGGCACAGAAACCAGAGTCACTGGGCTCGCCGGGTAGCCAGCGCAGGCTGCTGTTGGTGAAGGGAGACATGTCCTCCCAACCCCAGTACGACACGTTGATTTTTCTCAGGCCCACCCAGGGAGACAGCCGCTGTGGAGGCACGGCAAAAGGCTAAAGACGCGGACAACAAAATGTACGATACAAAAGTAAGATACAATGTCACAACTCTGCCTCCCTTTCTGCTCCAGCATGCCATTTACACCAATGAACCAAGAATGCCATTAAAAGTCTGGTGAAAATAATTTCACAGATATGATTACTTATTTGCCTTCAGGATTCAACTTTTAATGTAATGGGAAAATGATGGGAAGTGATGGGAATGTGCTGTTTAGAACAAACAGGCACATTTCAGCCCAGCAGACTGACAACAAATGATGTCCTAATGAATAGAGCAGCCAAACTAAAATCTTCTGATTCTGATCAGTCGACACAATTATCTTTCAGCGCATGGTGGGTGTGTAGCTGTGGCGAGATGAGACGATGAGTGTTTGCCCAAAAGAGCATTTAAACTTTTCCATTAGATGAGGAGGCTTCAATTAGGATGTTGTTGGGACAATGTATTTTTTGTTTCAACGAACAAATCATAATTATAAGCTATGAGTTATGCGCCGTTCTCAACTGTGTTGCGAGGCCGACTGGACATCTCAAGTTGGGGCACATCACAGAATGGGTCAGAAAATTTTTGGAGCCTTGTCGCTCTTGAAAATGTGAACTCGAGGATGCTGAAACGCCAAAAACTCACATTTTTTTATTTGCATCACAGATGCTCGTTAATGTGTTGATACATTTGTGCTTATTCAGAAGAAGAAGAAGAAGAAAAAACACAACATAAAAGCAAAGGAATTTCAAAGTTATACTTTGATCAAAGTGAAGTACAAGCAAACCCGACTCAGCAGGCCTATTTCTTAGATATGTGCGTATGATCGTCGCTACAGACGGTGAGTCACGTGGCCTTGGTTTGTTATATAAAGCAGAAGGAAGAAACTGTGACGGTGTTACAAAATAATACAATATTTCAAACAAGGCAAAACAAAATTAAGTGGGGTGCTGATCAGCATAGTCTTCTTCGTCAGGTGCTGTATCTCAGAGATTTCTGCATAGCATTGTTGTCTAGTTGTAATTGCGTCAGTCAAAAACAAACCATATAGTTTGCGGCAAAGTGGAAACAATTTGAAGAAAAATGGTTGAAAGACACAAATTACACGAGCTAAACGCAGAGCTGCAATCAGACGGAAAACAGAGCGGGCGCATCTACAAAACTGATCAGGAGACATCACAGAATGCATAACTCAGAGTAGCTGACAGGCTCGACGAGCAGAAAATCACTCCTTGTTGTCAGCTAAAACCCAGATTTTTAAGCCGCATACCCAATCAGCCGGCTTCTGATGACACCTGAACTAATATTGGACTTTGCTTGATACAGTATTTACATTAAATGTATATTTACCTTGTCTTGTTGCTGGAGCTTCTCCAGTTCCTCGAGCACAAAGTCCACCTGCTTGGAGGTGGTGAGTGAAGCGATGTTTCCATTGAGGTTTTTGCAGTAGTGTTGGGCGTTGTCATAACTCTCGCGGCTGGAGTTGATCCTCAGGCAGGCTTCTCCCACCTGGCTCCATCCCTCACTGCACTGCTGGGCTGGAGAAAAGAAAAAAAAGAGAGAAAGAGTATGGTGTATAAGCCATGGTATAAGCCATATACCTGCAATTACTTTTTAGGGGGGAAACAAGTTTTTCACATATTGGCATGACCTTTTAAGTTGATTCAGTGAACTTGTTAGTGAACAGTTGCTGTTTACACATCCAATAGTTACCAACTCCTGCAGCAAATATCTAATTATTTAGCCTTTAAATGCTCCACGCTGTCGACCAGCAAGTATTTTACTTCATCCGTCTGCCATTTGGGTTTTTGTTGCTTTTTTTGGGGATGCACTGACCCGACTTAATCAGTCCCAATATCGATACCTGAGCTTTGGGTATCGGCTGATACCGATTAAATCATGAGCTTAATACCGCTCAACGGGGGGGGCAGGGGGGGTCATAATATAAGACAAAGAAAGCAAGTAGAGAGCATAGTCATGTACGCAGAACGTTCTTCTTCCAAACCTTAGGGGTGTAATCTGCACGTATTGGCCTTAGAGAGATGGAGTGATTTTTGGAAGCCAAATTGCCAGTTAATTAATGCTTTTCATAAAAAATACGGTGGTTCTCATTTAAATGTGTGTGCGCGCATGTGGACGGCCGCATGTATCCATTTCAGGCATCACACACACACACACACACACACACACACACACACACACAGAGCAGCTCCCACTGCTTCAACAAGCCTTTAGGCGACAAGGCTTCACAAACTGAAAATTATGGATAAAGTGACTGCAACAATTCTTCAGATTCAGCCTGAGTAAACATTCAGGAGGGGGGAGTAGCAGGTGAGAGGTATATTTAATAATCTGCCAGAAATGATAAACAACATCAGGGTGACATCTTGAAAGTACATCCCTGCAAATACCAAATGCTGTTTACAATACAATGTGCAAATCCTAAACTTAATGAATAACTGTTTAAATATTCCCTTCTGGTCTGAATGTCGGTGGAGGCATTCATTACAGTGAACACAACAACATCTCACAATATAAGTGCTTTCTGTTTGAAGTGTTAACTCTTACATCAGATTGTACCTTGGAGATCATGTGCAATAAGTAAGTGCTGCACTTGGAGCACCATAAAAACAGACGCAGTAAACGTGACCCTCTTCACGTGCACGTGCGAGAGCTGTATCCAAAGTGACCCGTGTTCCTGCGTATGGAAATGTCCTTGGGGGTCTGACGTCCATCTTACCTGGCAAAGCGTGGCACTCTGACTGATTCTGGTCCCACTGACAGTTGAGATTCAGCGAGCAGCTCTTGCAGTTGGCGAGCTTGCTGCACACCTGCTCGTTCCGCACCGGACACTCGGTGAAGTTCCTCACGTTCTGCAGAAAAAAAGAGAGGCGAGAACAGAAAAGACAGGACGGTTAACAGAAGCGCTGTTGAACTGTAGTTTCAGCGCGAGTGTGTGTCAGAAGCACAGAAGTGCTCCGACGCCCCCTGTTGGACCACTCACTGAGGTGCAGTTGCTGGAGGCAGAGATGCACTTCTTGTCATCACACCACTGGCACCCGTTGGTGTTGGCTGTGCAGCTGGCGCAGTCGGAGAACCGGTAGCAACGCTCGTCCACTGTGACTGAAAAAGAGATTTCATTTTAAATAGCTGGAAATAGTTCCTCAGGAATAAGAAAGTAAACTGTTTCTCACTCAGCTTGCATGTAACTAGTTGACCATATATATATATATATATATATATATATATATATATATATATATATATATATATATACACACATATATATATACACACATATATATATACACACATATATATATATATATATATATATATATATATATATATATATATATATATATATATATATATATATATATATATATATATATATACACACATACATATATACACACATACATATATACACACATACATATATACACACATACATATATATATATATATATATATATATATATATATATATATATATATATATATATATATATATATATATATATATATATATATATATATATATACACATACATACATATATATATATATATATATATATATAAAAAAAAGAAGGTTTTGTCATTTAGAATAGCTGAGAGCCTAAATTACTGTGTTGTCACTCTGGAGGAGAAGTGTGGAACATATAAATATATAATATGCAACAAAACATTGGGTGTCTGTCTCTCTCACCAGCTTTAGGAGGGCAGAATGGGGCAGGAATGAGGCTCCCATTCACCATGCTGGGTTCCCAGGGGAGACAGAGGCCTCTGCTCCAGATGCAGCGGACCCCTGGCCCCGCGTTTACACACCCCTCCTCTGCCAAGAAGGCCTGGCAGCTGGGGGGTCGGTAAACAAGGACATCGTTGAGGAGCATGCCGGAGAAGCCCCCAAACAAGTACATGGACCTGAAAGAAAACGAGACAACACAGTATAAAGGAGGAGGAACAACAAAAAATAAAGAAAAAAAAATAAAAATCAATCACTATTTTTTTTTTACAAAATAATAATAATAATAATAATAATGTGATCTTGGGAACGCCACAAGATAAGTGTCCTGAAACCTTTAGTATTTAATGAAGCTTCTGTCCAGTGTGTTTGCAGATTGCAGTCGAGAGACTCACCCATTGCTGACCACAGCAGAGTGACCAAAGCGGTTGACATCCCTGTGCAGGTCTGGTTTCGGCAGGACCCTCCACTCATCACAAGCTGAGGAAAACATGAGGCGGGATATGTAAGAGAGAAGCCGGTTTGTCTTTGTGCTTATGGCATCGAGAAGGTTTTTAACAATCATTATTCCAGCTATTGACCCCACTGGAGAGGTCACCATTCAAACCGTGGCATGATGTCCAGAATAATACAAGAGTCCTACCAATGTCGTAGGCAAGGAAGTCAGCAGAGAAACACTTGGCGCCGTTGCTGAGGGATGTGTCGTTGTGCGTGTTGCCGCCAAAGACGAGCAGGGTGCCGCTGAGGAGCACAGCCGAGTGCAAGTACCGTGGAAAGCCGCTTTCTCTCAGAATGAACCTGGAACACGCGCATGACAAGTGTTTCAAGGGCGAAACTATTTAACAAACCGTGTCATGTATACAGACAAGAATGCATAATGAATATGTGTTGATTTACCATGTCCGGGTGTTAACGTCGTAGCAGTAGAGGTCATCAACAAGGCCGTATTTGTTGGCAGGCAGCGCCTTATAGCCTCCGTGAACATACACACTACCACTGGCACTGTCATACGTGCTGCTGTGGCCGTAACCTCCCTGGGGAACGGCGCCTTTCGTCTCAGGCACCAGCCACGTGTTGGACCCTGACAAGGACACATATACAGGAAGCTTTTAATGCAGAAGAAAGAAAACGATCATTTGGAAACAGCTGGGCTAATATTATTATATTATTTGAATTTTGTAGTTTTTTGTGGATTCACAAAAGTTTTGCTGGAAGGTTTTCAATAAAATAAAGATGTATTCAAAGCATTATACAAATTATTTCCCTTTCAACCCATATTCAGATTGACTGCTGTGGATTTGAAATTGAGCTCAGTATGATCAAAACATTATGCAAAAAGAATAGTTGCGTTATTCTCCTTTTAGGAGGGAACATATTACTGTCAATTGAAGCTGCCTGTTTTGTATTAAAGTAAATAAAGTAAAGTCCCAAGCAGATACATTTTCCTACAATGTACACGATGTCATGCGATGGGAGGGATATAAAATGTAGAGAGTTGATAGAGTAGAAACAAACTCACTCAGGTTGTACTCCTGAATGTTGCTGACATAGCTGTAGATGGGAGAGTAGCCAAAGATAACCAGCATAATGGCCTCGCCCTCCTCTAGTGGAACGCAGTGGGCTGAGTGACCTTCCACAGCGTACATCTGAGCCTGGGCCGGCGGGCCAACCACGGGGTTTCTCCGCTGCCACGTCCGACTGGGTACGTTGAACACCCACAGCTCGTCGGTCACATTACCCCAGCCCGCCTCCAGTTTCCCACCAAACATATAGATATCATCCTGAAAAGAGCAGAGATGAGTGTTCAAACAAGCGTGCAGAGAAGCTGATGCATGCTGTAATAAAAGTGAAATGGAACGCAAACTTTTGTCAAAACATAATGTTATAAAATGCACCTTTTCAAACAAGCCTGTTTAGTTGAAATTCATTGATCTATTTACTGTTAAATGTATAGAGTCACATGTCATACAGCTTGCTTATGTTAATAAAGGGAATATTGCAGACTAACAATCTTTTTTTGTTACAGTAATCATAGATATACAGTCATGTCTCTAAGCTTTGTGTTTGAAGACATGTCGTTAACAATTAGCAATTTCCCTTTGAAAGAGACATGTGTGGCTTCCTTTTGGTGCGAGCAAACTTTAATTGCCATTTCATCCCTCATTCTAATCCCCCCCGCCATCCACTAAAATTCATTTTCACCCCGGGAGATTGAGCCATATATGCGTGTGTTTACCTGGTAGGCAGCAAGTGTGTGGCCGTATCTTGGCACAGGGCCACTGTTGATGGGAACTGTGTTCCAGATGCCACTCTCCAGGTTGTAGCTGCAGAGCAAAGCAACAGAACATTAGACTTTAATGCATTACAACTACACGCATGTAGTTTGTCCCTTCACATATTGTATTTTGAACTAATTATCAGCTGATTTAATCACAAAAGGTCGCGGTTTCCTTCATAACGCTTTAGTCTTCCAGTCACAGGAACTACTTTTGTTTCGCTCGAGGTTTTGCACATTGATGAACACAGGGGAATACATGTTTGTGGGCACGCACAATAAAACAGAACAACTGGTTATATCATCCCACATTGGTCGTTTATTATAAAATCCTTTTGGAGGCCAGGATCAATTTTCCTCAGAAATCATAGCACCTGATGATGCACACAGAGCTGGAGCAGATGGAGAGAGCCTGTCCACTCAATTTCAGTTAACTCTGAGCCAGGATATGACTCAGCAGCACAGAAGTCAGTTCAGCATTTTATCTGGAGAGTCATCCAAGAACTCTAAATACTAAAATATTAATTTAGCTAAGTGAATGCACCACCCATTTATAAAGCACACCATTTTAACCTGAACTCCCACACTGACAAAGCGAAACAATTAGCCTCAACACTAGTTTATTGTTTTCTCAAGGGACATGGGGGACTGATAGTATTCTGAGAAGCCACCAGCTTTTCCACACTTCTTCTTTTGGCGTTTTTTTGCTTAGTGGTCAGGACATGATCTGAAACTGGGGCTTTTAAAATAGAGCTAAAAAAAATGAAACCTCCACGGGCTATGAAAACGTAAACGGCAATGAAGAGGATACATTTGGGGTTTGTTGATCTCCATTGGACATTGGAGAAACACACATGCTTGTGGTAGTAGACTTTGGCACACGCTGTGCTATGACCTACTTGAGAATCATCTGGAAGGAGCTGTAGTTGAAGGTGTATCCACCCACCACCCACATGACCTTTTCTTGCACCACGGCCTTCTGGGAAGCTCTGGCGAGGGACGTGCCAAAGGGCTTGACGCTCGGTAGCACCCAGAAGGACTCGGTTGAAGGTACAGTTAGCGAGCAGTCTGGGCCTACAAGACAACATGAGAAAGGAATTTCAGCCCGAGGCGCATGTTGAAAGTAAACAACAGTGGTCATACAGTTATCAGATGCTGAACCTCTTTCCAGGATGGACACATGCTTTCATTCCTACTCAGAGAAACTCTGAAGAGCACACATGCCGCTCTCAAACCTAAACAAAAAGCATGGCTACTCCTTAACCGAACATGGCAGGCAGAGAGGTGTGAATATGCTAAACTGTGTGTGTGTGTGAAACGCATGCCTCTGCTAATGAGTCTGTCAAGTTTCATCACGTGAAAGCATTTGTTTCTCTCCAGCTGGAGGCGCATAACAACGCTCTCTCACAGGGCTTATCGGAGTGTTACCAATCAGCATTATGACACAAATCAACACAGCTGTTCACACTTGTCTGCTAACATGGTCCTCAATAGTCTTCTGACACGATGCTACAGCCGACATGGGAGGAGCGACGGCATTTTACAACCTGCGATTGGAAAAGTATGTTGCATATGATTCATCAGTCAGTGTTTTTCTTTTACTTTTCAAATCTTTTGTTGTGGTCTCTACAAAACAACCTGACAAGGAAAATTCCACTTGTGTTGACAGTGAAGCAGAAAAAAAATGTGGAACGCCAGAACAATGAAATTCCAATTGGTTTAAGCCATTCTTTTGGATCTGGGCGTTTGCAGACATCTGAGCTCACTGGTACCTTGCCAGCTTTCGTTGCAGACGCACAGCTTCTCCCCGGTGAGGTCGCAGTAGCCGTGGTCGGGGCTGCCGCAGTTGTTCCTACAGTACGGGATGTCGCAGGCCTCGCCTTTCCAGTACTTGTCACATTCACAGTACACTCTGCTGGCGGCCGAGTTACCAGGGGTGCACTTCCCGTGGCCAGAGCAGTTATTGGGACAAGAGTTGATCCTGGACAGAAGGATGTTTTTCGTTTAGCCAACACCTCGTACACTATTTAGGCCACTCAGACCTTTACTTGGAGACTGAGGAAGATTAATGAGTATCATCTAGCGCTTAGAAAAAGTGCGCCGGATAAAAAGACTCGTGATGAATGCAAAGCAGGTCACTAATAATTAACAGTGATTTTTGCTGTAGGTTTTATAGTCCAGCAGAAAAGCACTTGTGCCAGCCTCTTTGTTGCTGAACAAAGAAGAAGCATTTTACCATCAATCAGCAACGAGAAGAAAATAAATGGACCTGGAAAACTGCCAACTGCAGTTTTAAAATAAATCAGACACTTTAACACAGGTGATGGCCTGAAACCAAACCTCAATGTTCATGCTGAGGAATCCAACTCTAAAAGTAGAAACAAAGAAAGGTTTTACACCATGTTTTGCTTGTAGTTTAAGTTCAAATGGAGCGCCGGGATACGTACGAGTAAAATATTTCAAAGCCCGTTAGGTTGTAGGCAGCATCGCTGAAAAAGTGAAGTAGTGCGTAGCCTGAAGTCGTCTCAACCTCAGGAACCGTCTCATTTCCTCTGATCTCTGGCACGATGAGACCGCTGTACAGAAGTGCAGAAAATTCATTGGCATCACTTTCTCACAACTGAACAAGTTACAGAAACAAACCCACAACCCTCTGCTCAATCAGAATGACCAGACACATGCTGCATTAAGTGAAGAGCTAATTAAAAACAGCCACATAATCATGGCCATGTCTTACAAAACATCCATCCAACCAATACATATTTGCTGTTTATAATTAACAACCATGTATTAAACTTTCTCACCTGAACACAGCAACCAGGGGGGCATATATCGAGTCGCCGTCATATACGTACATGTGGTCCCAACTACATTCTGTGGCAAAGTGGTTAAATCTTAACCGAAGAACCGCATTTGGACTGCGGAGGAAACAATCAAATAAGAGTTTTGGTTTCATGCATAAACATTTTAATAACATACAGATTATTTTTCGAGTCACTGCAAGGTTCAGAAGCGAAGGCCTTATTTCCAATTATAGGAATTTTGGTTACAAAAAAAGAACAGAAGTACACTTCCTTCAACAGGGATGCTGATTAATACATTTTGTTTAAATGAGCCAATCAGTTTTATGTTATATAATTCAATTTGGCCGTGTATGTAGCAATTTACAAAAGTACTTACTAGCCCTCAATGAGCCAGGTGCACTTTGTTTTGTACTTGTAGTTGATTGGACCATCGGTGAGGTATCCTGAGGGCTCCGTCAACCTGAAAGATCACAGACGTCGGCACAGTCAGCACAGTAATATGTTTCCTTGTTTCGAATATGGAGTCAAATGAGAGAAGTGCATTTTAAATCCAGACAAACAGTTCTTTCGTTAGCTGTACATGCAAGATTCACAATAAATAGGCTAAACGCACCGTCTGTATTTTCTGCTGTGAAATAAGTTAAGGCCATGAAAGTAGAGGAAGCAAGAGCACCTTTGCCCACAAGTGATCATCTAATATGTTGTGTTGCCTCAAAGACGGAGGAGTCTCTCTGAGACATCAGATGAGTAAATAAAGAATAAATGTCTTTATATAGTTTCAAATCTATTCTTTTTCATAAAAAGCTATTAATTTCCCTGAAGCATCCCTATAGCGGCCCTGACTCCCAATCAGTGGTCCCACTGTTAATCTGGTCATCAAAAACAGTCCCAAATCAAATGTTGTGTATCCTCACCTGAATTGAGAAGTGTTGTGTAACTTGAGGTGTTCAAATATTGTATAAAGTATTTTTGAGAGTATAAACTTGATCAAATGACAACTCCATTTCCTCGTGAAAATCACCCAGCTCTTGAGACAAGGCAGCTCTTGTGTGCTGGTTCAAAGTCTCCTAACTCATATGTCCAACTGTGTCACACATTCGATTACCTACGTCGGTCAGCGCCTAGAGCCCATCGCTGTCGACCAAAAGATTCAATCATCGGTCTCTTAAAAAGGTTAATCTGCTCCTTTCTGCTGCTATGCCTCAAGCATGACACGGGAAACAATATTTCAGTCATACAGATGTCAGTCATACTAAGTTAAATTAAAGCAATAGGATTCCTTCAATTTTTCTCTTCTTAAAACCTAACATCCCAAACCACCTCCTGCACTTCCCCTCCTGTCTTTGAGGTCAAGAAGGTTCAAGTTCAACACAAAAGGTTATTGATTATTATTAGTTATGAGTAGAAGGTGGAGAAAGCTTGTAAACAATTTACATTAAGTCTCCACCCCTTCTGTCTATTGTTTTCAGGAATGGATGTAGACATAACAATTAAATACAAATGCTAATAATAGGAATAGTAAACAAGGAGATAAAACAAAAAAGGAACAAAGAATACAAACAAATTAATAAAAGATGATGATGAAACTGAAATATTGAAAAATGTATAAATAATTAATGAACAAAACTACTAGCATAGAGGATGACAGAAAGGTGGACAGCCCAGATGATGTATACTGTGGATGAATTACTTTTAAATTGAAATGCATCCCTGTCCCACATCACAAGGAAGACAGATAGGAGGAGACAGACAACCTAAAACTATTTTCTCAACACAGTGATTCAATTTCCGGTTTGCAACAGATTAGACTTTGATAAAAACTCATTTGGATGTCAAAATTGTGCCAAATACGCCATGAATCCACACAATGAGTATCTGTCAGTTGATAGCGTTCAGGCCTCGACATCATAGAAAGACCGAGAGCTCTGGCTCTTTTATTTCTGACTCTGCAAGCTTCACAAATACATGCCGGCTCTCGTGGGTGTTCTGAGTAACACAGGAACTGAATCTTATTCCCTTTTATGTCCACGAAGTGTTTTAGATGCAGAGCATGATATAAGATTACTTTTGGTTTTGAGGTTTTGACAGGACAATGGCATAAAGATGGGTTACACTCTCATAAAGATGCAATGGTATGCATTTGATACGAGCCTGACACCTTAACACATTCTACCAAACATTGTTTTGTTTTTAGCTCACATTATTTATTTATTTATTTATGTGTATATATATATATATATATATATATATATATATATATATATATATATATATATATATATATATATATATATATATATATATATATATATATATATATATATATATATATATATATATATACACACACACACACACAGCAATGAGTTGGGGCGCTGCAGACATCAACAAGAGTGATGACATTTTCATGCAGCACTGTGGACTTCCCAGGGTATTTACACTACCCGTGTCGGTCCCTTAACATTTCAAGACTGTGTTCCTACTGTGATGTCCGGTGCTTAAAATCAGACCTAGCAACACATCATAAACAAGACATAATACGTGATGCTGATTTACATTTTTAAAATAGGATTTGAAACTTGCTTTGAGAGAAGCCACAGCCTGTTCATGCAGCAATGTGTAATGGGTCATGTGTTGACCGTGATGCAGTTCCCCATTCCACTGACTACAAGGAAGTTGACAGTTCAAATCTAACAGTAGTGGTTTAGTGGTTTGTCTCTCGGTGACGGGGAGGTTACTCCCTGACAATATGCCTGATGAGAACCCATACAACACCTCAGGAGCAATGGTAATTACTGTGATCAAAGCACTTCTGCAGCACAGAGTGCACCTCAGGTGGACTGAAAGCCATGAAATTGCTCTGTCAAGAGTCACACTCAAGAAATTATTATTATATAGCAGTTTGGCGTTTATTTTTAGGTCACTTGCAAAATGTCAATGCTAAACCTTAACTATTATCTACGTGCACCCAATATTTAACTAATTGCACCTATTGTGCGGTTGACACCTGTGCTGATCAACACCCATAGTCTTCCAATTTAGGAACAATAGGCATCACCACCATATAGGCTGCCAGGCTAAATCAAGTAGTTGCAGAATTTGCTTAAAAGCAACTTTAGGCTCCTTTCTCAGGCCAAAGCTTAAGAAAAATATTATGTTAAGGACTTTATTTGGAATCCATGCAAACGCATCAGGCTTTAAGTCACTATAACAGTGCATGTTAAGAGTCTTGGTTTTCTGGCACATGCTTACATGTATGCAAGATAATTCCTCATTCCTTTACTCATCAACATCAGACATGTCTATATCGCAAGTGAACACATATAAATAAAAAACAACTAATTGAAGGACTGAGGAGGGCCACAGGGAAAGAGAGAAATGATATCATAGTCTTGGACTCAGTCGAACGCAACAGGCAATTTGAATAAGTCACCTTGGGTTTTAGGAAATTCTGATGGGCCCTTTTTCTAACATTTTATAGACCAAACGATCAATCAAGGTGGATGAAAACAATTACCTGCACACACACACACACATATATATATATATATATATATATATATATATAACATTTTAGGTTCCCCATTATCAAAGCTTTGACTAGTTAGGAATCCAAGCATTTTCATGAAGGATGCGTGTCACATATTAATAATATACACTTCGTATACACTGCACATACTTTGCATTTTTGCACTTTCTTTATTGTTTAATTTCCTAAATGAATAAACTCTGCTGTGTTATTGTATATATCGAGTATGTTGCATTCCTGATATTGTTTTTGTGTCTTCTATGTAAGTTGCTTGCTACTGTGACAAACTAATTTCCACTTGGGAATGAATAAAGTATACATCTATCTATCTATCTATATATCTATTATTGTAAATAAGACCTGAGCTCAACAGGTCTGTCGAGGCTGCTAGCTCAGAAGTATGATTCAAAGTGTAAAAAAAAAGAAGGTGTATTGTCTTGTTGTTCTTTTCACTTAAAGTGCTCCTAATTTACTTTGAGTTGCTCTGACCACTTAAAAAACAAACTGAATATGATGATAGTTATGGAAAAACAATGACACAACAAGTACCCTGGTGTTGGTAAAGGATGAAGTGAGGTTAAGTGCATGGCCACTTACTTGAACCTCCCTTGGCAGTGCTGGCACTGGTCTCCGACCCATCCTCGGTCACAGATGCAGGATCCGTTGACACATTTCCCGGAGAGACAGTTCTTGTCGCACGGCTTGGCCGGAGAGGCGTGAGTGGCCAGCACGAAGTAAAACAGCACATAGACCACCAGGTATCTGTTGAGAGCCCGCAGATCCCCGTGGGTGGCTAGTTTGGGTGCAAAAACAAAGACTTCCGTCGTACATCTCCCCCCGGGATGCATTTTTTTTCGCCAAGTCGACCGAGACCGAGGAAAAGACCGAAGGCCTTCACGTCTGCTTTTTGGGGGAGCGAGAGCCTCGGCTGCTCCGCGCGGGCTCAGTTACAACAAACAAGTCCTGCGTATTCGCTGAATATTCTGCATATTCGCATTGAGGCTCTTTGCGAAGCAACGCGGCGGCGAAAACGTGACGTTAGCGGAGAGTTTTTCAGTGTTTTTTTTTTTTTTTTTAAGAGGCTGCTTGTTTAACCGCATGCATAGGTCCCCCTTCACCCTTCCTCTTTTGGGAAGAAGCTACCGAAAAAGACGAGCGTCGGTTGAAGCTAATCAGGCGGCTAACTCGTTGAAGGCTGTGTACGTAACGGGGCTTATTTACAGCTTGGCCCTCAGCTGGGGCAATGTAACGTTCACTGCATTGATTCAAGACCCCTCTCTCCCAGATGCCATTTCAGCAGCCATTTTAACGCGTAAACAACCCCGTCAGACTGAAACCGGGGTGTGCATTGCAACATGCGATGGCCCTTCTCACAAACCCCTGTTAATTCAGCTGGATCTTTGCCACAGGAGAACAAAGGGGTTGCGGTGTTGCAGCCCTGGACCCGGCTGCCGCAGTCCACATGGAAGTGGTGTGATGTGGGGACTGGAAGGCTATTCTTGCCGACTGTGGGGGCATTGAGCAAACACTTTGAACTGTTGTTGGTCCCACTGGTCTGCTCCCACAGCAGATTTGAGCACCTTCAGGCGGTGACTTTGTTGACAGCGGTGTGTCCTTGTATTCCCATGGAGAGAGAGCAAAAAAAAATCACCGCTGTCGCTCTCAAAACATGACAAGAACCCGGCAACGATGGGTTTGCTAGCGCGGCGACACTAGACAGTTGATCAGGTTGGAGAAAACTAAACACAGGCTACGCATGCGTACTAGATACGGGTTATATTTAAAGGTACAGTGTCACACAAAAAAAGCCATTAAACACAATCTATGCGGCATTTAAAAGCTGGATGTGTCTTAAAGTGCTTCAGGTCAAAGGTTTCCAAACGTAGGGGCATAGGCTATTGACCACGTAACACCATTTGGCGATATTTTGTCCTTGTCCTTTGACCTTGAAATGTTAAATAGCTCACAAGCAGAGAGCACTAATACAGCGGTGATAACTTATGGAACTGTTTACTCATTTGGTTACATGTTCCTTCCTTATAGTCAAACAATGTTTTTTGTTTGTTTCTTATGTCATGTATATCATGAAATCGTACTCAGGTACAAGTAGGCTAGTCAATAAGGCCTTAGTATTTTGTAATTGCACATTAATTACCATTCTTAACATCTCATTTGTTTAATTTTAGCCTGTGCAAATAAACAAAACTGCTGCAAAAGTTGTGTTGTTGTTTGTTTCTATAGTTAACATTTACAGTCTATTAACAATATATGAAAGTGGTTTATTGCAAACATTCAACATATTTAACAAGACATTGCAAACAGCCTACATGTAAATATTAGATGGTCCTTGTGGTTCCTAAGAGGTCATTTTTACAGCTACAATTTCCCTGCTGAACTTAACCAAAGCAAAGAGGCTAAACGTGTGCCTCTGCATTTGATGTTCACATCCTACTTGACGTCCTGGCGCATCTCAGGAAATTTCAGTAGCTGACCGTAATGGTTGTGGAAAAATTCAGTGACAAGGTCAAGGGGGGAGAGGCGTTTTTTAATAAAGTCTCTCATCATTCAAGTGTTTGAGGAGGCTCTATTGTCACTGTACTCTAACATCAGATGGAGTGCGTCGCTCTGAGAGGCCACTTATCTTTCTTTGAGATGAGGCTTGTCAGAGTGGGGCCTGCTGCCAAGCTGAAGAGTGATGGATCTAGGCTTTGGTATTTCCTTATGTGAAGCAGCGGGGCTAAGAGAAATCGAAGATGTGCCTCAGTTTGTGTTTATCATACAAATGTGATTCATTGGCAGATGGATCCCGACATAGTGTTGGACATAAAAAGAGCTTAATTCCTCTTCTTTATTTTCAAATAATAGATCATGTCTTTAAATAACAGAAAAGTTAACTTTCAAGTATTCAAGAATTCCACATTTATTTTTCATTTATCTGGAGCTGTCCACACTTCTACGTATATACCTCTAGGTGGCAATGTTACACAGCAACTACAGGCATGAACACAAGTAACACAGCGGGTACAGACTTCACCACAGAGAATATTTTGGTTCAGGGCCGGTGGAATAGAGCAGGAGTAACTGAAGTTTCTGTTCTGACTGTTTAGGTTTCAGAAGCCATGGCTGTTAATGTTAGCGATGACTTTGTTCTATTCAAAGTAGTTACAGGGTGACAGTGAACCACCAGTGAAAGAAATGTGTTTAACTTTAAAGGGACAGTTCACCACACAAATGTATTTGTGATCATCATTTTATCCATGAAAATGGTTCAGCTCAGCTCTTTTTGTAAATGTAAACCAGTTTCTCCATAAACTAAAGACAGCTCAGGAATAAATCCTGGATCTGCATTGCAGACACAGTAATACCAACTAAATGGAACAACTGCTCGGGCATTATGACACACGCTGTCACATGTTGTCATGTCACGCACTGTGCTTCTACTGGGATACAGACTTTTTGTGTCGCAGCTGGATTCGTCTGGTTATATTCAACTCCAAAAGTCATCTGGAGACTTTACAAATTCAATCCTTGATGCTGTGATTTGACATAATAGAGACGATTGTCTTTGATTGTATGCACATAATGACGTTACTGCATATCCCCTGTTTGATGTAGACTCTAATGTTTAAGACAAAATAACTTTAGCACAGTTAGTGACAAAGAAATAAGGCAACAGGTGGTTGGGGAATCATCTAAATACTTGACTCGACTTCTAAAATCACTCTCAGTGCTCCCCAAACACAAACTACCTGGCATGTGAGATTTAAGCCGTCACAAAAGGAATCGCCTCAACATTTTCTCAGCTCTCACATGAGTCATCCGCACACACTTTGAAATCTGAAGAACCACTGTTTATTTTCCACAGAGGTTACCGTGAACTTGAGCACACATGAAGTAAAAACAATATTATCTCCGCTATGACTTAACACTCGCCTACTTAAGCCAAGGGAGAGCCTCTTGACGTTTAGTCAGGTGCATGCACCTCTGTGGTGCAGAGAAACGAGAGCCATCTTTACAAGGTGTAGTGGGTCTGAAGCCAGTGCCCTCTGCATTCTTGGTCTGAACGTTCCTAAGTCAACAGGGAGGTACAGCAGAGTCAGTGGATTCAACTTTCTTGGGAAATTCCCAGACGTAACAGTAAGAGGTTTAGACTAGATTAGAAGAAAATACCTAAATAAAAGGTGGGTCTCTTTTCAGGGGATTGGTTGTGCAATGTGTGTTTGTGTATATGTGTGCAAACACGGGAAAAGCCCCTGAATCAAAGAGGGCCCAGTGCTAATTTGGAGTTGAGTCAGACTGTCACCATCCGCTCAAGGCTATACCATGAAGTGTAGAAAAAATGTGACATCACCCGATGACCTTTAACTGACCCGTGAAGTCTGCACACAGCTTCTGACTGATAGAAGCTTCAGGGCTAAGAACTGAATCATTAGCGTCATTGTAGTTGCCCTAGAAGAAGGGGAAAAGACTTGTTCAAGTGCAAATTTTCTTTTGTATTTGTGCATAACAACAAACGTGATATATATTGAGGAAGTTGAAACACACAGACAAAAAAATGCATAAATTGCTTCTCTGTATTGAATACATGTGGTATCAGCCTTTAATGCAATAAATGAAGAAGACGGAAAAGCCAGACTTTTCTTCAGAATAATAATTTTAAATCTTGAGGCAGCTTAAGGTCCTTAAAACAGACCCTGTGGGGTCTTACAATTTGTTGAAAACACTTATACTGAAGTACATTCAACAAAATATGTGCTGTTGTCTGTTTTTGCTCTTACCAGCTTAACCTATATAGTATTTGAACAGAAAATGAATCCTCACTGGCAGGTGCATTGATTGCAGGTTATGTAGGCTGAAAACACAGTAAAGGTATTACTTTACAGATTATTCTGTACTTTTTTACAGATTATTCAAAATGCACCTTTGAGACCTTCACAAAGAACCCAGAGTGAGCTCACTTCATTGGCTTCGTTGGGTCTCAAATTTGCTATTGAATTTAATATTCTGATTGATTAAACTCTTTATAAATTGAGTTGTTGATCCTCATGGAGCCGCAGGGTTGAATAAGACTTCAGGTGAAGGGTCTCTGTTTGTCCTCCAGTCTGATACATCGTTTGTCTCTGGTTCTGAATTACAGCAGTAATTGTCAGTCTTGCAGTTTTGAAGCACTTAGTATTCATATTAGGACTAAACACTGAAAGCAAAACGGAAATTAAGGCTACGTGTGGAATATTGTTTCGTCCATTAGCAAGCCATATTTCAGTTTTTTTGGCTGAAATGTGGTTGATATCTTGCTGAGGCTTTGTCTGACAGTGGTTTTGGCGCAATTGGCGGATTCCGTAGGTCGTAAGCTTTCAAGAAAGGTGCGCCAATCATGAGTGGCATCAAGCTCGGGCAGGGGTCACTAACAGGCGGAACGCGGTCCGGACCCAGACGCCGTTGTATCTGGACCCTGGACCGAAAACTAATTAGTATTACCGAATTATTAACTGTTGATGGATCGCTCCTATTTCACCGGCGCAGCTTTTCCTGCCTTTGTGGCTCTCGTTCAGCGGTCCAGGAAACACACCGACCAATCACACGCCTTGTAAATCCTCTCACGTGATCCCACTCAACCAATCACATGTGTGTATTCTGTTAAGCCCCGCCCTCGACTCGAGTGCCATATTCACACACACGGAGCGACAGGAGAGACCGGATAGTTGGAAAAAGTATGTGAGTCAGAGAAGTTATTTCACTCCAAAAAGAGAAATGTGGACAACTTTAACCTTAACCAAGAATGGACAGACTGTTATATGTTTATTATTCCCACAACCAGTTCAAAAGCAGTAATGTGAAGCAGCAATGTGAAGCGCCACCACGAGACAAAGCACACATCTTTTGAGCAAACGGACCGACTCACATCCAAAATTAAGACAGAAAAATAAACCTGAGAGCCCAATATGATCAGCACCCTAATACATGAATTAACTGACCAACAATGATGTGAACAGGGAGGAGAAATGAGGGGTTTATTAATATCCAGGTAAAGTCCCTGCACACACATTTCTCTTTTTAGATGACAAGAATATAATATCTAGGCTCTTTTGATTGACATCACTTGACGCCCGAATAAACTGAATTTGAAGCTGCATGGCAATTCAGTTAAAGTATTTTTTCAAAAATTAAGGACTTTATTTAATTTATTCATTTAATTTATATAGTCAAATTTTTCAAAAGCTTTCTGTTTTAAATCCAGCCTTTATTTTACTTAAAATAATAGAAGTTAATGTACCGGTATGTATTATTAGAGTACGTATGTATTATTTATAATTATTCCAGTTAAATTGGAAATCTGTAGTAATAAATATCAGAATCAGAATCAGAATCAGCTTTAATGGCCATGTAAATTTGCACATACATGGAATTTGACTCCGGTTTCACTTGCTCTTCGTACTTTTTTTTTTTTTTTTCACACACAATATACAAGATAAATAGAAAACATATAAAAAGGACATTAAAGACAGTAGTAAAACAACAAAAAAGTGCAGATAGTGCAGATGAAGAGTCTGTTTAATTGTTCATCAGAGTGACGGCCAGTGGGAAGAAGCTGTTCCTGTGTCTGGTGGTTTTGGCGTACAGTGCTCTGTAGCGCCTACCAGAGGGGAGGAGTTGGAACAGCTTGTGTCCAGGGTGTGAGGGGTCTGTGGTGATCTTTACAGCCCGCTTCCTGACTCTGGCGGTGTGCAAGTCCAGGATGGAGGGCAGGCTGGAACCAATGGTTCTCTCAGCAGACCTCAGTTAACTTCCTGAGCTGGCACAGGAAGTACAGCCTCTGCTGGGCCTTTTTCCGGATGGTGTTGATGTTGGCGGTCCACTTCAGGTTCCGGGAGATTGTGGATCCCAGAAACTTGAAGGTCTCCACCGTAGAAACAGTGCTGTTGTGTATTGTTAGGGGGGCTAGTGTTGGGGGGCTTCTCCTGAAGTCTACTGTCATCTCTACAGTTTTGGCCTTGTTCAGCTCCAGGTGGTTCTGAACACACCAGAGGACCAGCTGTTCAACCTCCCGTCTGTACGCAGACTCGTCGCCGTCACTGATGAGGCCGATGACCGTTGTGTCGTCTGCGAACTTCAGGAGTGTAACAGATGAGTCCCCAGAGGTGCAGTCGTTGGTGTAGAGGGAGAAGAGCAGTGGAGAGAGCACACATCCCTGGGGGGCGCCAGTGCTTATAGTCCGGGTGCTGGATATGATTTTTCCCAGCCTCACCTGCTGCGTCCTGTCTGTCAGGAAGTTTGTGATCCACCGGCAGGTGGGGGCTGGCACGGTGAGCTGGGAGAGTTTGGGTTGAAGAACCTCCGGGATGATCGTGTTGAATGCAGAGCTGAAGTCCACAAACAGAACCCTTGCATATCTCCCTGGGGAGTCAAGGTGTTGCAGAATATGGTGCAGTCCCATATTTACTGCATCATCCACCGACCTGTTTGCACGGTAGGCAAACTGCAGGGGGTCCACCAGGGACCATGTGAGGTCCTTCAGGTGGATCAACACCAGCCTCTCAAAGGACTTCATGACCACAGACGTCAGGGCGACGGGTCTGTAGTCATTTAATCCTGTGATGGAGGATTTCTTGGGGACCGGGATGATCAAGGAGCGCTTGAAGCAGGAAGGGACTTCACATAGCTCCAGTGATCGGTTGAAGATTTCCGTGAAGATGGGGGCCAGCTGGTCAGCACAGACTTTCAGGCAGGAGGGGGACACACCGTCTGGGCCCGGAGCCTTCCTGATCTTCTGTCTCTGAATGAGCCGACTCACATCCTCTTCGCTGATCCTCAGTGCCGGTAGGGGGTTGGATGGGAGAGGTGAGGCAGAGAGTGGAGGTGATTGTTCGATGATGGAGCAGTCGGGCGGGGTGGAAGTGGGCTTGTCAAAGCTGCAATATTGTTTAGATGTTAATTAATTGAACTTTATTTAATTTGACAGTCAGTTGTTGACTACATACAGACATTAATAGAACTGTTGGCTACTTCAATACTTATGGCACAAAATCATATAGCACAAATTTGACATTATTGTGATGTTCCGGACCTTTGCATGAGGAAATTCTCTCGAACTGGACCTCGCATAATTTTTGTTGAATACCCCTGAGCTAGGGATATGAAAATGTATATAGTTATTTTCATAACTTGGGGAGCGCTCTCGAGTCACTTTTGAGTATTCTCAAGTCATATTTATGGTTTATGTTAATATTTATGGTTGAATTGTGTTATAAACATGTAAAATGGACTTATATGCTCTTGTAAGGCCAGTCGTTGCAGTTTTTTTGCTTTATCACATCAGTGGCTTTGGTATCGATTCATACGAGTACAAGGACTTGGAGAGTGAGGAAGAGCTCCTGATGAAGAATTATGCCCCCATTTATATATATATATATATATATATATATATATATATATATATATATATATCTGTTACAAAGTAAAAACCCAAATGTAACCTGTAGTTATTTTCTGTGTATTTCTTTATTTTGTTATGCCTCTCCAGTGTTGGTAAATTCTATATGACCAATAACAGAATCGGTCATAACCAGAACCATAAATATGACTCGAAGGACTCGAAAGTGACTCGAGAGAGCCCCCCAAGTTATGAAAATATATTTTTGTATATCCCTAGCTTGATGCCACACATCAATGGCACATCTTTCTGGAAAGCTTACGACCCACGGAATTTGGCAATTGCGCCAAAACCAGTTTCAGACAAAGCCTCAGAAAAATATCAACCACATTGCATTTTTTTCTAGCCAAAAAACTTAAATATGACTTAGTTATGGATTAAACAATATTTGTTTGGTATGTACTGGTGCATCTGCTTAAGCAGAGCCCCTCTGTTGTTGAACCAGAGGCGTCCAAGGTCCATGAAGAAAGCTAGGGCATTTTTTCTTTCAGCTGACCTAAACCTACGGTTCACAAAATCTGCACTCAATTAATTACTAAAAATATTTAACTTCACTTAATCAAAGTCAGACTTTGCAGAGATACTGTTAACACATGGTGCTATTTTATAGCAATAATATGCATACTTAAAAAGAGGGAATACATCCTGGAATCCTTTTTTATTTTCGGATTCTTTTTTATTTTCTTCTTTCCTGTGTTCTATCATCAACTAATACACCAGTAACACATATACAAGTGTTTTCTGTATATTATAACTTTTGAAATTGTTCAAATAGCCCTTGTGGTTGAGGAGATATTCTGTATTTACTATGGGTATGCAAACCATTCGGAATTTTTTTGAAAAATGGCTGGGGCTCAAGTGGAGCTAAACGATTCACAAACAACAGTCAGATCCTTACTCCCCGCAAGCCGCAGGCGCAGGGAGGTGACCCTCTTCCTCTCTGGGGAAAACTCCAACACGGCGGTGCTCAGCCGGGGGCTCATGGGTGTTTCCCTGGTCCAGGGGAGGTAGCTAAGGTCCGTGGGCTGCTATCCATCAGTTTTTTTCTTGTGAAACGTCATAAGTCGCAGCCCAGATGTGACTTCATCAAGTAAGCTGCTGTTCCAATTGCAGAATGACCGTACTGCGTCCTCCCGTCCAAACTCCAAAGTACACAACGGGAGGCGGAGCTTCTTCATAAAGGTTTTACAATCCTGCAGCAAACAGGCTGTCAGTCTCAATCCGAGTTGCTGTCCTCATCCCACTGCCAGTGTGTTCTATTTGTGGAGGATCCGAGGCCTGACCTGGAGGGTGCAGACTCTTCTGACCTCTGGGGGGCTGGGGGCGCCACGCCAAAAGGGAGGATGAAAAGATAGCCAGGGGGGAAGGGACTTGGATGCTGCAGGTCCTGTCAGAAACTTAGAGTTGGGAACCGCCGGGTGAGAGGGTCATCTTCATCTTTTTCTTCCTTCTCAGCGATGCTTCTTCAGGACGTTCCGCACCAAAACCTCTGCTGCAGGATGCTACCTATTGCCAACCCCCCCAGACGCAAGGGAAGGCTGTCTGGTGCTTTATCAGCCACGCCAAAAGGGAGGGCGAGAGGATGGTCAGGTGGGAACCGCTGGGGGAGAGGGTCATCTTCATCTTCTTCTTCCTCCTCTTCTACCGCCTCTTCATCATCTTCCTCCTCTTCTTCCTCTTCTTCCGAGGAGGAGGAAACAATGTAGCGTTCATAATTAACAAGCTTTAATCTTAAATTGCACATGAAGAGTGCTTCATTTTGGATGTGCAGACCAGGTGCCTTTCACGCACAGCTTTTTTTGTGGTGAATTAACCGACCGTTGAGTCTCGTGAGCTCTCGGCAAAGACATTTATTCTGCACCAAACAATTGTAAGGACTTCAGTGTTTGTGTGAACAAAACGATAAATGGTTTGCAATAAACTACGTCAACGTATTTAATTTACATTGAGCATGTGCGTCATGACGCACAGTGAAACATGGCCCTATTAATCCAACATTACCAGTAACCTCTTTTGTTTATAACTCATTCTTCTCCAAAATTATGAGGTGCATATCACAGCGCGTGGAGATGCTGGAGGCAGCACGCGCACATGCAGTCCCCTAATTACTTAACAGATCGCTCTCTTGTCCCCCGAAAACAAAGTATCGCATTAATATGATAAAGTAAAAGGAGCAGAGGTTTGTACAATAAGTCACGTTTCAACAGTCAAAACAAACCAACGCAGGATGCACCTGCAGGTCAGGTGACGCTGTATTCGATCGAACGCCCACGTGTTCCATATGGTTTCCATGGTGCACAATCTACTACATATTTTAGAATTCTATAAAAATGGATCAGGCGCCATTTTGTTTCTGACATTTCAATGTTAAATTTTCGACGTTTTGACGCCCTACACCCAAAATAACATTTTCGAACCTCTATACTAATTGTTAAAACATTACACACATCTCCTGCAATTGTTAAGCCATTCTGTTCCTCAAATATAATTTTACAGGACTGATAACATTCTGTGACCTTTTAACCTTGAAACTCAAAAGGTTTCACTGATTTCTAGACTGAGAACACTTTTAAGGATTTTTTCATTACATTTTTTTCATTGATAATACAAAAAAAAGCTTACTTAAATCTAAAAGTTGTCTTACCTGCACAGCTCTCGTCCAACTCACAGCCCAATCAGTCCCTTCAGCAGGGGCTCTCTCTCGAGTTCCAGACCACTGAAGTCCTCTTTCTGGGTCTCTGTCGCTCACGATAGTGATCTAGTAGTTCTGTTCAACAACTTTCGTTTCGAGCAAATTGTCTCAAGCAGTTCAAAACTCAAAGAGTTAACTTTACACGGTTTGGGTCGACAGGAGGTTTTCAGTTCATGTCAAAGTCCAAGGTGCAAAAGGAAGAATCAGAACCGCCGCGGCCCTTAAGCCCACACCCTAACCCTAACCCCTAACCCTATTTATTGTTTGAATTGTGTTTAGAGGTTGTACATGGGGATTATATATTATTGTAGCCCTGATTTTTATGTTTAATTTGATACCTAACATGTTGTTTTTTTGACAGGGGGGGGATTTATACCATGATTTTTTTCTTGATTTTCCTGATAGAAAAGGGGGTTTAACAGTTAAGTAGCCTCGGTCCGATTTCCATGGCATTTACTGACGTGCGTGCTTCCGTGCGTAACTGCGTGCGTCCATGCGTGCGTCCATGCGTGCGTCCATGCGTGCGATTGAGCAATACAGAGAGACATATTCATTATTTTTCACATATTGTCAAATATATATTTTCATTTGATTAATACTAGAGTTGTTGTTATTGTATTTGTCGGTGATCTGTTGCTATTCAGTACAGCTATGAGTTGTAAACCTTACACAACCCGTCTCTGCAATACTTATTGTGATACAAGACATCGGTATTGGAAATTGGAAACGAAATTTTGAGAGAGAGAGAGAGAGAGAGAGAGAAACCTTTGTGTACATGTTGATGGAGATGTGTTCATCCGTTGTAAATGTGTTGGACAAAGTGTCTCAGATTCAATTCAATTCAGTTTATTTTGTATAGCCCAAAATCACAAATTAGTCTCGGAGGACTTTACAGTCTGTACACATACGACATCCCCGCCCCAGGACCTCACATCGGAATAGGAAAAACTCCCCCAAAAATAGAAAAAACCCTTTCACAGGGAAAAAAGGGAAGAAACCTTCGGGAGAGCAACGGAGGAGGATCCCTCTTCCCGGATGGACCGAAGCAACAGATGTCATGTGTACAGAATGAACAACGTAACAGAGTTACAGCACATTACATGAATATGACAGACATTATTCATATAATGAGTAGTAGGCATGGATCACGAAGAGACAGCAGCAAGATGACCGGCTAACGACATCATTGTTTCGTTGTGCTTATTGGTCAGAGGAGACCAGCTGACCTACAGCTGGTGTCACGATTGACGGCGAACAATGATAGCATGTAAACAGGAGTGAGCATGCGTGAGACGTGATGTATGGGCAGATGTATGAGAAATAAATGACGGGCTTGCAAGAGTTTGGTCTCCCGACTGAACTTACGCTATAACTTCATTTGTTTTGATTTATATTTATTTTTCTGAAACACTGACGCTGTCCGACACAAGAAAAACGCGTTGGACCTAAATGCTGAACAGGACCGGTTCAGTGGTTTAGGACCAGTTCAGTGGTTTACGACCAGTACAGTGGTTTAGGACCAGTTCAGTGGGTTAAGACTAGTTCAGGACCCAATCAGAACTCAATCAGTTCCACTTGGAACTCCTGCTGCGCTGTTTCATGTCCCCACATCTTCATGAGTTCTGAGAAGATGGAGGAGAGAGGGAGCGCACTGAGGCCTTCACCATATATGCACACACCACATATCAACAACGACAACATTAAATGTAATAAAACTACAGCCATGCTTGTGGTGAAGGTATCATATTTAATAAAACATATTGGAAGAATATGGAGTACAGACCACTTGATAAAAAATAGAGAAAATAACATTGCTATTCTTGGCCAACACAAGGCAACACAAATAAAATAAAGTAGTGAAGTGACGTTTGGCCTGAAGGTGGCAGCAGAGGTACACAAATGTTACAAAATCCAAAGGTTAACCTTTTAAAAAGTGCCACCATTTAAAATGTGATTAAATTGTGTGCAAAGAGAAAGGAGGTATATTTCAGAATAAATTAGGATGCTCAATGCGTCCTCCTGCAACCGTCTTCAGGTGATAAAATACAGCACACCGGGTGGTATACTGGTGCTCTACCACCAATTTAACCCGAGATTGTCTACGATGTCAGACATATATTTATGTGCATATAAGTTATATTATATTAATATATTGATGTGCATATAAAGTGACCATTGCTGCAGAAATGTGCTACTTTTACAAAGTCAACCGAAAGCGCCAACTAAATACCAGTGAATCTGTGTTCAGTACTAAGTATACGTTCTGTGAGAAATGCACATCATTTGGGTCATTTGCTGTTAAAAATGAAGGGAAGAGCACCATTGTCATTATTAAAGGGATATTTAAACTGAAAACAGTGTTCAACAAAAGTGGCAAAAAGCAGGTGAAAAATGTTGACAGCATGTTGAAGCTGTGACACTTAATCAGGTAAACAAGTTAGCTGTAGTACGTCCACGTTCATAAGGCAACAATCTGGAAAACCTATGAACCTCTGATGGCAGTCCAGTTCCTGTTGGCTAAAATCTTTGTAGCTTAGACAATGTCCATTACATCACACGTTGCTTTTAATACTTGATTCAGTTCATGTTGAAAATCTGGGTAGTTGTCATAAGTGACTAGCAACTCCAAGTAACAGTCATGTGTGTGAGCAACAGGTCTTCTCTGAAATCCCTGAAGTTGTGTGAAGCTGACAGTGATGTTCTTTCCTGTGAACAAGTCTGATCCAGTGTAAAACCTAAGGAAAAGGAAGAGGTGTCTGACTCTCTCAGGCACTGGTTCTCAACCTTTTTTCAGTCATGTACCCCTGTGAAATATTTTTCCCAGCCAAGTATCCCCTACTCAGCACAAAGCATTTTTGGTTGCGCTGTGCCATCAGTGTCTGATTTAATATATAATATATACAATTCAGTTTATGAACTTAGACTTATATTTGATTGATATTTTCTTCATCTGATTTAATTGGCTTTGTCTCTAGTTTTTATTACTTTTTTATGACAATATAGTATGCCATATATATATATGACATGTTGTTATAGCATGTTATATTTTTACTTTTCTATGACATACTATACCATGACTTACAAGGTTACAGAGTTAAAAAGTTACACTGTTTTATTTGTCATTGCACAACAGGGTTGCATAATGAAATTCAGATTGTAGTCCCAATTTTCTCCGTATGAATGAAAAAGAAAAACACTATAATATATGGAAGGTGAAGGATGAATTAAGGAATCTCACAGCCAGAGGAAAGAAGCTGTTTTCATGTCTGGTGGTTCGGCAGCTGATACTTCCGTATCTCTTTCCAGGCGGCAGCAGCAGGGGGAACAGGTTGTGGCTCAGGTGTGTTTTGTCTTTTAATATCCCTTTAGCTCCTTGAGGCTCCTCGTCTCACCGATATCACTGACGCTCAGTTGATGGGTACCAATAAGGTTTTGGCCGTTTTTTATCACCCGCTGTAGAGCTCTCCTGTCAGGACAGGTTGTTATGTTTTCCGTCGGGAAGCTTTCTATTGCTCCTGTAAAAGTTGACGGGTATTCTTAAGTTTCCATAATATAAAAATACAGCTGTTTATGATCTTTCTGTGATTTCTTTAAATGACATACTTTACTGTTGCTTTGTTTCACTCTAAACTTTGACTATTCGATGACTTTTTCAATGACGTTTTAGTTTTTGATAACATGATATATTACTTTTTTAATTTTTAATTACATACTATGATATTTTTATATATTTTTTAATGGAATACTACACTTCTCATTACTTTTTCTATGTCATAATTTACTATGACACAGAATGGCCCATATCAGTGTATTAGTGAATAACAATTATTGATGCATTTATATGTACATTACTTACAGTATTGCAGCTGGTAAAAGTGAGGCTAATTTTGTACTATATTTACTGCTGGGTTGTAAATGTTACCAAGGGATCCATAATCCATAATAATCCATTATAATGTATTTCTTGCTTGTATTTATTTTTATTGATATGAACCTGAAATGTAACTAGAAATGTAAGGTATAGAATGAAAAAGAAAGTAAAGTTTAACTAATTAAGTAGCATAAAACGGTAATACTTACCGACAATTTTGAGGTACTTGTACTTTACTTTAAGTACAGTACTTGGGTATACGTACATAGGTACTTTCTACCACTACGTTAATGTGCAATGTTGAATTGTGCAAAACATTTAGGATGAAGCACACATAATAAATCAGCTTTGCTTTTTGTGCGAAATTACCCTTTCAACATTATTTCGCGCCTTTGTCACAGATTAACGAGCAGAGTTCATTCTGCCTTCTCCTCCAATAAAGCACAGTGGACTCAGGGGTCAGTGACATAATTGATTCATTTAGTTGAATCAATAACAGCAGCTCAGACGTGCCCTTCTTTCCAGAAACTGTTTAAAATATCACTCTCCGGTACGGTCAGCTAATTCCGGGTAATAAGCACTCGGTTTCAAATATCACTGCCGGTGTGGCACCCTCTATTGAGTTCCTTAATGCAACATTATGCAGTCATCTAATTAAATGTGAACGTTTTAAAACCTGGTCATTCTGAAGGTTAATGATCCAGATTCTTTCAGACTTCAAATGAACTAATTCACGATAATGTGGTTCACAATTGAAAAAGTTCTCCCACCTTTATCATGATGAACTTTGACAAGGGCCAAGGATCCATGTACGCCGTTAAAGGAACTCTCAGTGATCCAGTGGAAGGAGGGGATTTAAATCATCTCATCAAAATCGCATAGTCTGTAATCCAGTTCAAGATTGTATTGTCTTTAATGACAAATGTCTGCATTTGTGATATTATATGCACATCGGGCATATGAATCTCACCTTGAGGAATTGAAATAAAAATCATTACTCAGAATTTACCATGAACCTTTCAACCAAAAGTATTTGAAAATTCCATTTTAGCTGCGACTCTTTTTGAATTTCAAATATGCCAAAAGTTAGATACAGAGAATATTGATACCACCCTGACTGTCAACAATATACAATAAATAAACATTAAAACATTTTAAAGAATACAAAGTACATTTCTGAAATATAAAGCACTGACCACTGTATTCCTACATTCATTTTAGGAAGCCACATCTCATCACGGTCATGTCTTGTTAGTTCTAGATAGAGGAGACACCATCAAAGCACCAAGTTAGCCAAACATCAAGTTTCAATGGATGAAATCATCTTTTATTTGGATAATGTTTGCCAAGCAACTTGACACGAATAAAAAGGCAGGTTTGAACAATACAAGACTTCATGTCAATGCAAAGTGTCAGGAGAATTCAAGATGAGTCGCACCAGTAGCCGTAATACTGAATGAAACGAGTGCAGTTCCATACAGAGACAGTTGGTTAAAGGGCCACAAAAAGTTCATAGACTTTTTCCTGAAGTTTCCTTCATTATCTCTTAGCAAAGTAGAAATATAACAAGTCCTCTTCTTCTAGGTCTAGTTTTACAAAGGGGTTGCAGCTGTTAGATCAGTCGGGCTTCAGGGATGCTCGGATTAGAGCAGCCACGAAACAAACATTTTAAAAGGTAGAGTCAGCGATTCCAAATTCAGCTAATATCTCCTCACGCACTGCTAGCTGCCTATTCTGTGTGCACTGAAAACAATCTGGTGTTTATTTCCAACCCCAGGCTCCGTGAATGGGAAGCAAACAAAGTGGCTTGGACCAAGCCACACAACAGTAATCCAGCCCATCAGCAACAGGGGGCATGAGAACGGCTATGGATGGAGAAAGAGAAAGGCAGTGAGAGCCAGACAGTTAATCAAAGGGGAATATTTGTTTTCGTGATGAGTTGAAATATCACTGACTCCACCTCTTAATGAGTGAATTGGTAAATAGTCAATTAGACGCCAAGTTACTCTTTGTATTTGCATCATCTGTGTTTGACGTCTTTGAATTTAAACACACCTAAATATCATTATTTCAGTTGATATGAGAGGAATCTTACACGAGAATATGCTCGTTCACCTTTTAGCTGAGTACCAATATGCTAATTAGATGTCTTTTAATTGGATTGGAGCATCCCCGTTAGTTCCACAACTAATGAACAGAAATGATGTCTGAACGCTTTAATGATCTTGGCAATAAGAGGCGAGCACAGTGGAGTCGCGATCAGTCAGAGTTTAGTCATGGGTATGTGAAGGCTGTTCCATGGGCCCATCCATAATTCTTCTTCATCCGACTGCGTTCTGTCACTACTCGGGCACTCCAACGGCTCCCCCATAACGAGCCCATCGTCGTCTTCATCATTACTGCCGTCTACCTTTGACTCCTTTTCGCCTTCTTTGGGCTCGTCCCCTTCCGCTGTGCTCTGAGGCGGCTCTTTACCGCCCTGCACCGCTTTGAGCAGGTTTGATTTCGCCGCTCCACTGTCAGGGGCCGCCGCGTTGCTGGCGCTGGCCGACCCTAAAGAAACTCTGGATTGTCCAGTGTTAAACACATTCAGCGTTTTATGGTTGTCCGTGTTGGAGAAAGAGGAAGTGGCCGTCGCAGAGGAAGCCATTCCCGAGCTTTGGAAGGTGTGCAGAGTGTTGCACCTGCCGCCGTCTGCTGCTGTTCTGGGTATGCTCAGGGGTATTCTTTCCTCCAGTGTGGCAGCCATTTTGTCCAGTTTTTTAAAGTGCTTGGCCAGCCGTGAGCTGAAGACGGGGGAGGTGACCTTGAGGTTGTTGTTCGTGGTGGTGTGCGTGTGTGGGGGACCTGTGGCGTTTACTGTACGTCGGGTGCGGATGATGGAGCCGTTCTGGGCCACGTAGATGCTGCCGTTAACGTTTGCGTGGCTGTTGGCGGTGGAGGAGGGTACGCGGCTCCGCTGGGTCTCTGGCACGCTGTCCTCCCCGGTGGAGCTGGTCTCGTATTCCCGGTCCATCACCAACTTGATCCGACGTTTTCTATTGCCTTGCTGGAAATCACACAAATAACATGTCAATAAACTGACAGAATTCACACACAAAAAAAGTCCCAGACACATTGCGGTGCTCTCCTGTCAAACCTAAACACACTTTCCACTGAGATGTATTGAATTTCAAAGCTTCTCCTAAGTGACGCATCTTTGTGTGAACAAGGCTGACTAGAATATTTAAAAAAAAAAAAAAAAGTGTTTTAAGTGAATATTACAGTAATCGTTAACTCAGTCAATGGACATGTAAGTATTGTTTAAGAAAGAGTTGAAAAAATGTGAACCACACGGGACACTGACATGAAGGCACTGACTACAGCTGTGTTTCTCCTGCAGCAAGGTGAGCACTTGGACCACTAGAGGTCAGGAGAAACAATGTCTTCAACTAATCAGGTCAAGTGTAATCTGCGACTATTTCCATTTTTACCGTCACAATGTTTTTACTGTAAAATCAAGAAATGTTACAAAATAAAAAACAATCACTGCAAACACATCACACGGCAAAAACAGGTCAGTGCAGCAGTGTTAACTCCAGATTTTTCATTGTGTAGTATGATTTAAAGTAGCCTTTAAATGAGGTGCTAATCATTTCGAAAAAAAAGGGAGCATTAATAAAAAAATTTCAAATTCCAATGTATACTAATATCCACATTGAATATAACATCTTCAATCTCTGTTATGTGAGAGAAAACACTGCTGTGTGCACACACACACACACACACTTTGGAAACACAAAATGGCTAACTATGATATGACCCTGAGTTTTTCCATTTAACTCCGATAGTATAGAAGAAACAATACGTTCACTCTTACAGAGAAAAGAGAAAACATCTTTTTCTCCTGCAGATAATAGGTACCGGAAGACCGGTACCCTGATACAGGGAGAAGGATGGACACAGACAAATAAATGACTAATGTAGGAAGCTTAAGCAAACCTTAAATGCAACAAAGAGAGGGATGTGAATAACAATCTTGTGCTGCAGCGGCAGAGAAATGAGCAGCTGGAAGTGGAGCTTTCACAGAAGTAAAATTGTGAAGTTCAGGTGGAAAGCTACAGAAGTAAGCCACTCGACCATTTCTATGAGAGTATGAGAGCTGTTATGGTGGAAGGCGAGACAGACAAAGAAGAGGGAGAGGAGGGTAGACTGATTGGAAAAAAAGGAATTCAAGATACAAGCCAAACCAAAAAGGGAAAAAAAACATAAAGAGATACCCTGAGAGGGCAGCAGAGGTAATGCAGGCAATTTGAACTCCTGTGAATGTAAATCACACCAAACAAGGAAAAAGAGAGTGATTATAGTAATAAATTCCACCCAGGTAATGACTATCACACCCAATCCAGGCACTTTCACCGAGATCTTACTTTGTGGCAAAGAATCTAATCTTGAGGGGCTAAGGCTTCATCTGCATTTCAAGCGGCAGATTCATTTTCCAAATCCCTCTTTTCTTCCTCCTCGTCCCCTTCCCCGCCATGGCTGCTGCTTTTCTCCTCCTCCTCGGTGTCCTCGATAATGGGCGACAAGTCGTCCGATGTGTCCATCACGCTCGAGCTGACGTCTGATTGGATGAGGCCGGTGGCTTGCCTGCTCGACGAAGACTTTCGTGATCCAACACTTTTCGTCCCCTCCTCCTCCTCCTCCTCATCCTCGCTCTCTTCCTCTATTGTTACATGTGAAGAGCGAGAGTGTCGAGAAGTCTGCGGCCTAGAACTACTAATCGTAGAATATGAATATCTTAAACTTTCAGAGTCGCTGCTGCTGTTTCTATCTGTCTCTTTGCTGTTTGTGGAGTGACTGCTTCTTTCTCGTTGTCTGCTTGTGCTTTCTCTCTTTGACTTGGCACTACTTCTTCTTCTCTTACTACTAATACTGTTGCTACTCGCAGAACTGTTACTAACACTACCGTTTGAGCGTTTTCTGCTTGACTCTTTCCTTTCATCCTCCCTCTCCAACCCTGACTCCCTCTCAGACTCTGACCCCTCTCCCGCCTCAACTTGGCTTCCACTCTCTGATTCTCGGTCTGTGTCGGGAGTTCCCTCGTCCTTTTCTGTGTCTGTATCAGATTCTGTCTTGTCGTGCTCGGCTGTAAAAGATGAGTTGGGGCTGAATTCTGATGGAGACTCTTTGCTGCCACTTCCTGTTTCGGAGTCACAGTAATGACATTTTTTTCCTCTCCTCCACCATACCTCAGAGGAGCTATTCTCGTCTTCCAACTCCCTCTCCCACCTCCTCCTCCTCCTCTCCTCCCCCGTGACTCTCTCGGACACTGATGCAGAAACACTCATATCTCCCATGGAGCCATGCATCTTCCTACTGCTCTCTTCTCCTCTGGACCAGCTTTTGCCATTGCTCCCCCGTTCATCTCCCACCCTGGCAGGTCCCTGCAGCCTTCTGGTGAGAGAGATAAGACTCAGGGCCTCACTCAGCTTTTGTTTCACTGCCGGGGGTTTGCTGGCTTCAGCAGACGTCTGGAAATAACTCCCGTCGTTGACCAAGCCGCCGTGCAGGCTGCCAAAGTGGCCAGGGAGCTCTCCCCTATGCTCTGTCCTGAGGCCTCCTCCTCTTTCAACAGCATTTCTCATCCCATTGTTTGTCACGCCACCGTTGTTGCTTCTTCCCCATGTTTCCCTTTCTCCTCTGCCTCTCCTTCTTTCTGCTGCTTCGTCTCTTCCTCCCGCTCTGTTCTCTTCTTTCCCAGCTTCCCCTCTCTCAAATCCCCTTCCCGCTCTTCCCCCCTCTCTTTCTCTACTTCCTTCCGCCTCTGTCACCGGCCTGACTCTGGCTTTGTTCCAGGGCGGGTGGATGGCAGGAGGCTGTCCAGATGTTTTACTACCAGAGGACAGCAGTGTGTTCACTCGCATCATGCCCTTCAAACTGGCGGCCGCACTCGAGCTCTTAGGCTTTGTGCTCGTGGTTGTCCCACCCTGTGACGGCTGGTGTTTGTCGCCCTCAGTTCTTGTGGCTGCTGGGGGCTTTCTCGATGGTCCATGAGAAGGTGAAGGGCGGGGCTGGAGGTGGGGTGTGAGTTGTGAGGCTAATCTACCGCCTTGAAACTGTCTCCTCACCTGTTGTCATGATGATATCGATCCAAAACCGAAGAACAACAATGAGTAGAGGAACAACACAAGACATTAACACTGAAGCAAGTATCTTCTGAACTACTCAGCCCAAAATGTTAAACCATTAAAATGATGGTGTATCCCAGACTTCAAAGTAGTCAGTCCATCAGTGGAACTGTTTTTAATGAGGAGTTAAGACCTTGGTCGTGATCATTAAAAAAAATGTTTTGTGTGCCTTAACCACACATTAATTAAGTACTTTCACAACATTACCATTCTTTCTAAAAATGCTAAATCTCAGTACATGTCACTGGGCGCAACAATTTATTCTCTTCACACACCCTGGATGCTGGTTCTGACCTTTGATAGTGATTATCTGAAGGTTCTGTTTCTGCAGTAGTCTTCTGTGCTTACCTCTCCGTCAGACTCTTGTGGGCTATAGTAGTAGCTGCCGTCATCATCAACAACGACTTCTCCATATTCATCGTAAAGGCCGGAGGGTGAGATCAATTTCCTGCGACTGCCGTACTGAGGAAGGTCATACCTGGACAGAGTGCAGGAGGGGAAACACCCACAGCATTACAGATAAGCCATAAACAATAAGAAGCTCCGCAAGGCATAAAATGACATATTCTCCGTTTAACCACTTTATTTATTTTTTTAGGAATTATTTGTCTGACATTTCGGCTACGTGTAATAATAATACACACATAAAAGGAAGTTGTGGTGTTGTATAATAGTTACGTTAAGACAGGAGAGAAATATGCTTCACAAACTAAACTGTTGCACTTGGCTATTGCTTATTCACAGCCATGTAAAGCAGTAACACACAGGGCAACACTGTGGTTTCACTCCAATGATAAGCAGTGTCTAATGACTTGCCTATGCAAAGCTGACTTAAATCACAAAAGGAGCATTTTGTTGCCAAGAGACATTTTGTGAACAAAAAACCCTGGAATCAATTTTTCCTCCCTTTTGTCTCCCTTTGCTCGTTGCCGGGAGCGCTGTCAGACTCCACCGGCCAAAGAAGTGTGTTGTGCTGCACCACTTGGGCTCCATGCCCTGCAGCAAGCAACTCAGAGAGCTAGTGGGTCAAAAAACACATCTTTTCAAATGCTATCCTCGAAACAAATACGTCCCGGTGTGATTAAAGTAACAAATCAGATGGAAGTCCTTTGGCTTGGTTCCGTACCAGAGTTGTACAGAAAAGTTGCCTCGTGTAATCACTTTGCTCACAGTCAACCGGTGGGAGAATTTGCCCTCTTATTACATTAAGTAGCCAAGTAATAAACAAATGGAAGGAGCAAGTGGATGACTGATGTGGGTGCATGAAAAAAAAGGGGCGGTGGAGGTGGAGAAAAAAGAGAAAAGATAATGAAAGACGAACAAGTGAACAATGAAACGGTCCCAACATAAAGACCAGGCTAGTCATAAACTACGAGCTAAACACTCAACAAAGTCACGACTGTTTGCTGTCCTGGCTCCTCAATGGTGGAATGAGCTCCCCATTGACATCAGGACAGCAGAAAGTCTCTACATCTTCCGCCGAAAACTAAAAACGCATCTCTTTCGACTACACCTTGAATAAGGAAGGTAGCACTGTACTAGCACTCTAGTAGCACTTGATGTCTCTTATTATAGCACTTTGTAATTTTCTGTAATTTTCGAAATTTAACTCTAGTGAAGAAACTGCACTTTATTGATTATTGATTATTGATTGTTGTTTTTCTGAGTTTGTACTCATGATTGAATGCACTATTGTAAGTCGCTTTGGATAAAAGCGTCAGCTAAATGACATGTAATGTAATGTAATGTAAAAATGTTGCAGTTATAATCCTTACAGCACTGACTCTTAACCTTCCATTAAAACATGCTTAAAAGATGTCACAGTCATTAACCAGCAGACTCAAACTGAAGTGCACACAAAATCAAATTAAAGGCTACAGCAACTCTTTGCTTAGAGTGGTAATTTTTCCTTCTTCACTTCTCCTTCCTCTCTTTTTTCTCTCTCACACCTCCCCCTCTCCATCTCTCCACTAGGGGACACTCGTGAACTGAGAATCAAAGTTGCCAGTGTGTGTGTGTGTGTGTGCGTGTGTGTGTGTGTGTGTGTGTGCGTCTCCAAATGTTAAATCATTGTTTAATGATAATTTCTTGTGATCACATTCACACAGTAATGGGTGATTGTTTATGCCCAAATGGATCAAAATGTATTTTGTTTAGTTTCATATTTGCCAGCTTAAAATATTCTACAGCTTTGTTTAAACAAATGAATCAAGTACATCAAGTACTACTAATAATATGTTACTTAATTAACTTTCCAATCCATCAATTTTACATGAGAAAGACAATTTACAAAACATGGTACATTTTAAAAGAGTCTGTAAAAGCAATTGTACAGTGTTTTATGTTGCTCGGAAGTGAGCTTTGAAAAATGTACCAAGTGATTTCACTTGAATAGTCTCAGCATGGGCTTCAACACCACATGTTTGAACAGAAAGCATGTGTTACACACAAGCAGTACGGACATTCAAAGATTAAGCAGACAGGGGGGCTCGATAGAAAACCACTAGTCGCATTATGGGAAATCATGTTTTTGGAGCTACTCAAGACTCGAGTGGCTCTTGACTGTTGTCCCTTAAATATGAAGCTGGAACGAGGAGACTATAATCTATCTTGTTAGTTTTTGGCCAGGAACACTCAAGAAATACACCAGCACATAACCCCCAGTAAAACCACAATTTATGTTTTGTTAATCTTTGTTTTTTGTGAAATTTTTTGATTTTAATTAGTGAGCTTTAGCGGTCATGGTAAATGGATTTTGTTACTTTTAGGCATAGCCAGGTGAGCCGTTTCCTTCTAATCCAGACATATGCTACGCTAAATCAACTGCTGGTTGTAGCTTCAGATTTAGCATACAGAAACACACGTGTGGTATTAATCTTCTCGTCTAACTCGGCAAGAAAGCAAATTTGTGTATTACCCAAAATGTTGAACCATCTCTTTAAATTTTTTTTCCTATTTGTATGTAATGTCTTCCTACACCTTGCACCCTGCCTAAAACAAGCTGGACATGCAGACCTTTTTTGTCCTCCCCGTTGTCCTGCTTCGGTTTCTAAAATGAAACTGTCTCTTCATTGAGCTGATAATGCCAGATTTCACTCTGCTCATCCTATATTTTTCACGTGGGTGCTCTAACTCAGCACCTATCAGCTTCTAGACACGCTGCTCATCACCCACGCCAATAACGATTGTGGAAAAGCATGCTTTAATCCCTAATTGCTCCGTGGCATTTATGGTTGAGTATTTTACTCTTGACTAGAGGGCAACATGAATTTGGCTGGTTTTTGTTTCCTTTTTTTTCAGAAATGCATCAAAACAGCAAACCTGTGCAACAATTGGTTCAAGTTATTTTCAGCATCTGTGTAAATCCTATCAGGATCATGCCAATGGCAGATGGCTACATTCCCACATGCAGAGAAAATCCCATTTTGATCTCATCTTTTGAAGACAGATGAAAGAAAAGGTCAAAAGGTTATGAAACATCCTTCAAAATGGATTAGTAAAGCTATGGAAGTAAACACTGAAACAGCTGTCTGTACTCAAAAACAAAACGCAGGCATGAAAACTTTGTCCATGTCCTGAGAGGCGGGTTTAGCATGTGTTAGCATTGTCTTTGAAAAAAAAAAAATCCTGCACCATTTATTTACAACTGCGACAAATACAGTGATTAGATCTGAGTCCCACTGGATCACAAAGTCTGATTTCCTGCTCCTGTATACGTACAGAGCCAGACATGAGTTTGTGGATGTTGCTCTAAGCCAACAGCATCTGGCCCATTGTCTGCTTCCACGGCTGGCTGCCTGATTAGCTGCTACAATATTGCAATGCTAGGCAGAGAGAATTAGCTCTGTGTGTGTGTGTGTGTGTGTGTGTGTGTGTGTGTGTGTGTGTGTGTGTGTGTGTGTGTGTGTGTGTGTGTAAAAAGAATGAGCAACAGAGCATTTCTGAGTGAGTATGGGAGTGAGTGAATGAACGTGTCTGCCATGAGAGAATGTATGTGTGTGTGTCTGCCCCTGTGTATTTATGTGTGAGTGTGGGTGGGTGTATAAAATCAAGTTCCCGGGAGTCTGCAGCTAAAATTATAAGAATTACACAATGCATCACAGATGGAAGGCCGGGTTTCAACATCACACACACACACACACACACACACACACACACACACACACACACACACACACACACACACACACACACACACACACACACACACACACACACACACACACACACACACAGAGGATGCAATAAATCCTCAGAGATCTTGTCCATGGATGCTTCCATCTAATGTATCTCTGTGTGTGTTATTGCTATTTCTATCACACACACACACACACACACACACACACACACACACACACACACACACACACACACACACACACACACACACACACACACACACACACACTTTGAACACAATCCCTGTCAGATCTTCCTTCAGCTTTTTTGAACATATTAAGCACATATGTGTGAAGGTTGGTATGCAGCCACCACAAGGCTCGTCTGGTCTGGATAAAGCACATACAGAAAACTCCAGACTCGGGTCAGAGGAAATATGTTTCACCGAGGTTGAGGTCTCAGGTCAAGGATTGTGGAGATGGGCTGCATTCACTGCCCCCCCCCCCCCCCCCCTCCCTATAATCTGGAGGGGATGGCTGTGGAAAGCCAGAATCATGGCCTGCGTTGTAAGCACCAATATCTTTTCTGGTGTGTGTCATTGCTGGCAAATAATGCATTCCTCACACTACACTACCACAAAATGCTGTAAAAAGGGGGCGAACATAATTTGTCATCCAGTATTCCTGTTTGGAGGTGATAAGTATCATGATATCAATATGGATATATTCTGGAAACGATATAGTATCATGAGATGGCAAACATATGAAAAATCCACTATATAATAAACTGTTCAGTGTATTCAAAAAAGAAGATAAGATCTTAATTTTCTTGACAACAGGGCAACTTCATTTGCTCAGATAAAAGCAGAGGATACAACAGAAAGCTCCAGAACAGCTACTAAGTAGGCCTGCTAGTACGATTGTTTACAATAGAACAATAGAATCACAGGAAAACTAGCGACAGATAATCCATCCAAACCTACAGTATGTTAAGATTACAGACAAGCAAACATGCACATACATAGTAGTATACGTACAAACAGCGATATGTAGGATGTGCATACAAACCCGTGATCATAGTTGTAATAATCTTGTGTGTAGTAGTCCTGGCCAGGGTCGATCCCAGATTCCATTGATAACTCCTGTTAGATTGGCAAACCATTATTAGTAGCTTCCATCACATACACATGACAGAGATACAGTACATACCTACTAGTAAACCCACACAAATCCATCTCTATCACAAAACACACCCTCCCTCACCTCTGATTACATTGACTGCACATACACAGACCTACACACTCGAGCAGAAACACACACAAGGAGTAAAGAAGTATTCAGAGAAAAGAGACAAAGTACCTCTGGTCTGAGCAGAGAAGGGCGGAGAAGTTGTTGTGTCTGCTAGAGTAAAAAGAAAAGCGGCGAATGACAAGACTCATGGAGGAAGTTAGGAACTCTCCCCCCAAACGGTATACACCTATTTTGGAAATAACTGATGCTCTTCATTCAATATCGTAGAATGTAGAGAAACCTTTCTGAGCATTTGTTTTCATTTGATGTCGTAAATACATTTAGTGGGAGCAAGTATTACTCTTGTAATAGTGAATACCACTTTGTAACTCAATTTCAGCTCAAAATGAAATGTTTACTCACTTCAAAATGTATATTCTGTTAAATGGTTTGCTGTTAATCAAATACAGCTCTTTGAGGGGTTTAATATTTACCAACTAAAAAGTCAGTTATGTGCAAATGCACTTGTCCAAAATAAACACTTGTAATATCACCAATGCTGTGGTACATATTCCAAAAGAATATGTCAAAATATTTACAGCATGGTCGATACAGTTATAAACAACAAAGCACGGATGACATGCTGCTCCATCTTGATTACATCAAATAGAAAAGAATAGAGAGAGAGCAGAACACAATGAAGGGCATGACTGAACATCAAGAAGAAAAAGATAATAACACACATGCAGCATGTATAGAGAGAAAGTCACCTACTTCATGTTGTCCATAGCCACGTCTGGAAGATCAAAGAGTGAAACAGAAAGACCAAAATTACCACAAAAAAACTGTCATTAAATATAATCCTTCTGATGTGCTTTTAATACATGTCAGCACTACGCTGTGCAAATTCCTTAGTGCAGAGGAAATGGGTTGTATGAATCAAGACTCAAATGGAAGTGGCCGCTGGAAATATATTACATTTTGCAGAATTTAACCCAGTTTCCAAGAAGAAAGCAAGAATATGAAATGTGTATGAGTGCATGTAAGGAATTGTGTGTATTTTGAGACAAATGAGAGACAGGGAGTGGGACAGTAGAAAGGAGAAAGAGGCAGAAGTACAATTTTTTTGTAATGTTTCTCTAATTTGTAATTATAATACATGTAGTGTATTTGTGAAAAACATTGACATTATAAAATAGCTATAACTTTTAATTATAAAAAATAAAAATAATAATAAAAAATTTAAATTTAAACTTTGTGATTCTGTTTAGGCCAGCAGAGAAGGCTTAGCAGGCCCTGACGGCCCGCCACTGGTCGGATGTGTAAGGAGCTATAGCCTGCAGGCTGTAAGTTTAGCAACATGAAGACTAGAATCCAGTCAGCTCGGCTGTGTCCAAATGTAAAGTAACCCTTAACATTTCCAAAGCTTGTTAATGAACACATTATAACTTGCTTTATCCATAAAAATAAAAATAAAGACAAGTTGTGGTTTTATAGGCTACCATTGGCAAGCGGCTCGCTACCAGTTTCTCCCATAAGTGCAGAAATGAGTCCTAAAACCTGTAAATGAGTACCGGTACGCATGTTTTTGCACCACCCAATTCCCTCGTCTCGATGCCAATGTTTTTTTTTAATAGGTTTTAGGTAAGATGTCTGAAATAAGGTTTGTAGTTAACACAGGCTTCAGAGATTTAAACGTTTTGTTCTATGATATAAAATACGTACATAAATACTGACGACCAGTTTGCCTGTACGTCTTTGTTGTGTATACTCATTCTTATGCAACTGTTGTTGCAGCTATTTGTCGAGGAAACCAGTGAGATTGCTAACTTCCTGGGTTGGCCTACTAACATATGCCATTCCTTCACCAATAAGCTGAGACAATTATTTGCTGGCTCTTATAGTTTTACATTTGCTGTACAGACAAGATTGTCATCAAACAACAAAGTCTTGTTACCAAAATGGCAAACTATTCCTCCAAGACCTATCCTTCATTTTACCACATATCAGTGAAGGTACACCAAGCAGCAACATTGATGACAGTAGGAACAAACAAGCTTGATGATGTTTACAGTGCTGTGAAATTAAGACTTACTGCTCTAAGGAAACCTACCAAAAACAAAAACTATAAGACAAAGAGAGAAACAACAACTAAGAGAAAGAGTAAGAATGTAAGACACACAAACATTAGGGATAAACAATGCTGTGATTTAAAAACAAGTGAGACTGACTGACAAACTGAGAAGAATACAAACAAATAAATAAGAAAAACTGGCAAAAATCTCTCTGTCAATGTGTCTTAACTATGTAGCCAGCAGGATGTATTGTCATGTGAAACCAAGGTAATGAGCTGGCAAAATGAAGACGTATCACGAACCAACAAATGGTGACTTTTAGAGGACACATCAGATTCTCCTCTCTGTTATTAGAGTGCAAACACACACGCACACAAACACCCCCCCCCCCCCCCCCCCCCCCCCCCCACCCAGGCGCGTGTACACACACAAATTGTTAAACCACTTGAGCATTACATTAGATATATTCGGGGGAAATATAATTGTACTTCTTAAATACACACAGACACACACTTCAAGGAGATATGGTAGCATTATATTCAGTACCAACATTTTGAAGTTTTGAATAAGTGAGTGAGCTTCAAAGATTATCTGGTTAAATAAAGGTGTGGAAGGATTTATTGACAGACATATCAGTGGATGGATTGAACATGTTAAATGGATGGGTTTATGAATGGAGGGATTAGTGGATTAATAGATGGGTAAAAAAAGCATATTTATGGGTGGTCTACAATGAAATAGACCTTTTTTCCATGTGTTTGTAAATGTGTGTATACTCTCCGGATTATAACTGCCAGCAGTATGTGCCTAGCATTGTGTAGTGTGTGATCTGTGTCTGTGTGTGTCAGCGTGTGAAGATGAGTCAATACCGTTTCTTGTTGCTTGACAGACACATTATTAGGTCTTCTCGAGACAAAAACACACATACAGCTATCTGATCTCCGTCACAAACACACTCATCTGACATGATTGACTCTCCCCCTTTGTGTCCTCTCCACCTTGTCTAGCAGTGTGTTTGAAAAACAAAAAGACAGGAGAGGAATATTATTAGCAGATTCAGACTATGGCTCCCAATAACACTCACGTCTTCTCTCTTTTCCTTCTACATTTGATCTCTTACAGAATGACTGTAGCTCCCTTTCTCCTCCACTCATTTTACACTAATTTTCTACTACCTGTTTTGTTTATTTATGGCCACCATCTGGAACATGAATACATTGCTAAAACAAAGTCCGACAGGCAAGAAACACAGAAGTCAGACGATCAGACCGGCTGTAAAGACTAAGAGTCTACAGCCATGTTAACAGGTCTGTGGGGGTGTACTTAGACATGTGCTTTGAGCTAATATGCTGTTACATCATCATGCTTACATGCTCACAGAGACAATGCTAACATGCTCATATAGACAATGCTAACATGCTCACAGAGACAATGTTAACATGCTCATATAGACAAGGCTAACATGCTGACAGAGACAATGCTAACATGCTCATAGAGACAACGTTAAGATGCTCACAGAGTCAATGCTAACATGCTCATAGACACACCGTTAAGATGCTCACAGAGACAATGCTAACATGCTCAAAGACACACCGTTAAGATGCTCACAGAGACAATGCTAACATGCTCAAAGACACACCGTTCAGATGCTCACAGAGACAATGCTAACATGCTCAAAGACACACCGTTCAGATGCTCACAGAGACAATGCTAACATGCTCATACTGTTAAGATGCTCACATAGTCAATGCTAACATGCTCATAGAGACAACGTCAACTGCTCATATAGACAATGTTAAGATGTAGGCTACAGGTGTAACCGCTGTAAGAGAGCAGTGCAGAGCGGTGGCTGGGAGGTAGCCAGTGGTGCATCCTCAAATACATTAACAAGCACTAAAATCACACAGCTTGCCCGGCTGTATCAACAAAGAAAAAAGCTCAAATAACAACATACAGTGCTGGAGAGTGACTTCATTCTCTGTTCATTACTCCACTATATATTTACATAGATAAAAGCTGCAATATTAATTGCTCTTAATCCTGTATATTGACCACTTAAAACCTGTACAATAATCTGACAGCTCCTTCCTTGCCGTCTGACTTCCGTATTTGCAAAGTCACTGTGTTCCCAGATCTCTGCAATGCACGTTGTAAATACAATGTAAATATATAGAGATGTTGGCCAAAACCACATAAAATAAGATGTACATTGTAATATATATGATTTATCCTTTAAACATACTGTATGTTGGTAGACATACATGATGAAACATAATTGTCTTTGCTGCATCTCATAGCTATTTGCTGCTTCAATTAACACATTTCCCATGATAATCCTTGCTATAGCGATGATCAAACCTGTGACTTTACAATTAAACGACAACCGCTCTCTCACTATCTGTGTTTCCCAATTCAGTTTCAATTAGATGCAGTCGGCTTTGCTGAACGTTGTAACAACACATATTCCCAAAGATGTCAAAGGATATCTGTTCTGTGAATGTAGACTCTGTCTCTGAGATGTGTGTGTGTGTGTGTGTGTGTGTGTGTGTGTGTGTGTGTGTGTGTGTAATGACATGAAGTACACTGGTTTGAAAGCTAATCTTAACATAAAACATTTCCAACCCAGTCACTTGAAACAGTAGCACTGTGACTGTCACATACCTGTTCATGCCCTAGCTATTGTATGTGTGATTGTCTGTTAATGCTTTAAGTACATGTATTGAGCCTATTCAAAATTCAGGCATTAAGAACACAAGGTTTGTAGCTTGATCATGATTTTGTGTGTGTAAGAAGACAAACACTTAATTGAACAACTGCAAAGACTGTACGTATCCTAACGTAACAGCTGCACAGACTCCACTGGAGACAGTATACATCTTCTCATAATGTCATCACTTGATAACCACAGATATGACCATCAGGGTTGGTTTGATTTGGCTGTACATCATGATTTGATCCAATTGCCCAGATATGATCATCAGTGTCATGCTGGTCTGGCGGGACAGATGTGGTTCTGTCATTTCATGATGACAATATGCGTCTGGAGACAACCGCTTTGGCTGATGGCAGCAAAATCTGCTGCTGACAGAGCTATAATCCAGGCTTTCATTTAACACTTACAGACATTTGAACGATAATGTCAGTGCTTCAAAGGCTACCACTTCACTACATCTGGTTAACTATACAGCAGAGGTCAAATTAGAGAAGGATTTGTAATTCCTTTTGCTGTATAACAGCAACTCCAGGTATTTCATCAAAGGACAGAAACCACCCTGACATATCGTACGAGCAGTTACAGATGATATTCCTGGAAAGAAAGTCTGACTATCGCAAGAAAATCAAATAAAAATGGTCATGTTATTTAACTGTGTGTAAGATTGAAAATACGTATATCAAAGAAAAAGAGGCAAAATTCAACATAGATGAAAGTGACATATGCTTTCCAGAGGTTTATGTGTGCATTTATGATAAGATTTGATCTGCAAATACAGAAATATACATAACATGCAGAAGCAAAATGCAATAGTGTCACCTGATCTGCAATATTACTATTTTCACGAGTCCTTTTATTACTCGTAAATGATGTTGTCTTAATGTCTTTGCAAAGACATCTGGCACATCAAATCAACCTTATAGTGAACCTGCCTAAATGGCATCAAACAGTTGGAGTCGTAGAAAAGTACTTTAGTTCGTTGTATTGTTTTGTATATGGTTTTTGAGGGAAAAAACAACAACACTTTGTTCTACTATGAACCTCTTTGGATGAGTGGAAACATCTTAAAATGTCGGACTCCAGTGGTTGGATTAGTTTTGCCCTGTTAAGGCTTCGACACCTCCCTGAGGTCAAATGCACATGATTGGGGTTTTCCTATTTTGTTTTCTGTACCACTACTAGTGCTAAAGTTAACATGCCACATGACTGGGGGCTCTTTCGTAAGAACTACCACAGAAGCTACCGGTACAGGTTAATTTTAGGGGCAATTTCTAAAAGGTTACCAGCGCTTAGGCTGCTTTAAAAATTATAAAAAAAATTGTGAAAGAAAAAAAGGTCTTTGATACTCTTTGTCAGCACCACATTTTTATTGAGAGAAAAAAATGTCTCATGTTGATGGTCTTTTTATATTTTTATAATAAGTATTTCCTCAAGACCCTGCACAATGATTTAATGAGAGCAATCTTGGGTAAAAGAAGCAAACAACCCTATAGAAAAACATTCATAAAAATGTATTTTGAATAAAGTATTTTGAATAAAAATATCACTAGATAAATGTTTGACTTTTTTTCTACTGCTATGCAAATTCCCAAAACATGCAACTTAATGAGTATTGACAGAAAGCGGAACAGACACAAAAAACAAAAATAACAGCCAGTTAAAGAAAGGTCCACTTTTACAATGTCTGTGTTTGCAATTTGAAGTGAGTTTTTATCACAAGTTCATGTACTCAGCGATTCTGGAGAACAAGTATTTGAGATCAAAACCTAAAGAAATACCACCCTTCCAATTTACCGTCCCCCTCGTTCACAGCTTTCTGTTTATACTGTACATCCATGGCCTTCCCCCTGTCCCTCTGCAACAGCAAATATGTTTTCAAGGAAGAATTCAGGATTACATTTTCTATCAAAATAATGAGAATATCTTATTAATTATTGTATCTGACATATAGGTTGATACTGCACTGAACGTATCAGAATTTAAAAGATGTAAAACATATTTGATTTGTTTTTCACCAAAATATCCAGTCTTGCAATACACTATCTGTTTGTTGTGACTACAGCTAACTTATTATTGTTGGTTATGTTTAGACTTAGAAAGCTAGGGAATGATCATGGTCTTGGTTCAAAACGGGAAAAGTCCACAGAGACTTCCATCACAAAGCACATTGTGATTATCAACATTTAACCAAAAACAAGATCTTTCTCTAACCTCAATAATAGTTTAGTTTTATTTTGCCTAAACCTAAACTGTTGCGCTTTGTAGACAAAATGTAGCTTTTCATTTCACTTAAAAAAACGTTTCCTGTGAACATAATCAAGCCAGGATTAAGTTCAGTCGCACAGCGTGACTGGAAAAACTATTTAGTAATATATAAACGTAATTTCTAGGACACAGGGTTCAGAAAAATACATATATGCGCATTGAATCAAATTAAACAAAGATGAAAAGACAGACAGCAACCTAATGATAGGAACAGATAGACAGATAGATTATGTACTTGTACACAGAACAAAATCAGTGATTTTACAGTGTAACAACGTAACAGTAAATATTGATGAAATAGAGAGTAAAACCAGAATGTGACACTAATCATTTCACTGGTCGTAGCCCTGTAACAGTGAAATACTACCACGCTAAGAAAATACAAAGAATTACTGTTAAGGAAAGTTCAATCCAAGTTGGCAGGTGTAACAAAGTCCTCTGTTTGATTTTCTTTTCCATACCCACTACATCTAAAATCAACTAGTTAAGATGTCCAGTGTTAAAGCACCCCAAAAGAGCAATTAGCTTATCACAATGGCAAGTGGTTGGATCCATTAGCAATCATGTCTTTGATTGATTATAATGTGTTGTTGACAAGAATGTCAGGCGTAGACAGTACGCAGTATGAAAACATTCAACTGAAAGTTAACTAGGAGGTATTTTCCCACTTTTAATAACTTGATTTCACAGCTCCATCTGCAGCTATTAAAGCCAATTTTCCTCATCCTTAATAAAAAACAAGTCTTGTTCTTTGTGGGAAAACTAAAGCAAAGAAGTACTACTTGAATTTCTTTTTTAGTTCAGGTTCACTGAACACGGGACACGAAATTTAAATTGACATGACCTGTTTATCATTTTCTCCTCATCCTTCAGTCAAAGAGGAGTAGTGTAAAATACAGTAACTGAGTGTGGAAGCCCTTTCTAGCTGTTACATGACTGAATACATTAGGGCTATGCAATATGTGATCTTACTTGCTGTTTCACCTCCCCTTTCTCTTTTTCTAGTACCAAAGGTTTTTTTTTCTTTCCCAAAGTAGAAAACAGAAAGTCATTTCGGAAGAGCACAGTTGCAGCGTGGTAGAGAATCACCATATCATCACAGCATCCACTGAGCTATTTTGAGCATCAGACCCTTGACAACTCCGCCGCACCTACGCAACAATGTTGAGAAATCCCCCTCTGTGTGCTTTCCATATCATAAAGGCAAAGGCTAGAGCATTGTAGACTGAGAGGGGAATCGTTTCTCAAGTTCCTCCACGATGGAGTTCATGTTTGGGTTGGGTTTAATCTGTGGAGGTGGAGGTGGAGGTAGAGGTGGAGGATCCTCTCCTCCTCCCGCTCCTTCTCTTTCTCCTACCGCTCCATCTCTACCTTCCTCTCCTCCTCCTTCTGTTGCTACTGCTAATAAATCCAAGGAGTCAAGAGAATCTATGGAGGCTCTGCTGTTCATGACCTTTTTGAGTGGCATCTGTTTCCGATCTATCTGGCTGAACATGTTGGCCACCGACTTCTCAATGTCCGCAATGTTTTGGATGTTCTTTAAGATTCCTTTCAACTCTTTTCGGCGCGGATCGGGCTCTTCGGGAAGGGGCGGCGGTGGTGGCCGGAGGGACACGGGCCGCAGGGCCGGTGCCTCCTTAAGAGATGGTAGGACAAAGAAGGATGGACGCAGGACTGAGGGAGACAATGAGGGAGGGAGAGGAGGAGGCGGAGGAGGTGGGGGAGGGTGAGGGGGAGGAGGATTCTCCTTTTCTGTAAGGGTGGAGTGAGATAAAGCAGGAGGGAGTGGAGGAGGGGAGGAAGGGTGGTGTGGAGGAGGAGATGATGGTGATAGAGGAGCAGATGTGAGTGGAGGAGGTGGTGGAGGTGTAGGTGTAGGCGGTGGTGGTGGTGGGGTTGGTGGTGGTGGTGGAGGGGTTGATGGAGGATCAGGGATAAACTCAAATTGGGCCTGAAGTCTTTCTTCCATACCCGGATTCACTGTTAAATTTGCCCCGAAGCGCCGCAGTACAGGAGGAGTTGGCTTGTGGCTTGGTGGAGGGGTGCCTGTATCACTTTGGGTGATGATAATACTCGGAGGACCGTCTTTGACCTGAGTGATTAGAACATTGTGGGTGGGGGTGTGGTTGTAGTGCTGAGGAGACTCCGGGAAAACAGAAAGTATGATATCAGGCGACAAAGATCCTCGTGAATCTAGGTTTTGCCTTTGCCTCATTTCTTGGAGTGCCTGTTGCTCAAATTGTCTGGCTTGTTCTTTGACTGTCAGCTTGGGTTCCAGACTTGGGCTTCCCATTAAGTCTGAATCCAACCCACGGTCAAATCCTGAATCCAGGCCGGCATCTTTACTTTCCTTAAATTCAGCCTTTAAAAGCTCCAACTCCCACTGAACGGGATCCATAACCACTTGCCGTCTCAAAGTGTCATAGATCTCTCTACGATGTAGACGTAACCTTGACGGGAGAGTCCAGCTGTGTCCACCTCCAGATCCCCATCCACTGTCACTGCCACTGTACCCACCGAATCCCACTTCTCCTCCAGGGGAACTGAGCCTCAGCCAGGCCTCTCGTAGGCCTTTCCTGGACGGGGAAACATTCCCAAGAAGGTCTCTTCTCCTCTGGCTTCTCCCAAGAGTTGCTGGGCTACTCAAAGTCCCGTCCTCATGGTAGATGGGATTTTTGATAGTCAATGGGTTTTCATCAGAAAGAAAGGTTATGTTGGACTCAGACTTTGGCAGGTTATTGAGTACACCCCCGTTAGCAATGCACTGACGATGGGCAGCGATCGCTCGTGTGGCAAAATCCGAGATCAGACGTTGGCGGTCACTTTCATCCAAACTGCTACCACTCCCACAACCACTATGGTTTGACCGGCTGGTGCATGCATGGAAGAAAATTTGAGGGAAAAAAAAAGAATGAAGAGAGGGATAATACAAGAGGAGGGTATATCGAATTGGAAAGAGGCAATCAAAGCTATATTCAATTAAAGAGGGAAATAGGGACTGAGCAGTAATGCACAGAGATGTTAAATTAAATATTTTATAAACGGGAGAGACAACAGAAGGATACACAAAGAATTGTAGAAAGGCAGCTAAAACAATAAAACGTCTGCTCGAGCCTTTTGATAAATGAAATGAAAAGAGACTTCACATTAAGAGATAAAGGAGGACAGGGATGAGAGGAAATTGAAAAGGGATCTTGAAAGAGGTAACGGCATTTTCTGTCAGTGCTGTTTTTACCAGCGGGACAAGAGATGGAGAACTAAAGAATAGTCTTAAAACACAAAGGGAAGGAATGCAAATATATTGTATGTATGCTGAAAGTAGTGTGCTACAAAGACGCTACTGCATCACGACTACAGACAATGCCAAATCTGTTGGGGTAGGGATAGACAACTGTGTGCCATCGAGCTCTGAGAGTATGCAGATTTCCTGCCAACAAAAGAGTGATGATATCCTCCTCTCTGGTTGAAGGTGCACTGATCTGTGAAATCTATGGTACAGTTTATGACTTTGTTGAGACTATGCAGTCTCTTGGCATTTCATGGCACATGGCTAGCTAATTCTATGCCAAGTCAACCAATTCAACTTTACCAGAGTTTGAATACATCATTGATCAGCCACAATCATTCTTCAGGGACACACTTTGCTCTCCGATCTACTGAGGTACAACTTACTCGACACGTAAAACAAGAGTAAGCACTGACAAGGACGGGACACGAACACAAAGCTATGGCAAGCAAACAGTCAGGATAGTATCAAACTAGTCACCGATGTGAATCCATTTCCAGCATCCTACTCACTTTTGTCTGTCAGACGTGTGTAAAAGATGGATGGATCAGAACAAGAGAAAAGGAACCGATCAGTCAACATGAGAGCAAGCAAAGTAGAGTGATGCAATGTTTGTGTGTTGATCAGTTATACACAGAGCAATTTACAACAAATGCATTCATTTTGGAAACCCCATTAGATATTAAGAGCTATTTTCCTTTCTCTTAGTCTCATTGAAAGTAAAGGTTTTGAAATATATACAGTAAATATTATCAAGTAATCTAAAAATGATAGTTACAAATCAAAATGTCAATATAATTGTAATTAATTACAATTAACTTTTTAAGGTGTTAAGGTGTGTTAATTGAATGCGAGTCGTTAACTGTGATAATTATGGAGAAAAAAAAAAGCCACAAGCCACACAGCTGCCAAGTTAGTCCGGAAGTCATAAATATTCCAGTGAACAAGTAAATAATTTAATAGGAAGGCATATTATACACATCTAGTTATTGCTAGATGTGTTTAATTGTTACATAGCACAAGTGATGTGCTGTGTTGCTAAATAACTTTAAAAAAAACAAAACACACACACTTCATTTCTCATAGGTAATTGAAAACAGACATTAAAACCCAAACCTGTCAAGAGAACCGCCAAAGGTAATTAAAAGAAAAATAATGCCTCAAAATCAGTCTACTGAGCAGTTTGATAATGGACCTTAATTATGAATGTGCAAACTTTTTACTTTTCCAGGTTTTATACTCTTTCGGGAATATTTAGTCTCTACAAGACTGCAGTGATACAGAAACACACACACACACACACACACACACACACACACACACACACACACACACACACACACACACACACACACACACACACACACACACACACACACACACACACACACACACAAGACCTTCCCAACCACAATTAAACATGCTCTGCAGCTTATCAATAGAATTAATTATGGCCTAGGGTGGTCTTTTTAAATTACGGGCTGCATTTATTTCAATTATCTCCTATCCAAGTTCATTTCTGCACACATTTTACAGCAGATAATTTTGGCGGGTTAGTCTCACACATACATACAAACACACGGAAATCCCTTGTTGTCATTTGAAGATAGTTCCTACCATCTTGCAAATGATTTGCTCTCATATTAATAGGAGTAGAGACGCATATCAAGGAGACACAGGAAATCGGTGATGCATGTAATGCTGATAAGAGTTCCTCTCAACTTCTTCTTAACGCTCCAGTAAGGAATTATAAATAACTATCTATGTATTGCCTTGAGTGAGTGTGTGTACGTGTGTGGTTGTTATGACTTTCAGATAAAAATGGTCACTATATATACCGTCACTATTGGATTCTTCTTTAACCAAACTAACATGTCAAACCAGCACAAACTGTAGTATAATACAAACTAAATGTGCGACCAGACACGGGGAGCTACAGCAGGTGGTGAAGAGAATATGACTAAATAATAAAGCAATTTTTTGAGGCAGTATAGAGTAGAGTCAGCACTTTAAGGAGTTGAGACATAGGACAGAATTAATATACAGTAAAAGTAATTTTACATAATCATCAAAAAGTGTATTTCTATTGCCTCTACTTGCTGACCATGATCCACTGCTTCATGATGGGGAAAGAATTTTTTTGGAAGAAAAAAACAAAAAACTTTTTGCTTCCAAAGCAAACATTCATAAACTCACATTGCAATCTGCTGTGAAGGCTGATTCACTGTTGACCTTCACTTTATCTATTGTATAGTGAGGACATTAGTATGCATTACAACAAGGAAACTGACGAGGACTGAGCTGCACCCGCTGAACTTTGTGAAGATAAAATTGCAGGGTTTATCTGCGGCTGTTAATGCATAAAAAAAAAAATCAGAGCTTTGTTTAATGTTAGCTTGATGTGGGGTTTACAAGGCTCAGCACATTGTTGTCGCTACATAATGGTGGTTACTTTGGCCACTGCAAAATGTGAAATTAGGAAATAAATGTCACTAGACCACAAAACAGCCACATGCTTTGGGTGATCCCCCCCTCCCCCAACGCAAAATCCTTAATTGTCCGCACACTTTCACATGCACAAAGAGTTTTCATCAGGATGGACGATCAGTAATTTAGGTCTTAGCACACCTACCATGGACAGCAGAAACTGTTATTTTTCTTTCGTCTCCCATAATCCATCAAAACATTGTTTATTTTCAAAGTGTATAATGACACTAGTAAACAGATATAATTGCTGTAATATAATTATTGAGTGTCAGATACCTTTTAAAAATGAATACAAGCTATTTGTCAGAGTGCACAGGCTGAGGGCTAAATGGCCGTCTGTGACACATTCTCTGCCAGCTATTGTATATTGCTATTTGTTGTTTTGATATGATCTTTTATATCTGCATTTTCACAGTGAAAAAGCCTCCTGGGCTTTCTCTTCAGCGCGACAAAAAAGGGCCACACATGTCATAGCCTTGACAACGACCCATTGATTGATTGACAGACGTACAAACACATCAGTGTTAAAATCAGATGCGTGGAGCATTGTTGTGTACAATGTTTGTATATTGGGTTAGGTCATAATGAGTGGGACAGAACATGCAAAACATTTATGGTGTGTTTGAGTTGATGTCACTGTTTAATCAAGACACATCTCAGCATGCTTCTATCAGACTCCAAAGCCGTTGATGAAGTATAATTTACTTAAAAATGTTCAATCAATAGTGTAAAATGTTTAGAAACGGTCTTCACAGGCTGCAACATACTGTGACATCTTATCATTGATCAGTTTGACATGAAAGACCTTTGAGCCGTTGAATCGTTGGTCTATGCTGGCCAGAGACACAGTGGGGGACACCATCGATATGTCCATGGGGAGAACAGTTTGCTCCCTTTTATTATTTTGGACGGTGTGATTATAAGTAAACATCTACTACACACACAGTCGACTGTGTCGCAGCCACTCAGCCGCTGCTCTTTGGCCAGAGACAGTTATTCTGTGCCTTCTTATTGGGCACAAACCTCATGTTTACATGCCCATTGTCGTATAAATAGACTTGAAACTTGAAAGCTTCAAGTTGTGCTTATACGGGCCTGCACAGAGCAGGTGCAGACATCTGCATTCCAAAAAATGAGAGCTCATCTGTTGTGTGAGATGGGCGAGTGCAAAATAGGTCTGATACACTTACAGTCTAGATGGGGAGTTGGCCAGTTGTGGATTGTATTCACTTAATCACACAATACAGCAGTGGTGGTAGCAGACACTGGAAGAGATCTGAGTGCATCTTTCTAATCGTGTGTATTTTCCCTTTTGCGCTGTTGCATTTTGGTTTCACACTACAAGCATCTTCATGTTTTAATCACTTTGTTTTTTCTTCACTGCTGTGTTCTCAAGTCAGGAGGAATTGTATATGCGCTTGAGGCTGTAGATGGAGTTCATTGTTGTGTTTGATGGTGGAAGGCGCGCTTTGTGCCAGTTTTCCTGACGTTAGGCCATTATTTCCCTCTTTTCATTTATATTCGTGATATTGATTTATGCTGCTAGTATTTTCATTTCCTAATTGCTTTCATTATTTATTAGTGGAAATGTTTGTGATATACTGTATCCTAATTGTATTTGGACCTCCAAAATGTTGAACTGTATTTCCCAAGTGTCTTACACGACGTAGCACAGGTGTCCTATTGTCGCCAACAAATGGCTGTAGCTCGTGGGGATGAGTGGTTGTCCTGCAACCACAAGGTAGCCGGTAGTGTCGCTGAGCAAGACACTGAACCCTAAATTGCTCCCCGGGTGCTTCACTAGAGGCAGCCCACTGCTCCTTAAAATACTAAGGATGGGTCAAAATGCAGAGAATACATTTCCCCACTGTGGGACTAATAAGGGATTCTTCTTCTTCCATTAAGTAAATGGTATTCGACCCGAGTGTATCGAGCCTTCTTTATGGTCCTCTTGCACATTAGCATTTGGTCGTGAGTGTAGTCACTGGTTGTGTCCCAACTACAATATCTGTGACATTTTAGGAACATAATTATCTTAATTTCACATCAGATTGAAGATTTCATGATATCCCAAATTGCTCCACTGGAATGTATTCTTAATGCACGAAAGAGACTACATTGGTCAGCGTGAATAATGGTTTTGGTCTGCAGGGAATCAAAGATACAAGTTTATTTGTAGTATTTTTCATTGTGATGGTTAAAATGTAAGGAGATGTAAATGTTATGGGACTGACTGCATGTGTGGATATCACAAAAAAAGTCCCGCTGCAAAAGGCTGATGTTTAATAGCCATAAAAATGTGAGCTACGGCCTCTGCTTTGGCTCATAAATATAAATGCCACTTTCACACTTCACTTACATGGCGTTGTCACCCAGCTCTTCATACAGGTTGTTGGCAGTTCCTCCCGCAGGTTTGCCCGTTGGCAATGCCATCTGGATACGGGCTGTTTTGGCACACTCTGCCTGGCGTCTGGAGACCAGCGGAGAGGAAACTCAGAGTTAGTTATCAAAAGTTAGAGAAAACTCCCGACTGTAGAAATCAGTGAAACGTTCATAATCTGTGCAGGGGAGCTGATATATTTGGTAAATGTTTTAACACTGTGCAATATTAACAATGTGTACATTTTCACATTATTACATTTGAGTACATTTTATTTGGACAGACATCGATGCTTCCGAGAGGATGAAGGTGACTGACTTTGTTGATCCACTGATATTTTTACTTGCACCACGAGGAGGTTGACATTTTTGTTTTTCAGGGAAATGTCTGATGAAGTGCAGTTTATTTTTGGCATTAAATTACATAATAACCTTTAAGCATACGGCTTGTCGTAAGCCCCTCCCTACAGATGAGCCAAGGCATAAATACGTGTTTCATACAGTTACTTGTGCGAGTACATTTCAAACATCTTCATGAAAGTTGTTGTGACCCTGGCGCCGTTATATAGCAACAATTCTAATGTCACACCAAAAGCGTTGCAAATTTCCACAAACGCTTTTTTTGCAACGCTTTTTTGCCTGAGTTTATTCGCTCTACTTTATGTGGTTAATTTGCATCATTAGCTTCATTCGCTTTTTCGCAGCGGAAAGGGGACGCGGCTTAAATCCATATGCTTTTCTCTGTAAAAACAGTTACTATTTCCGCCATCCACCATTGAATTAACCACTAATTCTGCTTTATACTTGTTGTGGAAGTCCCACAAACGTCAGAAAATCAACGCTTTTGGTGTTGCGAATGGGCGCGTAGCGAATGGCGCGTCGCAACGCTTTTGGTGTGAACGCAGCATAAGAATTAAATCCTGTTTTCTTTGCAAACTTGTGAGCCTGAAAAGCCCTTTAACTGGGATTCAAGGCTCTATCGAGCCACAATATAGATGGAGAGAACATGTAAAGTTGACCTTGATTCCTGACCACACAAAAACTCACGCACGCACACATTCTAATAAAAGCATCGTCCTGAACATTTACTGATTCCATGTTCTACAGTATTCATTTATTTGATTGTCTGCTGTCCTAGCTGCCGTTCCACTGCCCTCACTGCTCTCATCCTTTTTATTATACAAGGAAAGTCAACACATTAATCACCATGAGAGGTGTTTGAGACAGCCATGACGTTAATATTTTAGCATGAGATTATGGAAGCAGTACTTACTCCTTGAATCTGGGAGGGAAAGATGCAGCAGGCGACAGAAACAGAAAGAGAGAAAGATTAGTCACTATTGGAGTCATAAATCACACAGTACCTCTTGTTAGCCAGGTTTATTCATTGAAATTTACAAGCCATTTGGACAATTGGTCTTCATTACAGTCATTTAGCAACAGAGACTAGTGATTATTATGCTGATGATTACTACTCTGTTTTTCTTCATTCAAATCCCCTCTCCTCTTTTCCAGTCTGTTGTTATTTGTCTGTCGTTCTCAGCAGGATGAGAAGTGCTCTCCAAAATGCACTGATCCAGTTTGTGTGTGTGTGTGTGTGTGTGTCGTGCTTGTTTATGTGTGTTTGGGAGACGGATGAAATGAATAGCCTTTCACGGTGGTTAGCTAAACAAACTATTAGAATTGTCACTGTGGGACAGGCTGCAATTTTGAATCATCCAGAGAAGTGACTGGTCCAGGTGATATCACGATAAACAGTTCTAAAAGATGTCCTGTGGGAAAGACTGTCAGCTTAATCTTTTTTTCCTATTTAAAGTTGAATCACCACTTTTTTTTTGAGGATCAAAATGTTTACATTATAATTTAGTTTATCATTTAATGCACAATAACATACTGTAAATGACTGGAATGCCGAACCCACAACTACAGTAGGAATGCAATGAATTGAATAGCTGCTTATGGGGTTGACACAATGATCCATCCAACAAGGCATGCAAGAGAAATAAACATGGACATGGAGGGTGGAAAAGAAAAAGGGAGAAGGTTGTGGATTAATGAGCTGCTGAGATTTGGTTAGGACTGACATAGTTATTAATCCATCTCTCAATAATTTTCGACCTCCCGATTTTTTTAGTGCAGTAAACCTTTCAAAGTTAATACAAATATTGGTATCAACCAATATTTGAAATCGTATTATCTTATTGTTTTTAATAAATGTCACCAAAACAGTTGGGCACTATTTTCATCTGCAGATCAATGCATCAATTGGCGAACTAGTGAGTATTTATGAGGACAGTGATGTAGGTTACAGTGCTCATGTTCATTCATCAGTGCAAAAATTATTTTTCTCAGGTATTCATCATATTTTTACATCTTATTCGATAAATGAAGGTTTCATTTAGACCAAACCAGTGTTGGTGATTGTTGGAAATGTGGAATAACAAGCTGGGAAAGTTTTAGTGAGTTTGCTTTGTTGAATGCGATGAATGAAGTGCGTTTTTTACGATGAATTATAAGGTTAGTCTGAGTTGGTGTAGGAACAGTTAACTGTTAACTGGATTTGTTGCTAAATAGAAAGTATAAAATATTGACAACACAAGTCAATCAAAGGGACCATGAAAGCTCCTGCAGTCTCATTCAGTGTATGTTGTCCCTGATTAAAGTGCCATATTTAAAAATGTATACTTACTGTTTGTAGGTGATAATGACGATCAGTATGGCGGGGACACAGCAGATAATGATAATAACCGCCAGAGCCAACAACGCCCCCTCTGTGTAGCCTACATTCTGCACAGCTTTCTTCACACTGGTCACCACTTCAGGGGTTCGGATCTCCAGGATCCGTCCACCAGGAGGGAGGAAGGGCTGGAACTCTTTATTGATGTCCAAGAGTTTACCATCAAGAAACCTTGAGGTGAGAACCGCAGTGATGTAACTGAACATTAAACCTCCATGACACAGTACAAGTTGCGCCAACATCACATCGAAGGACTGATAATGCAAAGGGGATATCAAACAGTTATCCAGGCAACAAATTGTTCACCAAGTCAGACGGTTTCATACTACAAACACACACACACTCACATGTGCGGTTGTACTTGCAAATATGTTTAGTAGTTTTCTATTTGGTTGTTTTTCCTAATGCCTCACAATTAAAATAGCTCCCAGTTTAAAAACGTTGTACGAACTCTTCTACTTGATTGGCTAAACTGCCCTTTGCCAAAAAAACTGAAAACTTGTGTGCACAGCATCACTCCAAAAAACAAATAAAAAATGTAATTTAGGTCTTTTCACGATATAACGCGGCACATTTGGGAGAGCTGTCATCTTACTTTTCATAGATTTGTTGGCAAAGTTCTTACTTGTAGAGCTCCTGTCTAGAAACAGCCCTGTTCGTCAGCGGGTCGATAGCGTAAATCATGAGGTCCGACTTGGTGTAGTCGTCGTGCTCCATCCCATCGGCAAGGCGGTGGGGCCCGATGGTTTCCACGAAAACCTTTGCTCCCGGAATCTGCTCCTGGACGTAGCGTTCCAAAATGCTGAGGTTTGAAAAAAAGAAAAGAAAAGGGGTTTGATTGATGGGATCACACTACTTTAACTCGGTCAGGATACCAACATGGCTGACACACATTTTGTTTTCATCCTCTCAACGAGGCTGTGAAATATTGATTTCTGTCCCCACAGAAACACCTGCTTAGTGCTCACAGCAGGAACTATCCAACTAAGCTGTGTGCGTGTGTGTGTGTGTGTGTGTGTGAGAAAGTGACTGAGAAAGAGAGTGAGGTAGACAAAAAAGCACTCCTACTATGACAATAATATCTTGACACAATATGACCTCTCTAACCGCCGTTAGACTAGCATCGCTCCTTTTTCAGCGATTTGTGCTCGCACCTTTCTGTAAAATTCAAAGATTTTCAAATAGTGCTCAAGTTGGAGCGTGAATGTTGGCTTCAAGAAACAGATGCTGGGGGAGGACTACAATGGATCCAACTGGCGGAACATTTTGGAGATTTATCCTAATAAACAATAGATTTTTCTAGGCCAATTCCGATTTCTTTCCGATTCTGATATTTACTATAACTGACTTAAACATCTTCCCCCGAAATTGCACCAAGTGACAGGGCCTTCTCTCACTCAAGAAACTATCAAAATAAAAATGCAATACAATTCAACTGTTAATGAATTGCAGTATACGGGGTCATGCTTTATCTACATATTCTATTGTCACAGAAGAAAACAGGTGCCACATGTATATTTCATAGTAAGCTTATCCAAACCCACTGACGTGTGCCACTGTTTGTGCAATGTAAAACCATCATGTACAGATAGACGTATGAGACTGATTAAACGGTGCATCTTTACTAAATCCCAACCCCAAAACACGTACAATCTAAAGATACACTTCATCTGTAAAATGGAAATTACCTGAGGAGCTTGTCTTTTTTTTTCTCCACATAAGTCGGAGGGACATTTGATACGACCACCTGCATGTCCAGCTGGTTCACGACTGACACCTAAACAACGGATACAAATGCAAATAAAACCAAGTCCTGCATTTAAACGGAGCTGAAAAAAAAAAGCACATTATTTTCCTAGACTTTATTAGATGGAACCTCCACCAGTGAAATACAAGTTTGAATTGGAACAGATAACATTTTCAATCCAACTACGTGACGAGCTTGTGTCTACTTGAATTTGTTTTCACATTTTTATCTGCTTCAATGACATTCTGGGAGCCACATAAATCACATTGCAATTAAGTTAAATCATGTCATCAACTTTGTGTTCGGGGAAGTAAAGAATTTAAGTTAACATTAATTATTATGAACCTGCCACCAATGTCAACAATATAAATATACACACCACTATCTCCGCCTTGCTGCTGTGTCCTTGACCATAGTTGTCTGTAGCAACCACCTCGAACTTAAAATACGACCGCCTCATGTTGCGGTACATGATCGCCGTCTTCACCACGCCGCTGTATGGTTCGATGATAAAGCCGTCTTTGCTACCTTTAGTGTCTTTACCAGCGGGAGGGGGGATGACGAGCCGGTACATCATAGCGCTGTAGTTACCAGTGTCTTTGTCCAGTGCCTGTGAAATTAGGTAAATAAGAATCACTACCCAGCGTCATTATTCTAATCATCATTATTACACCACCGCAATAGCATCATCATAATATCCATGATAATAAAATATCATCATCATTGACAAAAACACTGATCCAGTCATTGTTTCCATTATCATAATAATCAAGTCTATTCTATGCTCTGTGATGATTATCATGATGATGGTGAGTCCTCTGCCTCCTCATCATCGTTTGATTCCAGGTGTTCGAGCAGCTGATCATGATGCAGCTCTACCATGTTCATTGATTAGTTCAGGAGTGATATCCTGTCTCTCTTGGGTTTGTCACTCACCAAAGGCCATATTACAGTTTTTTTTCTCCAGGGGAATCGTGTTGTTTGGTTGTGCTGTTGGATGTAGTACTCTGGATCAGCAGCAGGGGGTAAAGTGGTGCTTTGAGCTGCATGCAGGTCTATTCATCTGTTCTGTCATTTGGGCTAAATATCAAGTCTCGCCCTCATTCACACACACACACACAGACACACAGACACACACACAGACACACACACACACACACACACACACACACACACACACACACACACACACATGCAAACCTCACATTCATGTCCAGACACAGACACACAGACATTGATTTATTGCCTGGTCTTTACAAGAAGACTGCAGATTCAGCTCAGAAACACCCACCACACCAAAGGTATTGCTATGATAGCAAGAAACAAAAAAATATTTTTCTTATGGCCAGGGAATAAGGAAATGGAAGCAGAAAAAAAATAGAATATATAAAGGAAATATTGAGGCATACATATAGAAACATGAGGGAATAAGGGAGGACCGAGGAAAGAATACATGTACAGATCTATTTTTTGTGTTCTAACTTGCAGAGGTGAGCGGCACAGTTAAGATAACTTTTCAGCAATACATCAATACTTCAATATCAATACCTGCAGTAATATAAACTGCAAAGTGTGGAGTACAGACCTGCTTATTTTCTATTGCACTTAGAAAGAGCTGTGTTCAAAATCCACATGCATACAAATACTAACCAGGTGGAAATGGAAAAGTGACTACATTTATAGTTCTGGATGCTGTTGAAACAGCTCCAAAGTAGATAATACGTACTGAACTGCTGGACAGCACTCTAATTGTCATCCTAAAGTCAGTTTGAATGCCTTTGCTCTGTTGTAGCATTGCCTGTATGCATGTGTGTGTTTTAACTAAAAAAAACAGGATACTTTACAGATAAGTATATACTATGTTGTGTACAACTAGGATGTATGTACAGAATTCCTCCCCCGACAGAGTGTTTTTACAAACATTCTCATCTGGCCTAACACCTGAGCCCCATTTAAAGTACTTTTACAAGATGACTAAATCCCTTGAGAAGTAAGGCCATGTTCAGACCAGAAACAACCTTGAGCGGAAAAAAAAGAAGTAGAAATGTTATTTTTCATGATGGGCCTCGTGCAGGAAATGATATAAGAACAAATTTGGGTTTGTATCCACAAAATGTTCTTATTGTATTAGTACACACGATTTCTGTGATTCACCAATCTGTTCTTGTTTTTGCTCTTCTCTTAGCTAAGAGGACATTTTACGAGTCTCTTACTAAGAGAAGACAAGTTATCATATTTCTACAGTCCAACACAAGGAAACGCACGTTTTAAATTTGAGGGTACATACAAAAATGCATGAATATCATAACATAAATCTAGATTATTATATGTTTTAGAGTAATTGTAATGAATCTATTGTAACATGTGTGGGCTAAATAAATACTTTTGGTCCACTGATCCCAATGAAGACTATAAAACCTTTGGATGATATTAAATGCCTTTTGGAGTGGCGTACATACCCCTCTTCGATGCTTGGGACATTCATGCCTTTGCTTTTCCAGTAACATCAGTTAGCCGTCACTGACTTTGCTTACATTTATTTAACAGTATCTTAATTTCACTACTGTTGAAGTTCTTCTTCTTTTTTTACAGCCTTTTTTGTGTGGTATCTCTCCAATTCTTAGGCATGTGCCAGAGTATTTGCACAGGGCACAACACCTGCCTTTAAAAAGAGTTTAGGGGGCGTTACCTAAGCTAATAATAAACAATCGGCCGCACGCCTACAATTTATGGGAAATTCCAGAGAATGTTGGTGCATGAGTCCCAATGTCTCTGGCTTCACCACAATCAACATAAATAACAAATAGGGCAATCATTTAAAAACACCAGTTAATTGTGACTTGATTGTCACAGTCCTATTGCTCACTTGGGATCGCCATGATGGAGAATCATTTCTCCAGCTGTGTGGCGTTTTGTCATTTGGTTCGTCTTCAAAGTCATTAATCCATTATTTAAACTGGGCTTCCTGGATTGCATTATATCGTCTTGCAAGTACCTCAAGAAACACACCCGCATCAATGCAGCTGTTTGACATGTTTTAACGCACGGCTATTTTTGGTATGAACACCCACTGAAAGGAAAACTTTGAATAGTCATTTTAAGGGCAGGAGGAAAGTGCTGGAGAAAGAAAGAAGGATCAATTCTGCTTGAGCATTGGTTGTGGTGGGAGAAGTGACAAATGTCTTGGGTAGACAACATTTTAAGAATTGGTTTGAAGAACAGGAGAAGTATCTCTGGAGGTCTAATCAATATTTGTGTCCCGGCTTCCTCTGAGGGACAAAAAGACTGAACTGCTGCACGTACACTCACAGATAACAATAGAGCCTGGCGCACACACACGCACACACACACACACACACACACACACACACACACACACACACACACACACACACACACACACACACACACACACACACACACAGACACACGAAACATATATGCTTCAGACAGATGTGATGGCATTAGCTATACTTGAGTGGAACAACTGAGATTAAAAATGCTCATTTCTCAAACTTTCTCTCCACCTCGTCTCACTCACTCTTTCATCTGCATGTTAGAAAATGTGCTGCCAGCATCTCTGTCCACTTTTATGGTCACGCCCCCCACTCCATCTATTCATCCACTCATGAATCATGCATGTCTTCCCTGCTTTCTTCTCTCTGGACAGTATTTCTCGCAGTGGGATGCCAATCATCTTTATCTAACCACCAATCCACTCTCATCTTTCCAATCTCCAGATCTATTGACTCTCCCTGTGGTGATCGAGGCTACTAGCGGGCTATTAGTTTTTTCCCCGGCAGTCTGTTAAAGTATTAAAAGAGGTCAGAAGACTGTAGAGCAGGTTACTGTAAACCAGCTTCAGCCTTGACACCAAAAAATCCATATTCAAAACCACCACCCTCAGATGTTTGCAGCAGAGGAATAATAATCTGATGTACCAGATTTAGAGAAAAGCACATTTTCTACGCTTGTGAAAGTGTGATTTTGAATGCGACTCTTTGTTGAATGCTCTCCCTTATTCTCTCATCTCTCCTGTCACTCTCACTGTGTATGATCTAATGCAGCAGGAATATCTAAGAATGATCTTAAAAACTGTAATAAAATATTAAAGCACATACTTTTCTGCCAGAGACCCTGCCCGAGTCTCTTGTGGCATCCAGGCTCATTAAAACATATTGCTACTTCTCAGATAGAGGCTGAGAGCTCTGTGACCCATTTTGGGTCCTAAAAGGCATTTTAATAATACGAGTCGCTTGAGTTGTTTACAGTGATATGAAATTCTCCTGAGTTTGGTAAAAAATAAATAAAAGGGAAACAAAGACATGTATCAATTCACAGAAAGATAGAGCTAGATGTCGAGGGAGAGAGACAGAGAAGAGTCTTACCTGTTAAACTTGTTACTTGTTGTATTGAATATTATCTTCATTCAAATTAAACAACACAAACACAAGCACAGACATCTACACGAGCATTGTAAGCACCTTCTTACTGGGCAAAACGGAATTAAGCTGGTAGCTGTCAAGGCTACCTTTGTGTCCAAGTCAAAATATTTTTTGTTTCACATTTATATTAAGGTATGTTAAGCAATAACTGGTTACACAAGAGGGGGCAAGAAAAAAGGGACTTCATGGAATACAAAGCAATCCACCCAACAATACAACAAACTGAAGCCTTTACAGTTGTACATGTAGAATATGTACGGCATAGCTCTGACTTTTTAGCTCCTAAACAAGGAGACATCAAGCTCAGCAGAGCAGGGAGCTCTACATGTGGATGGTGGGGTGGAGCTTTTGAAATACTATGAACAGCAGTAGTAACGACCTGGGCGTCAGAGCGCTGACAGCTTCAGTACACCACCATGATGAAAAGACTTTGTTGGATATATGTTGCAGTGAGAGGGGTGAATGAAGCGGTGACTCAAGTTGGGCTGCCTGAACTGGCACGTAGACTTTGCTTCATTAATTACATTATACGGTTTTGTGTACCTATATTTCATTAACCCTCGTTATCTGTTGTATTGTATGGCTGTACCTGTATTTGCAAGATGGAGGTGAACGTCTTAGCGTCTTCTGCGACCCCTCCGATGTAAAGAGATCTGGTGAAAACCGGCGGGTGGTCGTTCTCATCCTGGATGTCGATTACCACCTTCGCTGTGTTGGCTAGGACACACACACACACACACACACACACACACACACACACACACACACACACACACACACACACACACACACACACACACACACAGTTTACACATTGTGACACACGTTTGAATTTGGCATTACAAAAAGAAGATAAAAGAATCATCTGAAGCGCACATTTAGTATTTGGGACAAAAAGTAAACAATAGATTGCAAGAGATGAATTGACAAAGCAGTGGATTTTGTTACTACACTCTAAATATGGACTCAGTATGCATCAAGTGTGGGGTATGTGTCAAAGAGGAAGCAAAGATCATTACTTGTGGTCCATTATTTTCTATATACGTATATATATATATATATATATATATATATATATATATATATATGTGTGTGTGTGTTGACAAACTGCCACTTTTAGGCTTTCTGTTCTGAATCTGTTCCACATATTGACGAGAAAAGCCACATGCCGATGTAGACATGCCATCTTCAGGAAGGCCAAGTCGCAGCTTCTGTTTTGCCTGCAGATGTCACAAGTACTACAATAGCGGAAGCTTTTCCTTTCTCTGCTTGTCGGTGATAATATAGATTTGTCTAATCAACATGTTTACTTTGGTGCTGCTGTTGATTTCCTTGTCTATAGTTGGTATAGGCAACAAATGTAAAAACTAGTCTGACAATGATTAAGAATCCTCTCCCAGTAGAATATCAATAATCCTCTCCCAGTAGAATATCTGCAGCCATGTCAAGATTCAAAATCAAGTTTTGCATCACTTACACTGTAAGAGGTAGTTTTAAATGCACACACAAACTGCATTTAAATGACGAAAAAAAGGTTCAAAATTACTGTAATTCTCCCCCGCTACGGGACAGTAAACATTCAATACAGGACAAAATATTGTGCCAATGAGTCTGTTATTCAATTGTAGTGGTTGAAACTTGGAACGATTTACATTCAGTCTTATCTGCCCAAAAACAGGGAGTTGTAAATCACACCCACGTAAAACTGCAATACGACACATCAACCAAACTCTGTAAAAAGGTGAATCATGTGTCTGAAGCAAAGAACAAATCCCGGAATTGTGAACTGCTCAAGAAAAAAAGAAAAAAGAAAAAAAACACATAAAAAACGTAAGCACGTAAAAAGAAACACAGACAAACAAGCAAATGCATTAATCTGCTTATGGAGAAAATCCATTAACAACGAACCAAATCGTCTACTTACGATTCCAGCCTTCACTTTAATTAGAAAACCTGATTAACACATTGTTAAAATCGTATTGATTTAGCCTGATTAAAATGCGTGCTAAAAATAATTGAAAGAGCTTTTCTAATGACTACAATAATTTGTCAAATAGTTGGATGAAATGACAATAGCATGTGTTAAACACTTTAATTAAAGTGAAAAGGGGAAATCCGGGGAGCCGAGCATCAATTAAAAAGAATGCAGGTATGTTTTGAAAAGAAGAAAGAGAAAAGAGAGAAATATCAGATGAAAAAGGCAGAGAGAAGAGACAGGAAATAGGAATGAGAGAGGTCAAAGAGCAAGAGACAAATCAGAGTTTCACTTCAGTTTTAATTTCAATTCAAACTGTTTAGTTTTTCCTGCCACATGCAACTAAAGCAGTAAATGCAACTATTGGATGGATTGAAATGAGGAAAGAAATTTATGAAAATTTGTGCAAAAATAAAATAATATGAAGGACTGAAATAATTGTAGGCTGTGCTTAGATTACAGCAGGTTCATGACCTGCACAGATCCTTCTGTGCCAATGTTTAGGTATCTGGGGAAAGGTTGTGGCTTTACAGAGGGAATCTACAATCTTCCAAACTGCACACCAGCTTCATTTGTTCACTTTCATCAGTGGAAACGTGTTTGATATCCGAGAGATAAATTACAGTTACATAATTGAATATTGGCAAGACGTGTGAGACACAAATTTAAGAGAAGGAAAAAAGTCAAGTATTTTTAAAACAGCAACAGTGAAGTCAACAAGCTGGTATAGCCTACAGGTTTGATAGACACCTGAGAGAGGAACAGCTCATTGAAAGGTAACAACAGCAGCAGAGGCCCAATATAACATGTCTTCCAAGACACAACTGTATAGACAAGGTGAAGAGCTTCAGAGAGAATGAGAGCGCGAGTGACGGAGTGGGAGAGAGAAAAGTGCAAGAGAGAAAGCTAAAGCCTGTGGCAAGTTTATCTTGACAATGTCACATAGTGGTTAACACACTTATGTTGTAATCCTTTAGTGTGTGTGTGTGTGTGTGTGTGTGTGTGTGTGTGTGTGTGTGTGTGTGTGTGTGTGTAACTATAGAATAAAAAGTCTCTGAAATCTGCGGTGATGCAATCCCATGTGAAAAGTTAGTCCTGTAATCTTGGAGGAGAGTTCATGAACATCAACATAACCACGCACTTACTCTTAGAGGGAACTCGGAGGTTGGAGGACCCCACTCTCATGGAGTCTGCTTCTACCTTCAGAACATAGGAGGAGTTAGCCTCGTAGTCCAGGGGCTTGGCTGTGGAAATCACTCCCGTTGTTTCATTTAATGCAAACACATCTGGGGAGACAAGAGAGAGAAAGTATGACAGCGAAATGTCGGGCGAAAGAAACAGAGAGCAAAATAAAGGAGAGAGAGGTCAAAAAAAGGGAGGCTTTTAATTGTATAAGTGAACCAACCACCTTATTGGTGCCACACGCAGGAAGTGAATCCAGCCAACTCCACAATGGAGACCCGCATGAGGCACTACCCAAAGTATCCTCACCTCCCTGGTTGCCTTCGATGATGGAGTAGACGATAGTTTGATTGACAGCAGCCGCCATGATGGTTCCCACCGGGGTTCCAACAGCAGCCTCCTCGCTCACTTGTGGAAACCTGGGAATGGATCAGTCAATCAATATCAACTGATATAAGAATGAATTATGTATATGTAGGCCCACTTGCGCTGAAGGATCCACTGCAATTCGGAAAGTTACACACAACTGAGGCTTATATCTGCCAAATGCATCCACATTTTGTATTTCATGCCGGCAGCTCTCTGTACCTTGACTTTACACCAACATATAGTGCAGTGTTTTTCAACCTTTTTTGAGCCGCGGCACATTTTCTACAATAAAAAAATCCCGCGGCACACCAACAACCTAAAAAGTTACAAAATGTCACATTGTAGCATAATACAGCATCATTATTGCACTACCTACTGGCATGGAAGAGTATTCAGTGGTTCAAGTAAACCAGATTGCTCCATCAGACAAAAAAAAAGTGTTATCACTTTGTTAGAAAAATGAAAATAAAGTTATGCAAAAAAGAACTAATATATAGTTACTACTAAATAGCTTATTGTGGAAAACAATAAGCTATTCCAAAACAAAATGGAATGAGTGCAGATGTGTGAGCATCACGTCAGTATTAGTGGCTGCAGAGAGCTGCTTTCCTCAACATCATCTTTTTAAAACGGGGTGTAGATTTGATACGGCTTTCAATTCATGCTCAATGATGAGAGACAACAGCAGAAAGCCGACCTCACGGAGATCTCATAAAGATCGGCTTTTGGCGAAATGCCAAGAATCGGCGCATGCGCAAGCGTAACCTGTTAACGGCGGACTGTGAGCATTTCCTCTTGCCCCCACCTGTAATAAATACCGCCCCAGTTTGATAAATACTGACTTAAAGGAAACATGGTGTTCATTTATTTTAATGACGACCACAAAGTGAGCAGGCTTTATCACTGCAGGGTGTTTTTCAGGCTTTTGGAAGAATATTTCCAGAGCCTCTCTAAGTCAGAAACGTCATTGATGAGCTCCAGGCTCTTTGTCTTGACCTGCAAATACATGAACTGTTAGGCTTTAACAGTGAGAGCTCATATCTTAAAATACTGATAGCTTCAGCAGCAAATCCCATTGTGAAAAGCACGCGACATATTTTTCGCCGCTGCAGAGCAGAGCAGTATAGACGCGACCCAGAAATGACATGCTGTGTAGACACGATCAATAACATACGGCCGTTTAGTTTGTTTAATAGCAGAACAAGGTGCAGACCTGTTCTATATTACTCTGCCAGCCACTATATTGCAGCTCAGACGCTCAACAATGGAAAATCATTTGCGGCAACTAAATTATATTTTTTTGGACCAATTAAGTGAAATTGGACATTTTCTCACGGCACACCTGATGATCTCTCACGGCACACTGGTGTGCCGCGGCACAGTGGTTGACAATCACTGATATAGTGAATGTAAACACGGCTAGAGCTACTGAGCTACTTAGGCCGTGGTTACACTTGTCTTTTCAATGAAACTCTTGTGATCGGATTCACCAGAACTCGCATGTTGGTCCACACTTAACACTTAATGATCGGATGTATTTAGGAGTCCAAGAAACAGCAGTAAAACAGGAGATGCACATATTTCAACTCCTATAAATTCTTCACAATTTAAGTACCCCATTCATTTGGGCTGCTTACTCTTTCCTCCCTGCAGTATTAGCAGACTTGTTTTTATTGAAGAATAGCTGCTAGCACAGCTGCGCCAATTTGGTAGTTAACATTTTTCACAAAAAGTTCCCTGTTATTTAAATGCCTTCATTTTGAAGCAACAACATCTGGAAATGTTGGATTTTATCAGCAGTAACTAAACAGGACTCAGACAGCAGCAGGCCTCAGCTGTGCTCCAGCGGCAGTTCTCCTCCTTTCATCCCTTTGTTCTCCTACCTATGGAGAGGAACTCCCATGTGAGGGGAAGATGATGTGAGACCTACGTTTGATAAATTGTCCAGATTGTGCCCACATGCTGACCACATCTGTCTCCAACTCAATGTGAGCCTGGCCACCTCGACATGTGGTCTGGCTGATCGAATCCAATGCGAGCCAGGACCGGTCTCTGAGCGTACAGACTTGACAGTTAATGCATCCTTTCCATTGGCTGAAAGGTACTAAATCATTTCACAAATAGAGCTGCTTTGGAAAAAAGGCAAAAATCATTGTTCAGGTTGCAGCAACTGTCAATCTGTCAATCGTTCAATGCCAGAAATAGAGAATATAACACATCATCATTTCAAACAGCATTTCATATTGAGATATAAAATATTCGGTTCACTGTGAGAAAGCAGAAAAGCTTGACATTTGTTAAACTGAAACCCGGGAAAAGTATTGTTGATTAGAATAATAGTCACTGGTTAATTGTCTGTTGATCAACTAGTGGATTAATGAATATCACTAATATAAACCACACATGACTTAAGTTATTGTACTAAAAATACACGGCTAGTGATGTGTCCTTTCGTGTCGAGGCTTGGATGCGTGTGTCAAGTAATCCAGGTAGATTTTGGTGAAGCGCGTATCGAAGCTCGTGTCGATGACGTATGTGGTGACGTTCGAAGCCTCGCGAGCCGTGGTACACGTGACTGATTCAGAAAATGGTTTGTGGGTTTGCCGTGCGATTTGAAATATAAGGGGCAGCGAAACTTAATGGATTTCCCCCCTTCCTCTCTGTACCCAGCTTCATCTGTGCCTGTGAAAGGGTATTGTATAAAGCAGGCAAAATAGTCTCAAAAAGCCCAGCACTGTGGAAAAGTTCCTATGTTTATAAAAATGAATACAATGGACACATCACCATGGACTAACGCAGTTGGGGCTAAACCCACCAATCCTCTGATTAAAAGAGGGGTATGCTAACCACTGAGCCACAGCCACATCACAAACCTCTCCCCAATTTGTTTCCAATTTCTCTTTTGACCCCGCCATTATATCATAAAGACAGACACAACATTAATAAGTTAATAATTGATGTATTGGCATCACAAACATCATTCATTCATTTATTCAATTCAAAGCTTCACACACCAAAGCCATGGCGTCGTCATGATCACTCTGCCTGTTTTACATTTACTGTCCACTTGGTGGCGCAGTAGAGCAAATGAAGCCCCATGAAGCTTCAGCCCATGAGCGAACTAATTGGATAGAAAGCTTCAATGCTTCAGGAAGCTTCATCTCGCCATCACTATACACGGCCTCCTGCATGGCGCTTTGAGGTTTTTATGGTTTACACTACATTGTGTTTCGATACATCTTTGTCAGATCCAGTACATTTGTAAACAGGGTATCTGACAGGCCCTATTAGGGGCCCCAGCCAGCCAGTGAAATTACACCATCAAAAACTTTCAGACAGAACCCCGGCGCGGCCTTGTTTTTCTTCACCTTACCCCTCATTGCATGTGGTGGGCAGTATTTCCTGCTTACAAACCCTGACAGATTTTCTCAGAATCTGGCAACTCTCAAATTTCCAGCAGATTTTGCTCCAATAAATAAACCCAGTCCAGTCATTAGGCCAACCGTCACAGCTGGCTAAACATTATAACATGGGCTACCAACTGGCTGAGCCATCAAGTAATCACTACGTGATAAATGGGACTGACAGGGGAGCGCGAGAGAGAGAGAGAGAAAGAGGGGGAGAGAGAGCTTAACTTCCTGAAGGCCCTTCTCACAGCAGACACTTGGACATGTCATTGCAGGAAAAGCACAGGTGTTACTTAAACAAATGAACAGTGCTTATGTTCTGTAATAGTCCAAAATCAGATGGAAACGCGCTATTGCCTATTGAACCAGTGTGATGCTAACTTCAGTTGTTGGCCGACAAAATACATCCTCAAATCCCCCAACATGTAAATGAGTTTCTACGGACGTTCACATTGTACACTAATGTCAGGTGTCATGTAGTTTAGCAGCAACACCATCCGTCAATACATTTGGCTATGTTCTGTAGTATAACCATCAAATTATTTTATTCCTCTCCTCTCGAAATATTATTTTCTCATTTTCCTCTTTCTCTCCAATCCTCCTACTTAAAATTAAAATGCCCCTCTTAAACCCACTACGTTCATGTCCACCTACATCTCTCCTTCTGCACCCATAGCTCCTCTTTCCTCCATCGTCCCCTCCTACCCCTCTTTCTCTCAGGCTGCTGCTTCCAGCCAAAATCCCAGCAGACCTCAGCTCCAATTGTTATCCATTCCTCCATCCTTCCCTCACCACAATGGCTGTTTGACAGAGGTGAAGGAGCACAATTGAGAGGGTGCCCACACACACACACACACACACACACACGCTGATATACAGTACCGACTACAATACAATGATACCAACGCACGCAACAACTGGACGGGTCAAAAACGCATTTACAGGCATACAGATGCACACAAGCCTCCATTCACATGTACAGTGCATAATGCAGATAAACAGACACACCTGCACACACACACACAGCTCATTATCAAGCCCTTATCTCCCCTACTGTCCTCTCTAATCATTGCTGTCCTAACTACAACAAGCTGGGCCGATGCTGATAACAGAAACACAAACGTGTACTGCTTTACTTGTGGGGACGTTGGCTTCCATTCATTCCCTGGAGGCTTACTCAAACTGTAATGTAATAATTCAAACGAGAACCCTTAAACAAACTATGTGGTCTTAACCCTATGATGAAAGATTTAACTTGTGGTGGATTCTTGAGACAGTGTGAAGAGATTGTTGTCTACACATCACACACACACACACACACACACACACACACACACACACACAGCACATACTTAGACAGAATGTAGGCTAAAGGACATAAACCTTAACAGAGCTGTGAACGTGTTCAGTGTTTCAGCAGTGTGAAGGGAAAGACAGAATTATGAGGATAGTGATAGATGTTGGCAATGATACCCTCCCCTCTGTGTGTCTTTCCCTTAAAGCTACTGCCATTTGTTCGTCTCCCTCATTGTTCTCCTGCTCTTCAGCTTGTCTCTTTCAGATATATATGATACATCTTATTCCTTTCTTGTCATTATTCTTTCCCTCCAAACACTGCTCCTTTTTTTTTTATTTCGCCCTCTCTCAACTGAAATGCTGGTTCTGCCATTTATCTTAAACTCTTTGTTTTTGTTTCATTGTCCTCAACGAATTACAACATCCTCTGTGCCGAGCAGTGCTTTGGTTCTGGCAATGCATCCTCACAGGAGGTTTTCCACATGACAGTCACGTTTGATCTACTGTATGACGTACTGTATTCGGTATGGGAGGCCATGCCTGGAAGACAGCAAGGCAAACTCAAGTAGGTTAAGTCTCATGAGACAACATTTTTGTCTTTATTTAAGCTGGTTATATGCTGTATAATTTGATCACATGTTTTAGTCACCAAAATGTACAACTTCTATGTTCACACTTTTTTTTGGCACCATGTTGCACACTGAACGTAAACATGAAAACCACGACGGGGTTTTTAATTCACAAGTGACGGATTACTTTAGTTTCTGCAATTCTACTACACCTGTACTTGTAATGGAAAGAAAGAACAAACATAATTGCCACCTTGCAGTATACACCTGTGCCAACCAGGAAAATTGCAGTTTACATCCATGTCCAAATTGTCAACACATTTTTCAATTTTCTTTCCATTTGTGTAAAATTTGTGTAAATTTTTTATTTTTTTTACTACATTTCGAAAAGCCGGTGCACTGATCAGGCAGAAAATCTGGATTGATTTATTAATGTGTGTTACGGTCATACCATGTGTTATCCACAAGCACTTCTGTTGGTGATCTAGAGTTTGTACTGGCTGTTTTTGGTTGGATTATCCAACAAAAGCTGGTCCAACACATTCTCATTGTTATTTAGAACAAGAATCTGACAACTGAAATCATGGATCAACATTATGGAGGTTTCCTACCTTTTGTACGGACTTTCTCCGGTACATTATTCTAATTTATGTCACCAATTTGGAGGTATAAAGTTAGTGTATATACAGTAAATCTTCCTATAACTGTTTCTCTTCTGTCCTATCAACTGCTTTGATGCCATCAAGGACCTTTAAAGTCTGGAATGCAAACGTCTGATATCCACTAAGACCGCTTTGCTCTTTTGTAAGTCGTAAGTTAAAAGAATAACAGTGGTCAGCAGCACTGCCTCCTACATGAACACTGTTCATTCCCTTCCCACAGGGTTCATAATTGACTGTAGGAATTTTCCTAAGGAGACTGTTGATTGAAAGGTCTTAACTGCCTGCAGTAATAACGTTTAAGTGCTGGCTGGAGCTTTGTAGGTTAGGTCGTCTCCTGCTGTGGCCATTTCTCAGTACTGAAGGGGAATTTTCAGTTCACATGTCCAGACATTTTCAAGACCTTGTAGTGGCATGCTGGTTGAAATCCAAACAGTTTTCTGATAAGGCAGGTGTTGCAATTTTACACCATCAGGCTCTTTAAAATTAGGTTTTCCAAACTGTTTCTCTTGGTCTGTTGAGAACATCAGCTCAGAAGGCTGTAGTTAAAATGCGTTGGTAGTGCGCCAACATTTAGTGATTTGATTACAGATACCAGGGCATGTACCTACTACATTTTTACTCTGTTTATTATTTCTGCTCAGCAGTGTTTGAATAATCAAAATTCATTTTCTGTACCTTCTAGCGCTCTCCTTCTCTCTCTAGTCCCACATGGCTCCCTCCATCCTGCTGTACTGGTTCACACTCAACCTTTCAATTTGTGTCACTCCTTCTCTCTGTCAATCACTCTCTCAGAGTTAGAGACAGATGTGAAGACCAAACTGATTCTCTCTGTTCTTTGTTCAGTCATCAAGTGTCTCAGCATTTTAATTCTCTTTTCATGGCCCTTTTCTCACCTTTTTGCTTTCCAGTCTTGTCGTAATTGTCAACTGAGAGTCAAGTGGGTTCGCGTCTCTCAAACAGTATGAACTTGAGTGGAGCACTGTTGACGTACGACTACTTTAAAACATATGCGAAACAGAGCAAGGAGAGAAAAAGAACCAGTAGTATATACAGGGGCTTTTGAGAAAAGGAGGGACTCAAGAGGGAAGGTGATACATAGAGGCAAAGAAACATGCTACAAGAGCTAAAAAACACAAAAAAAGAGAGAAAAGGGGGTGATACAGTGAAAGAGAATATGCATCTCACATAATTTCTGTAAAAATATGTCTGACTGATAGCATCTCCCCCTCACAACCATTCTCATGCACACTGACGTGCGGTTAAATTACATTTGAAACTGGAGACTCAAGTCCAATGAAAAGCCCATGAAAGGCTTTTTAATTTCTTTTGAATCTATCATATTGGACAGAATAATGGACTCCCCACATTGAGGTTGACACCTTTATCCAACTGAATTCAAATAATAATGAATAAGTGGGAGAAAAGATGACGTTGGCACCATATTGTTGTGCATCAAACCAGGTGTGGGTGGACTTTTCAGAAACCATCCATGCTGTAAGAAGAAAAACGGAAATCATTTCAGTAATTTTAATAAAGTCATGAAAGAAATATATTTTTGAGAGTTTTTTTTTAATTTTTATTTGATGCCTCTATCTTCAGTACAACAAAGACAATTTTGTTACAAAGAACTGTTACAAAAATGATTCAAATCTTTGACTGAGTTTAGTAAGTTAAACATTATAGCGTTATCCGCCTGTGAGTGCTGGTGTGGCATTTTGTACTTTGGGAGGTTTTACTGAGACTTTTGTTCAAAGTGTGAGTGGGAAGAGCCATCAGGAGATGGTCATGATTTCCAATCAGACTCTTTACGGCCCACGTAAGAGTAAAAAAAAACGAATTACTAAAATATATTAAAACTAAAATAACTATTGAAACAGATACTGTTAATTAAGAGATCCACAGAAAGGACTGGTTTGGCATTGAAGAGTCTAACTGAATTCTGTGCTGAGGTCAATTTGCTTTTACCATAGATTTAATTGTCAGCAACTAACACTTGTAGTTTCCACTAGATACTGTATGTTGGCTATCGCGTTAGCTTTCGTGTAAAGCAAATATAAAAGAACCGACCAGGCTGATAAAATGAGTCATTTAAAAACGGCCAACTTTTGCTTCAGAAGCTACCATCTCGTGTCTTCTGGCCCTCCTCATGAGATCCCTCTTGGTCCTTATGTAATCAACTGCCAAATGCCTGAAGAGGCCGAGAAGAAGAAACTGTCTGACTTTGTGGTTTAACAGAGGATCCATTTCAACGGTTTTGCTTTGATCTGTTGGTTTGGAAATGTGGACGTCAAAGCCACATAACTCGTTTCTACGGTTGTTAGAGATCGTAGTGAGATAGCCGGGAGGAGATGAGGAAGGCTGAATCGGTCCAACTGCACCAACCTTCCTCTTCACCTTTTCAAGTTGCACATGCGACCCTCTAGCATCGCTTGAGGGTCACGCCAACCTGCAGAAACAGTTGCATCATGCATTGATGATATACCTCTATTGCTCAACACTGATAGGAGGGATTTTATTATTTTTCACAACCATATACGATGCTGAGAGTGAGAGAGAGAGAGAGAGAGAGAGAGAGAGAGAGAGATGTCCCCCTGCTACCGTTCCTTGTTTAATTCCTAAAGTTAGATGGTATTTATTTTTCAGTTAGTTTGAACTGTAGCTGCTTTCTAAGGCGTTGGTACATTACATTTTTCGATTCTATGCATTACGTTTTTTATGCTTTCATTGGCTGAAATGATTCCATCTGTCCATCTATGTCTCAGCACTTTCTTTACCTGCTTGTCTACTTGTTTGTTTCAATTTGCTTTAATATGTCAGCCTGTCAGCTCATCTGCTACTTTAAAGACTATTCTGCCTGTGTGTGACTTCCTTACTGCTGGTCTATCAACTACACTTCTTTTCTCTCGTGTCTTCTCCCCTCAGACTTTCACTGTAGTTTCTCTCGTGTCCCTCCCTCTTCTTTTCTTTCTCCCTCTCCTCTCGTTTTACTTTCTCTCTGAAACTATCACTCCACACATCAGAACTGCTCCCCTCCACTATCCTCTCCTTATAACTTCCTCAGTCTGTCCTTCCTTCTTTTTTTTCATTCTCACTCTCACTCTCTCACTCTCTTCCGAACCTCATCCCTCTTTCTCGCTGCCTCCCAGCTCCAAGCAGTCTTATTAATAACAACGCCATAGTTGTTTGGCATTTGTTGTCAGTCGTAACACCGCCAGGAGCGCTCTATGTGCACTTGCCTGTTTGTGCGCACCAACTAAACAAGGTAACCTTCAACTGTATCGGTTAGACGTATACTGGATTTATAGAGCCGCACATAGTTAAAGTGTGAACGAGCCTCTTGGATTGTATTCCTTTTGGTCGAAGTAAATTAGAAAGTAAGTGGATGAAACGGGCAGTTGACATTGTAAACAGACAGCAAAACAGGAAGGAGGCAACAAAAGGGGTAGAGGTGAGAAGAGGAATCCAAATATGTTCAACCAAGACCAAAGGAGTCTGGAGTAGCTTTCAGATCACTGTTCCTATCGCTGTCACTGATTTTATTTCACAAATACAAGTCAATTTGTGTATTGTCCATTATCACATGCAGTCTCTTAATGGACTTTGCAGGCTCACAAGAAGAACAGTTACCCTAAAGCTCTCAACAAGTCTACAAGTATATCTTGTGATTTATGGAAAAACAGGTTTCAATCCTTCAAACAGGATAACAAACAGGGGCAGACTGTAGGCTAAAGGTGAATGTGTGTCTTGAACATCACATGTGAACAATTTAACCAAAATAATATTTAAGTACAAAATCACTTGTAAAAGGAAGTACAGTATATTGTTAATCCCAACTTGATTTACTGTCTACATTTGCAGCTGTAGTCATTCGTTAATCACTTTAAATTCACTCTGTGTTTGACTAAGACATATACGAAGGATGCTATACATATAAAGTTAAACTGATTCATTGATTGGTGTCTCAGAAAAGCCAGACTAAATTTCTTTAATATTTGCTTCATCCAATTCAAAACATTCCTTATATTTAACAGCTGTGTGCATCATGTTAAGGAAGTGTTGCCGCGGAGAGGCAGACGCAACTATTCAGTCTTTTCCGAGTGCAAGAATGCATATTTGCTCTTCTTATCAAAGCTGAATACAAACTAATATTTTCCAGCTCGTGATTCCTGAACAGAGCGTGTACAGTATCGGTGCTGAGAAGCCGACACATACAGTAGGAGCTGGTTTATCTAAATCTCCTGCCATGGCAAAGTGTTTTATCTCCGTCTTTGTAATGACGCAAGACAAAGCAACATATTGCCATCTTTGATCACACAATTTCTTGACGAAAAATAAAGCTTTGATGTTGAGAACAGTTTTGGCCCTTAACTCTCTCACCACTCTCTAATTAGATTCATTAACAAAGTAACAAGCTATGGGGCATTTTCATAGCATGGGGGGAAATGGGACCCCCCCCCCCCCCCCCACACACACACACACACACACAGCAGAAACAAACTTGCTCACATGGATACACAAGCACGAGAAGTCGTGGGAGGACTTCGAATAATATTTGAGAAGGCAATATTTTCTTTTTGTTCACTTAACCTCATGCTGATAATTGCCACTGGGTGCTGATAACTATTCATGCGCATGTGATACTGACTGCATACTAATTCTGCAGGTGCAAGAATGGTCTTACAGTGAGAGAAACAGAGAGGGCGAGGGAGACATCCTCCACACACAGTTGCTACAACAATTTAACAAAACCCCTCATCGGCTTGTTAACTGTTTTACTAAAGCTGAGACACCCACAGAATGAAAATGCACAACAAGAAGGTCACAGTGCCAACGCTTAATTTAAGTCCTAGTGCACTGTGTGAGTGTGTGTGTGCGCAAAAGTCCATCTTTGTGTGTCTTTATCTCAACATATACACCACAGCCATGATGATGATTTTTTTTCATAACAAAACAATGTTAATACAACCTAAAGTACTTCTTTGCAGTATGCTAAATATATTATTAAATAGGTTGATCAAAATTAATTAAAAAAGTGTCTACTATATGATATTGACTATTACTGCATAACACATTGGCAATCTGTGGACTTCTCGCTGTGTGCGGTTTGTAAGTATAGAGAGCGTTTTGTCTTGGTTTTGTACCGCACTTCACTGGATTTGAAATGAAACACTGACTACAGAAGGTTTAAGTGCTGACTTTCAGCTATCGTCATTCTATGAACAGTGAAGGAAACTGTAGACCTTTTTATAGATGCCCCTGAGGCACAAATGGGGAAATAGGGGCGTCCTACACCGAACACCATATATGGATATGAACAACCCAAAACACCCGTGAAGCTGAGAGTCAGCACTTTGAGCTCAGCTGTTTCATTTCAAATACAGCTTGCTTGTATTCATAGTCATATAGAACAGTTAAAAATATGCAAATGCATTTTAAATGTCACGGTTTAATATAAATTACAAATTATGTGTTGATTATGGCAAGCTTGGCAACCCCAAACTACACTCCTTGTCTACTGTTAGTGTGTCAGAAATAGTTCTCTTTGACAGTTTTTAAGTTTAAGCGTGTGAGGACAACACATTTTGGATTCATTAAGGCATTTGTAATTGGTATAATCTGTTGTTGTGAGGGCCATTAAATGTACACAGCGTTTAACAGATCCCTTGTTTCTGTCACTCTTTTTCATTAAAGGAATTAATATTACCAATTCTGCCTTGCCCTTGGGTAGAGGCTCGTCTTTTGAAACCATACAAAATCATTAAGCAGCATTAGTAAGCTCCAAAATCCACACTGGTACAATTAGCTTTGATTCAATAAAGCTGGGATAATTAATTCAAAGCTTGTACATACACTGTGCTCTGTGTGACCACAACATGGAATTAGAAGAACAGCCCCCCCCAACACACACACACACACACACACACACACACACACACACACACACACACACACACACACACAGTTTCTCATAAATACACTCAAACACAAAAATACAGGCACAAACACACACAGAAAGAGACATCCACAGTGCACAAAAATGTGTTGATTAAAGGGACACTTCAACCAGCTTTGTATCACTACAATGCGGGCATGCAAATGAACAATTTGCCAGCTCGCTCCACGCTGCCAGCACCAACAACCTACCGCTCACCCGCCAGCAAAAGTCAGCCAGAAGATGCAAAATGCCTAATTTCAAATGAGCAGGAAGCTCTGGGCACCAGCAACACAGAGGGAATCCAAACATCGTGCATTTGCTTATACCACCCACATGGCAACGACACAAAGCCAGTTGAACATCGACAAGGTTTCCCTATTACAAATACAATGCAATACAAATGCACACTGATTCTAAAACATGCGCATGTAGACAGGCAGGCACACGCTCTTTTAGCTTGAAGCTATGTTGCATAATATTCATAAATGCACTAATATATGGCTGGCTGCCATAGTATCTCTCACTCTCGCCTCAAACCCTTTTCCTAAAAATAGAGGGAAGCTTTTCTGTGCTCTGTGTGAAAGACAAACCTTTGTCAGTGATACTGTATTTCTGGATTGACACTAAAGTTGCAATTACTCCAAAACAAGCTCATTGTCTGAGAATGTTTTGATAAAGAAAGATGAAAACTAAAATGCAAGTAAAGATACATTTCGCCTGTGACATCAACGTCAAAGCTGGGTGATCATTGTATGCTGCATGACGGATGGCATGTCAGCTATATGGAAGTGAGTTGCAAGCGCATACCTAAACACATACTCTGCACATAAAACTGTGAAACGCTTTGACTTGTGATGAAGGTAGACGAGAGGAGACGAACAAGAAGAACTTAAACAAAAAAAGTAAACAAATTCTGCGGAAATAAAGGAATGACACAAAACTAATACGATCCCTCTAACAAGCAAACAAGCCGTCACAAAAAGCTAAAGGAAAAATGAGTCAATCACACTCTAAAAAGCACAACTTCAAATTTGTTGTCCTAACACATTTTTTTAAGTTGAGTCAACAAATACCTTTGAAAAAAGTTGAACTAACTCAAAATGTCAATTTTATTAATAAGGAGTGGAATCCACTGAAAATGTTAAGTTGAGAAAACTTAGTATAGTGGTTTGGGCATCTGCTGAGGTAACTAAGGCCACTGCGCATGTATGTCAATAAACACACACACACACACACACACACACACACACACACACACACACACACACACACACACACACACACACACACACACACACACACACATATACATATATATATATACTACTTAAATAATAAAATTTATATAAAAATATTTTCTTTAGCCCCTGTTTAAGATACATTGATTTTTGATACCATTGTCTGTTTATTATGTTTAGATACCTTAGTTCTTCTGATTTCATTTGATTGACATCTACTTTTTATACCTAAATCTTCATCTTAATCTTAACCTGCTGAATGTCTGTCTGTTCACAATAAATGTTCAATAAAGAGTGAAAGAGAGAAAAAAAAAACGCCAACCGCCGTAAAAGCAGAAGCAGAAGAAGAAGAAGAAGAAGAAGAAGAAAAAGAAGAAGAAGAGAGAAAAATCTCCGTCTACCACTGCGCATGTGCACTTCTGCATGAGATAGCAATTTCGCGCCGGTCTACGCCAGTTTAAGTGTTTCTGCAGAATGCCGTCTACGTCCAGCACAACTTAACCAGGTAAGACTGTGTATGTTCAGTGCGTTAGCTAACTGGCTAGTCAGATAACCTGTTGTTTTTTTAATGCAAAAGTTAACATTAAGAAGTTTACAACGTGACACACCCCAGCCTACTTTTCACGTGTTCATAACGTCATGTGTAATTTCACGATAACGACCCGCTCGTGTTAGCTAGGTTAGCTAACATGTTGCTGCAGTGCTTCTCTGTTCTTTAGCGTTGGTGGCCTCTAAACTGCCTCTAGTTCACTCATAAGTTACCCGCGCGTAGCATTCAGGTGCACTAGATACCGTCCAGGACCTGGACGGTATCTAGGCCGCGGGCACCTGGTTCTAAAAATAGAACACATTTTGAGCTTCGTCAAAAATATTTTTGTTTTTATCAACCGGCCTCTCCACATGGTCGCGTTACAACTCTTCTCTGTATCGCGCACGGCGGATTGCCGCCCCGATGCGATGCACACAGACACGGGCGCACACACAGGTGAACACACAGTGGACAGAGAGAGAGAGAGAGAGAGACAGAGAGCTGCGAAAAATATGTTGCATGCTTTTCACAATGGGATTTGCTGCTTTAAGCCATCACTATTTAAGCTATCAGCTATCACTTTTAAAGCAGTTAATGTATTGCAACAGGCTGCAGCCTGGAGCTCCATGAATGGACGTTTTCTCTCTTGAGACACTGCAGTGACAAAGCCTGCACACTTTGTGGTTGGTCATGGAGAGGTGGCCTGGGTTGTTTTTGCAAGAACAGGTTTTAGTGTTAACAACATATTTTGCCAAATGTTCTCCCTTCTTTTGAAAGCACCAACAACAAAGGTTTGAATCAATTGTACATAACATGTACATGAAAACTGTCACCTTTCTTAGATCTGTGCAGAATTCTTCAGACTTACACGAGTGGACCTGAAGAAGACCTTCCTGTCATCATTGGATGCACACGCATCGCAATTTATGAAGCTGTACAGATCACGCAGCACATCGCTTGGAAAGGACATGAGGATCCTTCTAGACAACTTTGATGAACAGGTAATCAATAAGTAGGAAGTGAATGTGGAATAACAGGGGTTCTCAATTAGATTTGAACTGGGACCAAAAACTGGGGGACAGACGAGGGGCATTTTCACAACTATGTAGTCTGACACAATACATCAATTATAAAATGGACTGAATGAATGGAGGCATCTTGTACTGTTATGGTGACACTAATATTAGCGTAGTATTATGTGTAGGTTTGGATATTTGCTGACAAATATGATGTGGGTTGCTACTTTCCACTTTTTTTTAAGAACTACCAAAATACATGAAATGTGTCTGTCACCCATGTGGTGTTCTACCCATTTTCTACTGCGGTCAGGACAAATGCTGGAGTCGGTTTGGCACTTGAGTAAACAGGTCCATGTTTACGCCAACCTAGGAGCAGGAGGCACAGATTTACAGTCTCAGACAATGCTCAGTGGTCTCAGTCTTGTCGGATATGCATTCAGCCCTCAGCGCTTCGATTATTCGGATTACTTAACAATTGACTAGAAAAGTACATTTCCAACCAGCTTATGAAGCCAGCAGACGCACCATAGAAACAAGTTTTCTGTCCGAACCCCTATTTTTTTTGCTGTAGAATCACTGCAAACTGTTTTTTTAATTTTTCTCTTGCCATGGGCTATCTATAGATGCATATCTGCTTAGGAGCACTTGTGAGATTTTTACTTTTTAATTTGAAAAACATGACAAACTATAGTGTGTAATGCTTTTTAAGAAGGTTTAATTAAATAGTAGTAAGGCCATTGAAATTTCAGAGTTGTACCGTGTAACTACATATTAAAGGCCTATATGGTGTTTTATCACATTGTATTGGGGCAAGAAAACATCAGTCCCAGTTGTTGTGCTAATGTTTCACGATCCCTGTTCTACATTATGCTTTTGGAGCTGGGAAATATCTTAAAATCAATTATATTTTTGCACTCTGAATGGCTTTCGTCTCAACTATGCAAACCATAACATTGGAGCAGAGCATTTACCATCAGATGACCCTTTTTAATATTTCAGAGTTTGTCTTACAATATATATAAATACACGTTAATGTAAACAGGTGTATTGTTAGGCTTAACTGACATTTCAAATTGGGGATTTCAGAGATGAAAAGCAAGAGAGCGTTATTGTTTTCACACTTAAGCTATGTCCAAAAACATGGTGCCCATATGTACAGTAGGAACATATGGGCTCATTTAGTTAGTGAATACAGCCGACCTGAAATGCATGCTACCATGCTGGAAGTATTTTGCCAAATTTATTTGAATAATGCCTTTGTCTTTAATAGTTTGCATTGCATTTTTTGAAAGTGAGACCATTTATTATTTTTTTATTATGTCAAATTTTTAATCTTCAATTTGTATTTTTCAGACGACTGATGTCCTTGCCCACAGAAAGTGTACAGCTCTGCGAGGTCTACCTTTCGTTGTGAAGGAAGCTGAAGACATGTCTGGTAAGACTAATTTGTCATTAAGGTTGCACATACAGCAAGAACACACTAATGTAAACTTTCATCAAACCCTCATTTCTACTTCACTGTTACTTTGTTAATCCATCTAAATATTTTAATAAGTGTAACTTTATAGTTTTTAATTTTATGTGATATCGCCAATACTGGCAACATTACTGTAGCATCAAGGTTACAAGTGAGTGTAATGCCTGCATCACATGCATTTTGTAACAGCATTTCTCCTTCAAATTTACTGGTAACATTTATAATTCCAAGCCCAAATTGGTCATGGGTTTTGAGACTGATGCATATACACATTTTGTCAGTATTTTAATTATAAAGTTATTCTCTGTCAGTACATTTTCAAAGTCAAAATACATTTTTGTTGAGCTAATCTTTTTGAGAAAATAAAACAAACAAAAAAGCCTACACACTATTAGCACCCTTTGCCAGTCTTTAGGGTAAGAATCTGGCAGATTTGGAATGATATTGTCCATTGTTTAATGGCAGATTTGCTCCAGTTCAGGTTTTTGTCACTTATTGAATTAAAGGGAGCCTGTACCGTGAAGGCAAATGTTTCCCTGTATTTTGCTCAATTAATTTATTTAATTTAACAGACTATGAAGATTTAAATACTACAATACTAATGTGTAGGAGGTGACTCTTGTATGAAAGTGGTATATTTTAGTTTTTAAAATCTGCATAAAAATGTATTTTGACTTTTAAATTTTATTAAAAAATGAAAACTTAAAAGAGGCGGTGAATATTTATTATAGTCTCTGTATGCTTGTTTTTGTGTAGAATACAGACCCGGAGGAATCTTATGTGAAAGGAGTTGAACTGGGAATACTCACAGTTGTTGAAGATGACGTTGGGACGGTCCGCTCAAGTCCAACAACACTAAGCATCGCCCTGATTATTGAGGAACGGATTGTCCTGGATGATATATGCGACATCCCAACTGCATTTGCCCTTTTGTTTGGACTCATCTATGCTCTCAACCTGGAGTATCCGAAGGACTTGAGGTACACTTTCGAAGTAACTCAAAAGTTGTTCATGAACCTTGGTACCCAGTGCTCTGCCCGGGTTCAGGCCTTAAAAACAGTTTGCTCAAGTAGCCTGCCATATTTAAACCCCGCCTCTGGTCTTGGCTGGATTTTGAGGGGGGGGGTAAGAGTTCCAAAAAGTTTCTGAAGGCCAATGTACAGGTTGCAGTTGTCTTGTTACAGACAATACGTTTTTGATGTCCATTCATTGTAAAAGCAATATATGACAAATTGTCCCACTGTTGATAGTGTACAGTGCCCATAACGATAAACTGATATTGGAATCAGCATTGTTACTGTGTATGCTCAAGAAAGTATAACTTGTCCTAAATTGTAGTTTTTTGCATCTTAAGAGTTCTTGTTAAGATATTGCAGTTTTAAACAGTAGCTGGATGGATAAATGCATGGATAAGAGGTTTTTAAGCCATTTTATACCTCCCACCAGTCTTTACGGTGGGGTCAAGCCGGCCTGACTAGACAGTCTAGTGTTACAACAAAATAAAAAAATTGTTCCTGACTAAAACTGCAACCTGCACCAAAACCATCCTCAAGCAGCCCAGTTTCAAGGGAATGCCATTGTCCTTCTGTGTTGTATATATGTTCCATCATATACCATGTTCCAAAGCTTGTTTCAAGGCCTTGATTTTTGGATTCACAAAACTGAAGTTTTTTTTCTTTTCTTTATGCAGCCATTTGGATTTTTAAGGATGTTGACCCTCTGCTGTCTATGTTCAAGTGTTGACACCTGGAATTCATATAGTTATGCAAACAAATGTTTACTTATTGTTAATAAACATTTTGTGTTTGAAGAAGTTTGTTTTCTTTAACTGTTGACTTTTCCAAAGAAAACGGTGTACAATTTTAATTAATTTAAATGAAGGCAACGTTGCAAAGAATTTTGAGTGTACTCAACTAATGGACAGTGAAATTTAGTAACAACACTTTAAGTTAAAAGTAAGTTCTCTCAACAAAATATTTTAAGTTAAAAGTAAGTTCTCTCAACAAAAAATGTTAAGTGCTGTTGATGTATGTTTTCAATCTACAAGAACACACAATTTCAAGTTTCTCCAATTTAATATTTTAAGTGTTCTGAACTTAAGTACATGAGTAGATGTAACTATCAAATGCAATATTTGAAGTAGTGTTAACTTAAATACATAAGTAGGTCTGAATAGTAATGTTACGTTTGACAAACTTAAGATATCACTTTGAGTGAACTTCTTATCATAAGTTGACACAACACATTAGCCCTTAGTTGAGTGAACTCAAAAAGGCTTTGCAGCTGGTTGCCTCACTTTTTTAAGTTGACTCAACTTTTTTTTTTTTAGAGTGCAGACATTTTTTTTAAATATGGAAAAATATGGTGTCTCATCTTCTCCTGCAATTTGGATCTTGTATATTGTGCCTGACAGACGGCATAACAAGCAGGCAAATGGAAGGAGACCAATTCATTCCTGCTGTCATTCTTGAGGACAAATGGATGTACAGAGAGGCTGATAAAAACTATGGCGACAGAAGGAACATGCATTAAGAAAATTTGAAGCTAGTGTCATGTGGAAAAAACCCATCAGGATAAAGAATGAAAGAAAGAGTAAATACAATTGAAAAAAGTTAATGTATTTAATGAAAGATGACATGAAGACTGACAGATGAAGATAGAGAAACAGAGCTGATAGCCGTAGATTATAGGCCAATGCCACATGTGACCTCACACGCCCCCTCCGTCTACCAAGCCAATCACAGAGCAAAACACTTGAGGTGAACCAGTGACCTCGTAAAAGCAACAGCAACTGGAAGAGTTATAATGATGACTTGAAAGTGTGTATGTGTCTGCACGTGAGGTAAGAGCATCATTTATTAATGTTGGTTAAGTTTATAGCGTGTGGCCAACGGCTTTATCAGCCTTTCAATGTGAATTCAGAGTGAATCTGAGTATGTGTGGTATTAATTCTTCGTATTTATTGTTTTACAACTACTGTGGACAGACATTTATGCAGCTCGAGAATGAGGGAAAACACTTTCTTTGCTTTTGTTGTAAATAAAAATAAATAAAAAAAAGCATTATTAGGCTATATTTCTTCATGACAACTTTTGGCCATTTAATGCATTTTCATTTTGTAAACAGCTCTCTATATGCTTTCCCAATGCCGGGGGCACAGTTGGCAATTTTTGCAAAATTCAAACACACTAAAGCAAACAAAGGAACTGAAAGACCAGCCCAAAAACCACTGATGGTGGGTCATAGCCAGAACAATAGTTAGCATACAGGAAGGGGCCGCCCAATGTCCCCTTATACGTGTTTGAAATGGAGTTTCTGCTTCTTTCAATGACTTTCCAGCAGACGGGGAAAAGCCTGCTGCTGCCCCTCAAAGTTGATGCTACCGTGCATATTTGTTTTGACTTGGAGTTTCTGGGATTTATACTATGAAAACAAACTTGAAAAACTTCCTACATTATATTTTCATTCTTTTCTGGAATCTCCTTACACTAAGGCACATACTTTGAGTTGTAATCAAAACTGAATTAGGCGAGCAGAGACCATGCTGTTCAGACTTAGCACCTTCTGCTTGTATCTACTGCCCCGTGGTGTGATTTTGCACGGTTGTGCTATAAATGTGGTTCAACCATATTAAGTGCTTGTTGCTTTCATCCATCAGGGAGAAGTTCATAATAATAGATTATGTTCTTTGAATGTTAAACATTATTCTCCATGGTTAATTACACCTGTATCAATTTCCTTCATACGTTGCCAAATGAAAAACAAATTATTTCTTATGCGAGGTTCACACCAAAAGCTTTTTCGCGCAAGTTTACTCGCTCGACTTTATGTGGTTAATTCGCGTCACTCGCTTTATTCGCGGTGTGGCTTATCTCTGTAAAAACAGTTACTATTTCCGCCATCCACCATTGAAGTAACCACTAGTTCTGGTTTATACTTGTTGTGGAAGTCCCACAAACGTCGGACCATCAGACGCCATCGTGTCTGGGTTCATAATTATGTCATGACATCTATTGCTTCTGTCCATCCGGGGAGAGGGATCCTCCTCTGTTGCTCTCCCTCAGGTTTCTTTCCCTTTTTTTTTACCTGTGAAAGGGTTTTTACTATCTTTATTTGGGGGAGTTTTTCCTGATCCGATGTGAGGTCCCAGGACAGGGATGTTATGTGTACAGATTGTAAAGCCCTCTGAGGCAAACTTGTATTTGTGATGTTGGGCTATATAAAATAAACTGAATTGAATTGAATAATATTATTCACAGCCGCACACAGCTCCTCCAGGACCCGCGTCTGAATGAGTGCCGCTTCCAGCGCTACTTTGGGCGGACCAGCAGCAGTTTGAGTCAGGACGGCAGCCAGCAGGACGACAGCATCTCAACGCTGATTGGCTTTCGCAACTCAGCGTCACGCAAATTTTCCGCCCGAGTTGAAATATTTCAACTCGCGCGAATGAGGCGAATCTTTCGCAACGCGCCATTCGCGCCGCCTGCCGGAAATTTGCGTTGTTCGCAAAGCGTCTGTGCATTGACTTTGCATGCAATCTACTCGTGCGAAAAATTTGCAACGCTTTTGGTGTGAACGCAGCATTAGTCATAGTAGCAACTGGATACAATAACAAATTTCTGATTTTTTTCGTACCTAAAGGGTTTATTTAGATGACGAGTTTAAAATGTTGTGATATCAGCTGTATTAGTGTTTTATTGTTAATTTGCAACTTCTACAGAGAGACGTCCAGACATTCATTCTTTTTTTTGGGTAAAAAAAGCTCTTTCAAAACCTTTCATCAACAGCAAGGCCAACGACAAGTCAACTATCTATTTATTTAGAACAACACTCTGTACATCTAGAAATGATCTTACAGAGAGCAGAAATAGGCTTTTTATGGCGCCATAATGTAGCACATTATATTAAACACAGCTGTAACAACGCTTCATGGGAAGATCTCAGAGTGGGATAACAATTCAGCATGTAAGTCATAATTATTAAGGTTTTCCATAAACTTTATTTTTACAGTAATTATGGATGCCATTTATTTTCCTATCGATATTTAATGTTTTTTCATTGTTATTACCTCTCTATATACTAGTTTGTGTTGTCAGTGGCATTGGAATCAAATGAGATGCACAAGGTATTCATAGAGAATGACATATGCACATAACATTTTTAGGTACACAAGTTGCTCACATTCTTCTTCTGTTGTTTTATATACATACAAGCATGTATGTAAATGTATCCTCTGCATTAAAGCCATTCTAAACATTTATAGGAGCAGTGGGCGGCTGTGAAGCGGCCAGGAGCCACTTGGGGTTCAGTGTCAACAGAGTAGCTGCACAAACTGCACAAACTGCACAAACTGCCGCCAGGGATCCATAACTGATTAATTTGAACAGGCCTGGTATTTGTATTTGTATTACTATGATGTTCTTAATGGTATCACCAGTTACAGCAGGTGTTAACCCAGAATTTAATTATTTAACTAATTTATAACTTCAAACTATGAATTGCCACTTCTATGCCAAACAGTCAAGTTGCCGTTTCCATCGGTGTCTTTCCAGAATGTCATCACTTCACCATTATTACCCAGATATTCTCCAGACATTTGTGTGAAAGTCTCATAATAAGCCCATTCATTGTGACCTTTGACCACCATATGCCCTCCATGCGTTTCTGAGATATCGAGTGAATGGAACAGCAGAAAACTCAAAACACAATGCCTCCAGCCATGGCTGTTGCCGGTACAGAGGCATAACAAATAGCATGTGTGCGTGTGTGTGTGTGTGTGTGTACCTGTATTCCTCCCGAGTGAACACAGGAATGACAGAGGGCTGAAGGACTGTGATCTCTACTAGAGTTGTGTTTTCCTTCACTGGCTCACCATCATCATAGGCCACCACCACCAGCTGTCAATCAAATACACGCACAGGTTAAGACAGGGTCAGTAGATATCCACATGCGTGCTTGCAATATTGCAGTCCAGTGCTGCCAGTGCGGCTCACACCATTTCACAGTGTGCTGACAGCCAAACAAATTGATGCAGCTAATGCATGACAGGCTGATAATAAACCAAAATGAATGTCTACATTTGTGTTGCCCACATTCTAAAAGCACATCATTTGCATGGGAACTGGAGAACAGGATGAGGGTGTATCCCACTGGTGTACTTATTATCCCTTTCCCTTTCTTCTTCATTTGATTGGGGGGTAACTACTGTTAACCGGGCCCAAAGGATTCTTAATGAAGGCCACATTTAAATATCAAGATATTACAATATGGTTTTTCCTCCATCTTATTTAGCCAGGAAATTGCTACTGATAATGCGTTGCCCGTCATTATATAACTCAATCTCTACTGAAAGCATTGATAACTCTTTAACTGCTGGAAAATTACTAACGTTGTTGGAACATTATGGAGTTACGGGTCTTTCTCAATAGCCTTTCTTTTAACTGCACTGGATATTTAAATTATTTGCTCTTTAGTTACAAATCTGATTTTAGCCTTGTACACTTGCTTATTCCTACCAACCTGCTCCAAAGATATTTTATGAAAATATGTTGTGGTGCCATTATAATATGATGCAAGTAAATTAGAAGTAAACTACATATCAATGAGATTGTCTCACCGTGTCATCTGTCGTTTATGAATTACACCTTGGACACTGTTTATTTCAGTGATAATCCCAAAATTGTACACAGTGTTGGACTGATTCATTTTGTTTGAGCTAAACAAGGTAGAATTAGGCTGCTGAGTGACATCTTCAGAGGATGCTGAATCCTTGTTGTTTTAATTAAAGCCCAGTGAAAAGATGAAATTAAAATGGCCCAAAGCCCCATTGAGGAGTGCAGCTGGGAAAAGGCAATTTTGAAACTAATAAACTGCTGCGGTATACTTCGTACAGTGGATAGGGATTCATACGAGTGCTCTGTACAAAGACACCTTTATGCTTTACAAATGATACAAGAAAGCAAGTACAATCTGTAAGTGCAAAATTATCAAATCCATTTCTAAAGACTTCATTCATGTGATGCGGTCCCAATCCTCCAGCTTCTAAATCACAAAATCCAAAAACTAAAGCAAAACAGGAAAGATCTGCAGTAATGATGTCTCTATTGGACTGCGGTCCCAGTGCCAGTGTTAACAGTTAGAATAGATCAATTTGAATGATTGGGTATATTATTAAGTGATGCTGCATACTGTATTTACATTATGATAAACAGTCGGCTCACTGCAGCGTGGTTCATTTTAATATGACTCAGAATACATTATAGTTTGATGGAAGTTAATTTCGTCCAAGTAGGACAATCTGTTACTGCTGCTTTACTCCATTGCAGATGAGCATGTTTTTTTTTTAATGTTTTCAATTAAAATGTAAATTACAATTTCTTGTTTTACCCCAACTACCATAGTTATGAAGTCACGTAAATGCTACATACAACAGTGGTTACAAGCTGTGTGTTTTTAATTCAAAGCAATTTCTGCTTGCAACCCCCCATCACAGGGTGCATGTCTGTGAGTTATCAGCAATTCAATGAGGTTAAAGTATCTTTTATTCATTACGTCTCAGGTATAAGAGAGTAAAATGATTTGGCTTTGGCTCTTCGACATTGCAGCATGATGCAATGTCAGTGAGGAGCACGGACAGGTCAACTCATTTCCCAGTCTGATATTGCCATCTCTATAACCCTGCTGCTAGCTGGAAATATACATCATGTTGAGCTTCATAATTAGTTTATTTCTTTTTTACTCCCCAGGAAATCTTCTCACAAGCCCTTAGACTCATCATATGACCCTTTGTGGGTGTTGACCAATGGAATACAATAAAGTGTACTACTGTAAATAAAAACGTGTGTGTGCTTACTTACATTGAACTTGAGGTTGGGCTCTTCGTTGAGGTTAACTCTGGTTACAACATTTCCTGTCCGTTCCTCTACATCAAATATACTGGCAGAGTATGGAAAGGCCTCCTGGTTCACTTTAAAGCGCACTAGACCTGCTGGGGTACCCTGTGAAGGGAACAAGTACACTTAGATGACAGATTTAAATGAATGTGGCATTAGAATGAAATATATATATATATATATATATATATATATTGCATTCTTCTTGGAATACCGACACGCTTACAGACTTTTTACAATGCATCACATTTTAATCATAGTGTGGTAATGACTGTGTAATGACTATTACAATACTTCATATCCAACACAAATATTTTGGGCCTAAATGTCAAACAGTGTGTTCAAGTACAAATGAAGTAATGAAGACACACATCACTATTTGAAAGATATTAGGTCCAAGTTTAGGAACTCTATTGATCTTGAATTGACCTTTCAAGTGTTGTTGATAATGAGCGACCATCAGTGGACTAATTTGGCTTAAAATGTCAGGAAATACTCGTCAAACCAAGCCAATGTTTCAGTCCCAATACTGATACCTCGGCTGATAGCGGGTATCGATACAATACCAGTGAAAAATTCATAAACTGTGTATATTTAGGTAAGCTAAATTGTCGTTTATTATTAAAATAAGAATTTGCACACCAGCAATTATATTAACAATAATTACAATTTAGCTGCATGTCAGTGTAAACCTTGTTAATTCCAGTATATAATGTTTATATATATATATATATATATATATATATATATATATATATATATATATATATATATATATATATATATATATCCCCGTTCACGGGCGGTCCTTCTGTGTGGAGTTTGCACGTTCTCCTCACGTGGGTTCTCTCTGGATTCTCTGGCTTCCTCCCACATTCCAAATAATATATATACCTGAATTAATTGGTCTCATTGTTCTGTTTAAATGTAATTTCTTCTGAAATTAGCGAGATGTTGTAGAAGCATTGCTGTTTTGCACAGTGTAAATGTAAGCTTGTATTATACAACGGCTTGTATTGAGTCAGCAAAACCTCACTGTGGCTTATTTTTTACTTTAGTGGTAAATTGTGATTCTGAAGGGTATAAGTGACATTGACATCCACATATTATATATATGTATATATAACCAAGGCTGTTAAGGTGCTACTCAGTACATTGTTTGAGCATTGGGAGCCTTTATATCATAGAGCCTTGACAGTATAATGCTACTTTTTGACCCACGAGAGTCTGGCTTTATGCTTAGACTTCAAGTCTGGATCAATTCAGCTGATGTAGGAAGACAGCAAGCACATTAGTCAAAGGGGCTTTTAAAGAGGATATGGGGTAACATTGGCAGTGTAGAATATTTCACTGGAGAGTGAAAGATCATGTCTTCTTGAGCAGTAATGCTAGGTAAAGATATACTTTAGTGTTTCTGGTCTTTTTTTTTTAAATATAAATATTCATTTGGTGATTTACTTTACTGGAAAATTGCAAATTTACCAGTTTTTTTTCTTCTGTTCCGATAAAGATGAGAGCTATTTGTCACAGCCATTACATTTCAGATCTGCATCTAAACAAAAGGCTGCGTGACTCAACAAATTCACACATGCTTTATTCACGCTGCACTTTCACACCCGCTATGAGCTTTTTTACAACCTTTTAAACCTGGAGTTAACTGCACCAGCTGACTATCTAATGGCTCCCAATGGATCTCTAAAGTGACCCTCGTTTTACAGCAAGCAGATTAAACCAGGCTACATTACAAAGATTGTTTGGAGTTAAAAGCCCAATGGAGGTATCACTAAGTGCTACACTGGGGTTAAACAAACACAGCTCCACTGGAGAAAGACACACATACACTGCAGACAAGCATCACTATCTTGCATTATTCCCAAACACAATTTGAGGAGCAGACTGTGAAAAACAGTTTGAACAGCAGCAGCTGGAAACGCTCACCGCAGGGTCAGAGTCATTGGCCATCACTGTGGTTACGATGGTTCCCTTGAAAGCATTAGGGGCGACGAGGCCTCGGTACACTGACTGGCTGAATACCGGAGAGAAGTCATTCATGTCCTGGAGAGAAATAAACACACACAGTATGGCATTGCGATTGTAAACATACAGTACATCAAGCTGTTTCTGTTTTGTATAAAGTGCCTCAAATTTACACATTTTGTAATACTAATGATGTGCAAACTCACTATATTTGGCATTTTGCTCTCACTCTAACTTTTAAATTGTACTTTTTTCTCATTTTCACTTTTGCTCTACAGTCCCCAAAATTACTCGAGCGGGTTCACTCTTCATAGGTTCTGGAACATCTGGTCTCCCCAAAGGGAAAAAAAAAGCAACAGCTGTTTAAAGTATCAACACCTAATCTAAGAAAAATCTTATTTGGATTTCCAAAAATATGCATTTATCTGCGGGTAGAAAAAATGGGTCAGCCAGCGGGACACACCTGTGGGTCTTTTTTTTTTTTTTCAATCATAGCAGGTGTTAGCTGTACTAGAAGAAGCAGGAGCAAGTTTGAAAGTGAGTCATACACAGAATAATAGGGTTCTTGGTGTTCCCACAGGCTAAACAAGGATAATGTGAAATGGACAGAAATTGGTTGTTATATTGCTTGGAGGGCAGCAAAAAGAAGTGATGTAGGTTACTCGTGTAAACTAATCAATAAGGCTATGAATCATGTGAATGCCCACTAGTGGAGTCAGCTTTAGCTTTGCTAAGTTTGTAAATGACTGAAAGGATTGGTTTGGATTTTTGCTATTCATGTATGTGTTCTGCATTTTTGTCAATGGAGGCTTTGAAAGCTGCAATATAACAGCTTCAGTTCCCCTTAGGAAAGGGCTGTCTGACGGCGAAGCAAAGCAGCCATGGACAGGAGCAGCAAACATATTTGAGCCATCTCAAAAACAGCAGTCACCTCACAGAACATGGGAGTTGTTGGTCTACCGCTTCATTGATTGGTTAATTTGTTTGTGATTTTCTGTGACTTTCGATTTTAAACATATTGCTGTAGTACATAACTTAGCTTCTGAGCCTGTATCTTGTCTGCTTATCCTAACTAAGAGCTTACCAACCACCATTTAAGTTACTGTCGAAAATGCAGTGACAGTCAAGACATATTTGTATATACAAAAATAATATTATATATATATATATATATATATATATATATATATATATATATATATATATGTAGAACATCATCAAGCAGAAACCACGTCAGGTCACGTAGGAAAACGTTTTAGAAGGGCTTGGGAAAATAGCAATTTGTCACTAAAACATATGAACTCCAATCAAAGTTTGAATGTTCCGATTTTAATACATAAGGAACAACACTCGGAAGCTACAGTACGATATAAAAACCTAAAAAAATTAAATAATGGACCCATCCTTTAATAGTACGACTATAACTCACGTAGTCTATAACTCAAGTTTTCAATATCAACTTCCAAACAAAAGATGAATGTACCATAGCTTGTGCGCAAATGCAAAACCTTTGCTAATGTTATGCAAAAAACTGTGGTGGGGCCACTGGATGTCAGTATAAACACCCACCCACCCACTCACCATGATTCGGACAGTAACAGAGGCAAGTCCAGGAGGCATGCTTCCCTCTGTGTCCATGGCCTCTACTGTGAATGTGTAAGTGGGCTCAGATTCACTCAGGGCCTCATAGTCCAGCACTCTGAGAACTGACAGCTCTCCTGTCACTGGGTCAATGTGGAATAGCCGACCAATCCCCTGGTCCGAGCCTTGCGTTCTGATTCGATATGTGAGGTTAGAGCCGAGGTCAGCATCTATCGCCTACAGAGAAAGTCAAGGAATGGGAAAGAAAGTAATATAATCACCGTGTGAATTTATGGCGAGTTGAATTTTTTATATTTGCCAGAAGGAAAAGCATCCACGTGTGCGAGAGCTCAGGAACATACTGTTGTATTTTCATTAGGTCTGTGTTGGGCTGGCATGTCAGAAACGCCTGTGGCAGTGACTCTCATAGTCTGTTTTACTGTGTCGCTAGAGGGAAAGGATGCTTTTTCCCCTTTCTTCTTCTTTACATTACTTTCCAACTCAGTGGGTCTTCAAGTGTTTGCAAATTAAAATTCTGACTTTTTAGAAAGTCTGTAAGGCTGGAGTGTAAATAGAAACCAATTTGGTCATTTCAAAGTAGTTAAACAACTTGAAGTGTAACTATGATGATGAGTCTTATTGGCTCTTCATGACTTGAAGAGAAAAGTAACCATTCATTCAAACATTTCTTTCAATAATTGTGATACATCATTTGTAGGGAGAGGGACATTATTCAGCTGAACTAGTTCAATTATTAGTTAGTTAATTATTGGCTGATAGAGATATCAAGTTAAAACCAGCCAACACATTGACCTGGGAAATGCCTTGGTTGCAAAAAGTGCTTGATCTTACACACTGGAGCCTCACAATTTGCAATATATAAAAAAATGTCAGAAAGCTACAGTATAACATTTTGCAATCAACTACTGATATCATTACAAAATGAACTCCTACATTAGTTGCATATCCATCAACCCACTCACTCACCTTTAACTGCAATATGACCGTATCTTTGGGGCTGTTCTCTGGCAGCGTGATATTGTAGGTTTGTTGGGTGAATATCGGGCTGTTGTCATCGACATCCAGAACAGTGACGGATAGCGTTAATCTGGATCGCCGAGGGTTCACTGCACCATCCCAGGCTTCAACGATCAGAAAGTAGTGACCTTTCACCTTGAAGATGACGGAGAATCACAGTCAAACATCAACCGTTCTTTTTTTTTGTATTTTGTCGTGTGAAATCTGAACATGCTATTCTCTTCTACTGACCTCTCTGTCCAGTGGCATTGTAGTTCTGATCACTCCGGTGGCATTGATGCTAAACAGCTTCTGGTGGTTGACGAGCCGATAATGGATTTGACCGCTTGCCCCCAGATCTGGGTCTGTAGCCTAAATACAGACACACATAAATAACACATGCACACAAGCAATTAGAAAGCAGGACTATGGGTTTAAATCCTGCAATTCATCAGACTGGCATTAAAGCAAATCATTCTTTCATTAAAAGTGAACTTCCTCTCAAATCAAGCTAAATAAGTGTGCCAATGAAGTGTGTCAATGTATACGGGAGGTAAAGCACTTAACCTCTTTCAATCTTGTTAACATTTACAAATCTTAGAAAAGAAATACATGTGCAAGAGAAATTACTCAGAAGAGAATTATCAATGTATTTTACAGTTTCACTCAGGGAGCTTTGATCAAATTGGGACGTTTCCACAATGAATTTGTATTAGCGCTGACCTTTTGACCTTGTACTTCTATCCCAAAACATGTTCAGACACTGAGCTCTTATTTGAACTTTCGCATAGAGAGGTCATAGTTGCATGCAGACATGGCAGTATAGTATATTTCTTTCTTTCTCCCTTCCTTCACTACTTCTTACTTCACATAATTGCTCTCATCTTCTAATTTCACACACAGATGTAAACCTCTTAGACCGACCATGGTAATTCTCTCTCCCTCTCCCTCTCTCTCTCTCTGGCATCAGCTTTTTCTTTCTCCCTTTTTGCAACTTGTCCAGAGCAATTCAAATTATTCTCCACGAGTAAAATTGTTAAAAACTTTTCCAGAGTTAATGAGACAGTGGTTTCAATTTCCACTTGGTCAAAAATAAGTACTTATTTCCTTTGTGGCACTTTCTTCATCCGACTATCTTTCTGAATCCATAAACTACAGTCGAACTCCGTCGCCACATCATCTCTTTCAACTAATAAAAAAGGTGTTGAGAAGGTGGCAAATTGCTCGCCGGTGTTCCTTTTACTCCGCCCGAGTGTTCAATCTGTCCAATCAGCATTTTGACAGCATTAAAAAGGATGAGACCAGAGCAGAGTATAGAGCAAAACAGAGGGGATATTAACATGGTTTGTGTTCAGGGCTGAGGTTTGCGTACATTGCTTTCTGACTCTAAAAGTCCACAAAAATAAATATATGAAAGTGTTAAAAATAACTGCTTCACAACTATTCATGTAGCTAACAGTAAAACAACAGAGAGGGTGTTTCTAATGTTATCAGTCAGAGCTCGAGCAGTCAAACAAAACAAGAGGAGGATTATTCACAGACAGCCTCATGATTAAGGATAATACTTGTGGTATTTGCCTCCATTGTGTTTAAGTGTTAATTGTGTCAGCATACGTCATGAAGATATATTGCCACGACAATGATGTGACGTTAATGAGAATGTAGTGATCACCGAGGAGAAAACCTGTGACAAAATAACTCAATTATGAAGAACAAACACACAGTGGAAAAAGGAAAAAGAGTCACCACCTGTACTTAAGCACAACAACGCTTTGAGCAGCAGGTTGCCAAATACTCACAACGACAATGCTAACATGCTGGCTTTAGCATGCTAGCCTACTTTTGTCAATTAGCACTAAAAACAAAGTACAGTGGAGGTTAAAAGGAATTAGTTTAGCAGATACTTGATCTAGGGTGACCAGATAACTGAAAAAAAAGAGGACACTTCGTTCCGGGGGGGGGGGGGGAGAAGGAGAGAGGGGGGGGGAGAAGGAGAGAGAGGAGGAGGACACTTCGTCGCGGGGGGGGGGGGGGGGGGGGGGGTAGCAGTAGTGTGTAGCATGCCGTGAACTTACATTTACGTTGAGATCGGTCGACCAATGACAGTTCTCTCTACAGTCAGAGCTTGCGCAAGAAGGTGGAACGTGAGGGAGATACCATTTCCAAAACTTGTAAGGGGGTAATAACTATTTTCCCCGACGTAGCAAAATCCCGGACGTTTTTGGAATCCCTGCCGGACGCTTTTTTTAGGTCTCGAAAAGAGGACATGTCCGGGAAAAAGAGGACGTCTGGTCACCCTACTTGATCATTAATCAAAGTTTTTCTAAATTATTGACCTGATGATGGCGCTAGATGAAAAGTTAAGGGATCAACTAAGTCATTAGGATTCATAAAAAAATGTCATGGCGAACCATCCAATATCCGTCAAGATATGTTACTCTGATCCAAAGTGTATAACCGTCACTTAAGAAGCAGTGTCAGTTGCATATGTTTATCTAAAGCTCATCACTCAATTCATATTTATATTGCATATTTGCTGTACTGTGTCACTTCCTGCTGTTGCACTGACCCATTGTTTCCCTGTCTCCCCAATTTTGGATCATTAAACTTTCATCTTATCTCACACAGCCGCTATTAGGATTAATAGAAATTAGGTTGTGTCTTGCCAGTGTTATGCAAACTGCAAGAGAGAGGAATGAAATACTCTTTTGGTGATTTGCATTCTATGATTCACTGATATCTGGTTGTAAAGCTGTAGTATAAATTGAATGGAGCATCAAGCTTTTGGATGATTATCTTGGGTTGTTTTGAGAAGGGGGAGGGAACGATTGAAACTTGGACACTGAGAGGAAATGGGAAACAAAGGAAGGAAACTATTTTGTGAACGTGCAACTATGTGAGTTTTGACGATGTAAAATAGTCGAAGTAGATCTCGATGTGTTTGTATTTCTGCAGTGAAAAGTGATGCAAAGCCATATTGTGACTGAATGACTAGAAACATCACATTTGGGGAAATAATTGAATCACCTCAACTGTGCAATATATATATATATATATATATATATATATATATATATATTAATAATATTGTATTCTGTCTGTATATATAATACTGTTATTGTGCATTATTTACTGTTTTTATTACTGTTTATTTATATTACTTGTTTTTTAATTTAAATTTTTCTGGGTCTCTTGTGCACTTTACCCCGTTTGCTGCTGTAATCCTGCAAATGTCCCCACTGCGGAACTAATAAAGGAATATCTAATCTAATCCAATATACTTAATCACTTTCTGGGTTAAATAAGATCAATACCACACTCGTGCCTTTGTGCAATATATGAAGCTACAGTCGCGTAGCATGAAGCCTGGAAACAAAGCTACAGAGAAACAACAAAATCCACATATCAGCACTTAATGGCACCTTTACGTGGATGGTAGAGATGGCAAAAATGTCCAATGTTACAACTTGCGTCATCAATATGGTTGTATGATTACAGAGTTGGTGTGTGATGATTGAAATACTGTGAACTGACAACACAATACCCCCGTGATGTATCCCTAATTGTCAAGTCAGATAAATCCTCCGTAGTAATTAATACTTGGATGTTAACATGATACTGTTTACAAGTCGTGAACTCGTAACAACGATAATTTCAATATGACATGAATGTAGCGTACGCAATGAGCCATCCTGGCCACACAACTCCAGGAAGCTATTGATCAGGTGGCACATAACCCTCCCTCTAATTGGCAAGTTGTCTTTACACTTCAGTTTGTGTACATAAATTAACACAATGTAACGTGTAAAGTAGTTAGCTTTTTGGGGGGCAGTCAGACGACCTCTTTCCCGTCTTTATGCTAAACTAAGCTAAACTGGCTGAAGCTTTATACTTATTAATGGACAGTGAATAACCCTTTTTTCCAAAATGTCAAATATTATTTTAACTGACACATTCATTAAGCTGTCATGGACCGTGAATACATTATTTAAAGTATTCAGGCCCCTTGAATGTTTTCCCCATGTGGTTCCACGTGTATTTGAGACCCAAATGTGTGTCAATCTCAAATCATTTTCTGGAAGTTTTGACATGAGAGATTTAGCCCTGTGATGTCGGCCAACTGAACTGATGGAGAAAACTGGAAAACATTAATTTATTTAAATTAGGAAAAGGGCAAATGTTTGATATTTGACAGGGGACACATTATTGTCCATAAAACCGTCCTTCAAACTGCCAACAGTAGAGATGTCTGAGCATTGCATTTCAGACACTAGATTATATCCTTTAGATAGCAGGCTAGATTAATCGTCTTGATGTTAAACATATTTCTGTCTGCACTTCCTGAAGTTGGGTACCGGCATGTTGGTGACTTCTCTCTGCCCTTCCTCTTTTATTCTCTCTTTCTCTTGTGTCTTACCCATCCCTCACAGTTCTCTCAGCATAATTACACTGCCAGACAGTTTAAAGCCAGAGACACAATATAATTAATGTCTCAGCTGCTTTTCAACAAACACTGACAAAGAAAAGCAGCACAAAGCCTGAAATCTACACTATCTCTACAATCGCTACCTGTCGTGTTTGGGTGCTCATACCTGTTTTCTTACAATTTAGTTTTCTTTTCATCACTTTCTCACCTCCACCTCTAATTTCATCCCAAAATACAACAATAGAGGTACTTGCAACTGAAACTAAATGACTGAGATTGTTTTTTAAATCTGTGTCGGAGCACATTTCTTCCCTGCACGAATACACCATATAGTCAGGTGTGGGAATCTTTTCTCATTGAGATACATCTATGGACAAGTTATCACTCAAGTTGTATCACTCCTGTGTGTGTGTGTGTGTGTGTGTGTGTGTGTGTGTGTGTGTGTGTGTGTGTTAGAGAGAGAGAGAGAGAGAGCGCATGATTGCTTTAGCAATTTAGTCTCTATTATTTATTTCTTCTTTTCAATTCTGTTTCCCATCAGGTAAATGTTGTGCTCCACCTGAACTTCATTTCAACTGAACTTTTCTGAAAGAGGAACACACCCATACACATTTTTCAGGCTCTCCATTAATCCTTTCCTTGTCCTAAATTAATGAATAATTCACTCTAAATAGTGAAAGAATGAATTAAACAAGGAAAAAACAAACATTATCTTGGGGGAAACTGGTCAGTCAGACAAATGTGATTATTGTTAAGGAGTTGCAAGAAGACGTCTCTTCATTTTGTCACAAGGCAAGCCATTTGGGAAAAATAAATATACACTGTAAATGCTGATGTGTTAATGTAATAACAAAAAACTCTTGCATTCCATATCATTTTGTTTTAAAAACCAAGGTATTTTTTAGGATTCTGCTCGAAATAACATACCCAAACTAAAAAGGGTGTATCTCTGCAACCACAAGGGCTATTTGAATAATGTTGGTGTTATAATAAAGGCAACCCATGTGAGCTTTTGTACAGATGTGTAAATATTAGTATGTATGTTACTGGTTAAGAGTAAATAAAGATTGAAACACAGCAAAAATAGAAGTTTCAGGTCCGCCTATAAAAAAAGCACTTTCAGGATGATTATCTCTTTGAAATGATGCAGCAGTAAGGTCTAAAGCTCTCCCAAATCATAGCACAATATGTGAACAGTCTCTCTGCAAAGTTTGACTTTGAAAAAGTGAAGCAGAACAAAGTTAGAGAGGGTTTAGTACAGGGAGAATTCAGACGAGGTCTCCAAAATTTGTGTCATTTGAATTTTCTCATGTACCAAACCTTATATTTCACTTGTATATTACTTATGGTGTTCAATACACTTATATCAGTGTGGATTTACCGGGGAAAATGCGTTTTTCTTCTTTTAATCAACAAAGGTAGGCAGCATTTGCTGACTGTAAAGCGATAAAGCGATTCATGTTACTGTGTTCTTTGGTTGATATCTCGGTGATGCTTTGGAGCAGAGGGATTTGGTGAATAGATTTGGAATATGTGTGGAATTGTCTTTCTTTCTGCCATCTGTTTTTTTTTCTGATAGCACCGAGCTACGGGTTGCTAGTTCCCGAAACATGCCGAGTGGGCCGACTCATGACAAAATTCTGATTCTGATATTTTAATAATTATTTTAGTTGGTGTTTGAGTTGTGTTGAAATGGCTGACTAATTATTGTAGCGCAGGTTCTCTTGTTTAATTTGATGTGTAACATCAATATATTTGCTCATGATTATTGTAATGTTTTACACAGTTTAACTACCATGTGTAAATTTCACCCTATATAGGGGTCATGGTCTTTAAAAGGTTAATTGGGCTTTCTAGCATTAATGGTGGCTTTTTAGGATGAACAAAATCAGATTATATATCAAGCAATCTGATTGGTTCACAGCTGTGATACTACAACCAGATACCACTGCTATGGTGTCTTATTCCTTCACACTGTAAGCATCCCTCTGCATCTGATGAAAAATACTAATGTGTCATCATGGTCATGAGTTATTGCTTCAATGGATTTGTTTAATCCAGTGAAAAGATGCTGTGGTAAATTAATAAAATGGTTGACAACACTATTAGTATGAAGAGTAAACGGTATGAAGCAAGATCAGTATAGTCTACTTCCTGTAGCTTTTTCTCTTCAATCATTTGAAACCCCTGACAGTAAAATAATACACCATTTACAACTAGTCTTAACACCAAGCCATTTACAGTAGATGTTGAGGATAAATAACCATGCTGTTGTGGCAGGGTAAGAACCAACAGTCCACATTTGTTTTATTCCAGCGAACAACTGCAGCAGACAATTTCACTGATTGGTTTACAAATCAGCAAAATCATCTGCTGTCGAGCTTGAATCTTGAATCTTTTTAAATGGCTGCCGTTGAGGGATAAACCAAATTGTAAACTGATGAAGAGGCACTTTGGGAGGTAGCTAGCCTGACATTATATGTTTGATTTTGAAGCCAAAGAGCATGTGCATTGAGTGCCATTACAGCTGCTAAGATACAGCCACTGCAAGGTCACATTGCTAACATTACAGAAAATAATTTCAATTTAATCACTTCTGGAGCTTTTGCTTCTATCTGCCACTATATCATGCAAATGAAGTGTTCACCTTTCTTTATTATTTTTGACCTACTATAATCCCATCTTTGATGGCCAAATGACCTCTCTCTGAATTCAACCAGTCTTTCCCTTTTTCCAATGCATTTTCCCCCTCTTTAAAATAAAAAAGAACATGTCTCACACTCATGCAAGTAAGATTAAGAATGCAACCACACTCCCTTTGCGCAACAACACTCCCCCCTCTCTCTCTCTCTCACCCCTATTACCTCTCCCTAGTGTCTTTCTCCCATTTCTCTCTGCCACCCATGCATGTCTCACTTCCTCCCCTCTTTCCATCTCTTTCTAAGACACCAGCATCAGAACACCAAGGTCAGGTCCATTCATTTTTCCAGAAATCTCTTTAATACCTACAGGTAGGGACCCTGATTTGGAATGAGTCCCAGAGTCGTGCCTTGCACAGCCCGCTGAGGGATCACACCGTCTGTTTTGGTTTGGAACATTTCCAAGGGTCCTTGAAAGGTAGGAAGTTCAGGATTGGAATACCTTCAAGTGCCCTCTCTAAAGATTAGGGTGAGTTTTCGGATGTTGAATTTGGAACATGTCCAAAAGTCTGTGGAAAACCAAAAATTTGAAATGCTTGGAATGAAATGTCCTCTTTAAAGATATGGTTGGGATTACGTGTTTGGAACAGCACCCGGTTGTCCAAATTAGAAAAAGTATTGAGCATTTAACTTTGGAACCTGTTAAAGGTAAGACTTGTTCAAAATCCTAGACATGGGTGTACAAGGGCCATATATTCATCTCAGGAGTAGTCCTAGTGTTCAACCAAAGACGCATGATTAACATTTAAAACCGGGCAAAGCGTCAGACCGATCAAAGACCCGCTGACACTGGTGCATAAAGGCTATGGTATAGGCTTGGAGCAAATCCAAGCAAGCGTGCAACCGAGAGAGCATCTTTAAAGATCAGAGCCTATCAAAGTGTCAGATTTACCCATGACCCCTGTCTGGGGAATAAATGGGTCAGTTATTAGGTCTGGAACGAGTCCAGGAGTCTTTGTGCTAAGTGGAGGCAAGGGTGCTGATGTTGGTGAAAATGCATCCCACAGTGCTGAGGAGAGTTCATTTTACTTATACATGTGCTAAACTTGTTTTTTATTTGACATTATAGTATATTTGTTGAAGACTACTTTTTTTTTTTTTTTGCAATATACATTTCATTCATATTTGTTCTTGATTTACCGCTTTTTCCATACAGACAAAGGGTAAGACCCTTTGTTCCGGGATCAATACCTACACTTAAGTAATTCATTAATTGCTGCTGACATTTAGTTTGGCACAATAGTATACATTTAGGAAAAAAGCATTGTCATTCTGAAAATAACAATCTTAGAAGTTGAAAAAGCCATCGAAACATGAGAAAAATCCCCTTTTGATTAACAATCTGCAGCTTTATGCTTAAAATCAAACTAAGCCTTAACTTTATCCCATGCAAATCACACACACATGCACACACAGTCCTCCGAGTATACCACCAGACAGTCTTAATTACAAAGCTACCAAGGTTTACAGAGTAATGCAAGTGATCACTGGTCCCCATTGTAAAAGATTATAACTAATCTTTTAGAACTTAATTAGAGCCCCTGTGAATCTTTGTGCGATGCCTGTGTTTCTGTATGTATGTATATGCGGTCAGGGAATGTAAAGGAGAAGACAAGCAGTGATATAGGTAAAGTAATGATGTCATTCTCTCAAGATCTCAAGGTCCTGATGATCTGTTCCACAATAACAAAAATAGTTGTGCCAGTTTCAAACATGTCTATCGACACCACAAGAGGAATAACAGATGTCATTTGACATGCTTTCCCAAAGTGTTTGGCCTTTTAATTGTAGATGTGTAGTCTGTTGTCATTATAATAAAGGATTAGTGCAAGGAAAAGAAAAGCTAACAATCAAATACAGTCATACATTTGTGCATAATGAACACAAACTCTCATATAAACATCAAAGTGTATGTACGAACATGTAGTGAGCAGTGAGGTGCGAGAGTGGAGCGTGTGTGCGTGTGTGCGTATCTTCTTACCTTGACCTGCCCAACGTAGGCGTGATCCTGCTCTTCGATGACAGTGAGGTTCACCGGCAGTGAAGAATCGAACAGCGGGTCATTGTCGTTAACATCTGTCACCACAACGTTCACCGTCACAGTGGAGGTCTACACACGCAGACACAAAAACACACACATCAATTTGCGTTACTATTCTGGTCAGACAACATCCAAAGCTGAAATTTGGATTTTATTAAACATATTTGTGTTGGGTTGTAAAGTTTTTTATTTCATGGATATTACGGGATGAATTCATCTTCCAATTTCACAGAGGTTTCATTTGACCAGTATATTCTATTGTTTCCCTTTTATTAACAACTCAACAAACTAAAGAGAACATTGACTTTGGTCCTGAACTCTGGTCCTGATGTTCCATCTGTTTGTGCTTCTAACAACTGTTCACTCTAAAAATAGATTTAACAACAGTTCACCAATGGTCCACTCTCCACTTTGTATTGCCATGTTAAAAAGGGATTTTTGTTAAAATATGCATAATTAAGAAATATGTGTAAAATGTACTTAAGAAGGGTAGCTAGGGGTCAAAGAAAGAATACTACTTATCAATCATATGGCATCACTTTGGAAAAGACAGCTCTTGTATAATACGTTTTTTTTCTTTTTTTTCAAAAAGTCAGATGGATGGATTGTGCTAAGACACTTAGCTGCTCACCTGAGGCATTAGAGCATGTTCGTGAATGTTTGGATTCATTAAAAAAGAGTGAGCGCGAACGATAAGGAAAGAGAGAGGAAGATGTCACCAATTTCTTAATTTGACTTTAATAAGAGCAGAAAAGAGAGAGAGAGAGAGAGAGAGAGAGAGAGTGGGAGAGTGAGTGAATATTTTACTTTTAAAGAGAGGAACTGGGAGGAAGTTTAAAACTAGGAAAAGCTAACCGATTCACAACAATGGGATGGAAAAAGAGAATGCAGTGTGTGTGTGTGGGAGAGTGACAATCACAGAGGTGACAACAGGCTATTGAGGTTTGCAGGGCACAGAGTGATGCAAGTAATTTGAGGTTAAGAGCTCACGGTTGACAAAACTGTTCATCCGAATGCCAATATATGTAAAGCAGAATGAGCTATAATGAACAGGAGGGTTGTGAGCAGTGCTGGAACACACACACACACACACACACACACACACACACACACACACACACACACACACACACACACACACACACACACACACGTGCAGTAAGCTTCATTTTGCATTGGGGGATCTCAGCAAATAATTTTTTACCGATAACCTACAGCTCAGAGTTTATTATTTTGCTGATATCATGGCCAACTGCCAAAGTTTCACCCCCACCCAAATTTGGAGACACAATATTCTTAACGGCACAATGAATAGACTGATACAGAAATGATCCCTCTCAATCATAACGTAGGACCCACTAGAAGTGTGTGGTAGAGTCTCTATCTGCAGAGACTCTGCTCTCTGCTTGTATTTTCTCTCCACTTCCATTTTGCTTATTTTGTAGCAACCGGGTGCCAGATCGTAAGCACGCATTCAAGAGGAGGCTACAAAAATGGCATGGGCAAAAAGTCAGTGCTGTGGATTCATCCCCTTTTGAGTTAAATGTGATGTGGGCTTTATTCCAGTCTCACTTTCTGCAGGGAAACCCCTTGCCTGTCTTGACAATTCCTCAGAAACCACTTGTGATAGATGGGAAACCACTGATGTCTGCCAGCTGAAATACTTTTCACAAACTCAGGGCATGTTTCCCCTTCAACTGCTGTGCTTTCTGTGTTGTTTCAATTAAAAGACACAGCAGGCACTCAGTGCCTTAAAATTAAACTCCTGAGAAAAATAATCCACAATAAATTGATCCAACTAAAAAGTATTCCTTTGTGCCAAAGACCTCCATCGTCCAAACAGTATCACACACATTGAAGCCACATTGTCACAATGGGTCACATGTTCCCTCGTTACAATGGTCCCCTATACACAATCCAGCTGTTTCATTTATGCTTCACATTCAAAGGCTCATTTTCAAGCTGTTTGGCTGCCAGCTGACTAGTAACGTCCAATCATATTCCTCTAGGTGTACAGCGCAGCCATTACAACCGTACACATCTCACCATTACCCTGCTGCATGCCATTCAATTCAGTTTATTTTGTATAGCCCAAAATCCCAAATTTGCCTCGGAGGGCTTTACAATGTGTACACATACGACATCCCTGTCCCAGGGCCTCACATCGGATCAGGAAAAACTCACCCAAAAAAATAGAAAAAAAACTTTCACGAGGAAAAAAGGCTATACTCTTGACGATGCTGTTTGTTGCCACGACTCCCTCTTCCAGTCTCAAGTCTCTGACTAACATGTATTAAACCAAAGCGGAAATAGTCCCCAACAAATGTTTTAGTCCAAAAATTGTACGGTCCAGGTGTTTTAGGAAATTAATATTTTGAATTGCTTAATTACTTTAAAAAAAATGTAACTATATATTTGTGGCCAATTTTATGACATAGTTATGTCTTTAATAGGAATGAATGGGCTTGCTGTTGAGTGTCACATAAAGTATTGAAAGAACTATTCACATGTTGTTTTTTGGTCTTTCCATCAGATTTGTTAAAATTTTTTATAAAAACGTCAGTCATATTCTTTCAGCTACTGAACAAACTTGTACCTTCATTAATGTAGCTTCACATGAGCTGATTCCCATACTCATCCTTACAGGATACAGATTCATACAACGGCACACTGTCCTGCAACAAAGTTAAAGTTGCATCCGGTTGCATGGTGCCCTTACAGTGGAGCTGTTTCACTGCACCGCATTGTAGGGCCCTCAATCTGTGGCAGTATGATGGATTCACTGGCCAAATAGCCAATTAGGCACTTTGTAGTCTGATACTCTCACAACGGGACATTTAATAATAGGGGACACAGACGTGTGTGTGTGTGTGTGTGTGTGTGTGTGTGTGTGTGTGTGTGTGTGTGTGTGTGTGTGTGTGCGTGTGCGTGTGCGTGTGCATGTGTGCGTGTGTACGTGTGCACGCATATAAAGACAACCCAAGGCCTTTCGAGTGATGCTGATTAATGGGCCCGTATGAGGCGACTACACCCCAATCTTTTATTCTCCTTTTTCTATTTCTTTTGTTGCTTGTCTTCCCTTCCGTCTCTCTGTGTTGCTCACACCATTCCTTTTTCCTACACCTTTTCTCTCATTTTGTCCACTCGTTCAAAATATACTGTAATGGTCTGTCAAGCAGAAAAATGTCCAAACTACTTTTAGCCATTTTCTGACTTAAAGACCTTTGGGGCACAAAGATAATACACTAATTGTCATGGTCCAGAGAGCAATTGACTAAGTATATGTGTGCATGTCCGTGAGTGTGTATGTGTCAAGACTCCTTTACATAATTGCATATTTAACACACAGAACAATTGTTAAGGTGATAAGAGCCCCTGGACACCTCTCACATCTCTCTTCCTTCCTCACTCGCTCTGAATTCCTCCCACTTGTTCTCTCCCTTGTTGTGTGCGAGAGAAGGTCAGAGTATTCAAATCAGCTTTTCCTCTCCTCAGAGGGACCTCAAACTTTACCTTTGTGGGGAGGGGTGTCGGTAAAGAGGAGTCAAGAAGACAAATGTCTTTTAATGCTAGACTATTAGATAGATGATGAGGGGCAGAAGAGGAGCTAGAAAGGGATATTGTTGAAAGCCAGAAGAGTAGCGAAGGAGGAGAGAAGGAGGAGAGAGGGAGGAGGGCAGGAGGACTCCATCCAATGTCTTCAACTGACTTTCATGTGAGAGCAACTGAAGATTTGACTTTTAGAAGAGGAAAGATGAGAAGAACACAAAGAGAGTGATGGAGAGAGCGACCTCACACTCCATCTTTACAAACCAGCTCTTTTTAGAATTTGTGTGGGCATTTTATAGAGTGAAATGTTTATTCCACACTAAGCATTTGCAGCAACTTTTTCTGGATGTTCAAGTTGTCACCTAAAAATATTAAAATCTCCTCTTGTCACTTTCAGTGGGAAAATAAAACTCGCAGCAACTTTTTTTGCACTTGAGTCATAAACTCCGACAGTGAAATAATTTTAACTGGTGACCATCTGAGGACTGAAATATAATAAATAAAGTGAATAGAAGTGATTGCTGGTTTGCAAGATTTTTAGGTTATTCGACAGTTGTCAAACAACCAAATGGCTGATCACACTTAATTGGTAAGGAGTGGGGCAGTTTGGATCTTTTTAAGTGGGGTTGTATGAGGCAAAGACCCAAAGTCAGTATATTACCATAGAATGTAAGTGGGCGTAGTCACTGTGACGCCACCCATTGGTTTGTGAAATGCAGATCTGAAGCCTCGAGTTCAACTTGTAGTCGTCGCCATCTTTCTAAGCCATCTAAGCCATTCTTAGACTACAAGGTCTTCTCCATCACATCTGTTCAAGTTGTAAAGGCCAGATGGGACTCACTTGCAAAGATTTTGAATTATTAAGTATCTTTATTGGTTTAAATTTTTTTTCTTTTTAATTGGGATTGTTATTATGGGGCTGCACGGTGGTGCACTGTCACCTCACAACCCTGCCTTCGCCCAATTTCAGCTGGGATCGGCTCCAGCACCCCTGCGACCCTGAATAGGATAAGCGGTTTAGATAATGGAATGGAATTGATATTATGATTAGTATTATTACTGAATGAGAAATTGTTTCCCAAAATGTCTTCTGATATCCTACTTTTCACTCAATCACACAGCTGTTGATTGTGGCATTTCACTGTGTAGGATTTTCCACCAGGCCACACAGTTTAATTAAATTGAAGATGTGAGACAAGTCAAGTGAAGACAAACCGTTAATATCTGAGAGGTAGAGCTCGGTTTCTTACCCCATCTGGGTGTCCGTCTGATGCTGTGACCACCAAGGTATAATAATCCACTGACTCCCTGTCCAGAGGCTTGTCCAGCACCAAATACCCTGAACTGGAGTAAGAACACACACAGAGTCCTGTTAACCCTCTGGGCATGAGCTTAGAAATGAATCAGAGCAGAAAAACACAGCACAATAAAAGTGAAATACAAAACACAGGTCCAAAAGGAGCAAACACAACCGAACAAAATACTTTGCTGCAGAGTCCTGAATTTTATTAGAAGTTTCAGTTCATAATTAATTGATTTACTAACCATGTTAATCATTCTCATGCTGATACTTCCAGGCTTTCCTAAGTAGTTTATATACTAACTCTGTATCAAGGGGCACACTTCAACACTTTTTTTTTTTCATAGACACCACTTTGGAGAGAACACTATTTAGAAAATTGCAAGCATTAATAACCACTGCTTAAACACATTAACACCCATTATGGGCACTTTACTGATGCAGATGATACCTCATACCTATCACCTCACCCACAATGATATTAAGAACTGCCCTCTTGGGTGCTGTTGCTATAATGGCTCAGACTGTGGCGTGTCATAAAAAACACCTTTCTGAAGTCACAGTCTTCTCACTAAAATAGAGAGTTTATATACAAAATACTTAAAACCTAGAGTACGATATTGTGAATATCAATACTGATTAATTACACATTCAATATAACGTTTATTATATTGACCAATGGGGATATAAAAAAGGTCTTACAACATCAATATATTGGTTTATTGGTAGATGTGTATTATAATCATATGTATAAGTAGAAAAAGTGAGAAATATGTTTTCCCACAAATGAATGAATGTGAATTATTAGTATGGTTCACTTGTCATATACTCTCAAACTCAAGTTAATTAAGTACAATTCTGCAATCAAAAATGTCTCAACAGAAGCAAAGAGATAAAAATCAGATTTAAGGGCAAATGATTAATGCAAAAGTCAAAGTCTACTCTACAAGTTCACTGAAGAACTAGAAGAAGTGCTTCAGTGCAGCCTGTCTGAGAATTATGACCAATCAAAACCAGCAGAACGCTTTGATGTCGGCCTGATTGACGACACTATTTACTTGCCAAGTGAAGATTTACATAATGATTGAAGTGTTTTTAATTTAGGCTACTTTAAAAAACCATCTGAAATGCACATTTCTCCAAATATTGACAGTGTGTGTAGATGTGTGTGCATGCAGATGTTAAATGGTCTAGAGAGGGAAAGAATTGAAGCTGTGTTTTTTATTTATTTTTTCTCAAACAAACTACAAAACTTTTCCTGTATATTTATGGATGATTCGTGGAACACAAAGTCTGTAAATGCACACGCACACATACTTGGCCATGCACACACATTTTAAATTTCTCATTCACACATTTTGACACATTCTATTCCCATCTGCTATGGCATGTGAGGAGGACCTAAATCAAAATCCCATTGTTCAAGATGAACCCAGGATTATTCAAATGTGTTCATGAATAAATGGTGATAAACCTCCTGAAAGCGCATCACTGATCATTGTACTGATGCAGGTCCTTTTAGTTCTGTATTAACCTAATCAAAATATTTTGGCCATTAGTGTGGTTCCTCCAATACTAGACGTGTTCGGGTACTCTCCCGCACGCACTGAAATAATTGAGCCAAATTCAACACAAAAGCAATAAAGAATAACTCCATCTTATTCCAATATGAGCTGTGCATGTTGCACTTGTGCGGTATAAAAAGAACATCTTGGCTTGTCCTCTGGTGCCATGATGCACAAAGCAGTTTGAGGCACAGAAAACTTTTTGAAAATATTGGAAGATTTCACCATGTCCGACAGAATCCATCAGATACCAGAATGCAGAAATCAAAGCCCTTCAATTCATTTGTCGTTTACTTCCGAAACACTCGCTGACATTTTGCCCATCTTTCACTTCGTCCTTGCCCTTCTCTATTATCTCTTCCTCTTTCTCTCCCGGTTTTCTTCCCCATCTCTTCCAGTCTTTCACTCTCTACTTTGTTTATCTCCTGTCTCCTCCCTCAAGAAATGCAGATAGGATCTTTCCCCAGCATAAGAAATGCATTTTTAATGGGCAATAAATACAACTAAAGCCCATAGAGTGGTTGTGTGTATGTTGGGTGAGGGTGTGTGTGTGTGGAGGAGTGTACGGGTGTGTTTATGTGAAGCTCTTGGTTGAGCCTGAGCCCTGGATTATATAATATAGACTACTTTCAAAAAAACACACACACACACACAAACACACACACACACACACACACACACACACACACACACACACACACACACACACACACACACACACACACACACACACACACACACACACACACAAACACACACACACACACACACACACACACGTTATATTGCCATGGTTGCACATCACAGTACACAAATAAGAAAACTGGTACTCTACTTCTGCTGTAGAGCAAAATGTCCAAAGCCGTCTCCTCTGTGGATCGTGTAGGTGATGGGGTCCTTCTCACGATCCACTGCCTTGAGAAGTAGACAAGGACAGAAACACATTTACATCAGAAAATGTCCGGCCTGTTGTATAAAGCGGTGATTTTAAAAGAGGTTGGAGTTGCAGTTGCATGCGGCATAGTATGTTGAAACATTACGGAGTAGTAGCTGAATTCATCTGAAATTTTGAATTGAATGAAGTATAAATATATTTATCAACATACTGAGTTAGCTATAACCCCCGAATACTATGTTTGCAATAAAGAGTGTATGAGAACTCGTTCACTTCCTCTTTGACTCAGTTCCGACATCCCTCTCCCACAACCCCGTTCTCTCCCTCTCCCACAGGACTACAGGAACCACCACAGCTTCTGAAGAGACGGCCCCCACTACCGAGTCTCCGCCCCCACTCACAAGTCTCCGCCCCCACGTTTCCCTCTAGCCACCGGACACCAGCGGCCTGTCACCCCTCCAACCTCCTTTCCACGAGCCCCTCTACCCTTCTCGTTCCTTTTCCCCTACATCCCCACATCCCTTCCTCCCTCAAACCCTTCCTCCCTTCCTTAATCCAACCCTCTCGTTCCATCTCGCAATAAACCATGTGTGAACTCATATTGCCGTGGTCTTTGCGAGTGAAAACTCCTTTAAACACCTTTAAACGGTTCAACTGTGTGAAAAGATAATTGCTACAAAATACAATTTAATACAAACAACAGTGTAACAACATCCAGTTAAAAAACAATTCAAGTGAACACATCTGGACCAATGTGGTGGGGGTGAATTGACTTCATCTGTAAGCTGTGGGGGTGACAACCACTGGGACATCGCGCATGTGTGTGTGTGTGTGTGTGAGAGAGAACAAGGGTGTACCTGCAGATTAAGCAGTGTAGCTCCTGTCCTCATGGCTTCACTGATCTCCAGATTGTATTGTTGTCGGAGGAAACGTGGGGGGCTCTGGTTGTTTGGAGGCAAAACTTCGATATAGACTGTAGTAATGGATGATCTAAAGAGAGAGAGAATGAGGAAAAAGAGAATGGGGTGAAGCCAAATGGAGAGATTACAAAGACAGATAGAGAAGCAGCCTGTAAGAGAGAAGCAGATAACAGAGGAATAGTAGCAGAGAAATGTTGGCGAGGGATATGAGGAGAAAAGGCGGAAGAGAAGAGCTGGAGGGCAGCACAAGAGGATAGTGGGTAAAAACAGCAGTGTCAGGGATGGTGAATGGTCTATTACTTAACTGAAGAGTAGCCGGACAGTTTTTGTTTCTTTGCACTGCATGCTTTGTTTTACTAATCGATAAGAGCGTGAAGGAAAGGACATTGTGAGTGACAAAGAGTTTGGACAGTGCTCTGCTCGGTTTTAACAAACGTCTTTCTGCAGGACCTAACTTTTTTATCGTGCATTTTGACAAACTTATCCTACTGTTTCAATGATTCCTTCATTTTGAGGCGGATTCATCTTTCTATTCATTCATTTTAATAACAGTATGTCTGTATATCCCTTCAGACTCTTGAAGATACTGTGAGGAACCTTTTAACTGGTTATGTAACAGTCTCAAATTAATGCTGATGCCTCTAAATGACCTACATTAGTAAACCAAACCATCAGCAAGAAGACTTTCTATATCTATATAGGTATTCTTGATCACGCAGGTACACCAGAAACTCCTGCAGCTCAGACTCAAACATGCCTCCGGCAGTGACCTGCCCACAGCGGCTCCAGTGGAATTAGAAAGCTCCGTGACCGGCAGAAGTGGCTGCTGCTGCTGCAGTCATGAGCAGAGCTTTGCCTCACTGCTCCACGGCTCCCCGCCGGGAACCAACCCCACGCTCTCGGAGACCCGGGCCGTATTGCTAAGGCCCACTGGAGGGAAGGGAGGCACGAGAGAAACCAGAACCAAGATCGCGCCAATCAGACCGTCAAACCCTGCCGCAGTAAAACCAGAGGTTGTCTTTAGGGGTTCTGGTGCTCGGAAACCACTTCTGTCCACTGGGGCCGTGAAAATTATAGATATACAAGTTGTATAAAAGAAGTAGAATAGGCTCAAAAGCAAAGTAACAGAAAGAAAAAGTTAAGTTAGAGGTTATCATTTCAAGGCCATGACACTAAGAGAAAATGTATTTGCAGTACTTTCTGAGAGATTGTTTCACTTTGTAAAATGAAAGTGTTTATTTCCCTAGTGATACATAGCTTTGGATGTTAAATAAGCAGTATTCAATTACATTTTTTAATCAACATAACATTCATTTAAGAAACAGTATGTTACTGTATTGACCTACAGTTGACAGAGCTGACTACACCGCGTTCCACATTATTAATTGTATTTAAGGGTCATAAACATTAATTTTTTGGTTTTTCAATGAAACTCATGGATGGTATTGTGTCTCAGGGCTATTTGGATGATTGAAATCATCCAAATAGTAATAATAATAATTAGTTTGCCAGGTGAGCCCAATCAAAGGAAAACTACTTAAGAAGGATGTTCCACATTATTAAGCAAGCTACATGTTTCAGGCAAAATGGGGAAGAAAAAGGATCTAGTGCAAATAGTGCAATACCTTGGTCAAGGTATCACAACATTGGATATTTCCAAAAGAATTGCACGTGATCATCGGACGGTGAAGAAATTTGTCACCGATTCACAGCACAAGCGGGTTCGTTCAGACAAAGGCAAAATAAGGAAGATTTCTGCCAAACAAATGCGTAGGGTTAAGAGAGCAGCCACTAAAATGCCATTGAATAGCAGCAAACAGGTGTTTGAAGCCGCTGGTGCCTCTGGAGTCTCGCGAACTTCAAGATGTAGGATGCTCAAGAGGTTTGCAAGTGTCCTTAAACCTGTTATTCGGCCACCCCTAAACCAAGCTCACAAGCAAAAAAGGTTGCAGTGGGCTCAGGACTACATGAAGACTAACTTTCAAACTGTTTTGTTTACGGATGAGTGCCGTGCAACCCTTGATGGTCCTGATGGATGGAGTAGTGGATGGTTGGTGAATGGCCACCATGTCCCAACAAGGCTGAGTCATGTTTTGGGCCGGAATCATGGGGAGAGAGCTGGTAGGCCCCTTCAGGGTCCCTGACGGTGTGAAAATGACCTCGGCAAAGTATGTAGAGTTTCTGACTGACCACTTTCTTCTGTGGTACAAAAAGAAGAACCGTGCCTTCCGTAGCAAAATCATATTCATGCATGACAATGCACCATGTCATGCTGCAAAGAATACCTCTGGGGCATTGGCTGCTATGGGCATAAAAGGAGAGAAACTCATGGTGTGGCCCCCATCTTCCCCTGACCTTAACCCTATTGAGAACCTTTGGAGCATCATCAAGCAAAAGATCTATGTGGGTGGAAGGCAGTTCACACCCAAGCAGGTGCTCTGGGAGGCTATTATTGCATCCTGCAAAGACATTAAAGCAGAAACTATCAAATAACTCACAAGTTCAATGGATGCAAGAATTGTGAAGTTGATATCAAAGAAGGGGTCCTATGTTAACATGTAACTTGACCTGTTAAGATGTTTTTGATTCAAACTTTTCTTGATTTCAGTAAATATGACCTCCTAATGCTGCAAATTCAACAAATGACATTTTTTTGTTCTTTACAACCTATACAATATCTTGCATATCTTGCATAATAATTTGGAACACTGCATTTTGAGTTTTTTATTTTTGAAAAAAATACTGTTATCATTAGGAGGTTTGTTCAATAGAATTTGACTTATACTCTAACAGTTGATGACTTGAAAATGATACTGACTGACTGTGCATTACTATTTAGGAAAATCTGAGCAAAGTGTAATTTGCATAATAATGTGGAACGCGGTGTATTTCCAGCGCTGTAAACAGCATGTGTCCTTGTGTCAGTTTTTCTTTCTGAAATATCTGATTACCTGGTTCTAAGTTGTCATGTCAAACTTCATGTTTCTGCCCTCTGGCAAATTGACTAACTTAGATAATTGACATAACGACATACTAACTGCAAATTAAACTAAGACGGAACTGGCATCTGCTAGCTAGAGCAATTATCTGAGATAATTCAGTCATGTGTTGTGATCCTGGACATCGCCTTCCCAAAGGAACACGATTCAAGAGAGCTGGGACTCTCAATAATGACTACAAAATAAAACGCTCCACTGGCAGGGAACACGACAGCACAGAATACTTTGTGGGAATAATATTACTTGGTTATATATTACAACACTCTACTTTTGCAGTAACAAAAGAAATGACCCCCGCTTCTTAAAAATATATACATTAATTGATAACCTCAGACCTACCGGTACTAAGAGTCCCTGCATATCTAACAAGCGGTCAAGAACAAACTAGTACAATGTATTAAATTAATATCCATATTATTATATCAGAACCCCCTGAACATACAGTTGCAGCCTTTTTCATAGTTAGTAAGTTCCGTAAATTCTATCCAGCTTGTTCAAACTTTTCTTTGAAGCTATGTTTGAATTGAGTTTAATATTCAAGACATACTGTTTTCTTTAAAGGCTTCAACGGCCATCAGCTGGGAATTTTCTAGACTTAATGTATATCGGTATGCATTTCCCAAACTTATTCAGCCATGGTTTGGTATCTTAGAGGATTTCTGGATCCCTTCTTGAATTCAAAATAAAGGTTTGAGTTTGAGGCGGCACAGTACGAGTTTGCATTGAGTGGCCCACCAGCGTGTCAGTGAGGTTTATGGATTTAGACACTGAATAATTCTTCCTCCTGCTTTGTCAAAAAAAGTGAGGTCTGTTGCTGGCTCACATGAAAATAGCAGTGTCTCACTGAACATTATCTGGATGAATTAGGAAGAAAGAGTCCACCCATAAATGTCTTTTAAATCGGTCCTATCTTAATTAGCTGTTTGGAAAAAGCCCAATTTCTCCCATTTCCCAGTTTCACTCACCCTGAATTTTAGAGTAAGAAACTGCAGGGCTTTAGTTTGTGTTCCTACTTGGCAAGAGAGCTGGTTTCAGCAGGGAGAGATTAACTCCACTCAAACTGGATCATCGACTGAAAAAGCCAAAGAACCTCGGGTCTAAACAATAGCCCACAAAATCTGTTTACGTTCAGAACAATAAATACAAAAACCCGATAAAGGCTGGAAAATAGAAAGCTACCAGAGAGAGAGAATAAACGTTTTTTATTAAAAAGATTCAGATGGCATTATTGATGAAAAGACGACTGAGGGCCTGGAGATTATTCACTCGTGGTTTCCACTGTAGCTATTTTTTGCCCTCTTTTTTCCCCATTCTAAAACTCTCTCTTTTTCCATTCCATAGCCATGGCGACATACAACTGTTCCTTCTTGTGCAGTACAAACACAACCCTACATGTGTACATATAAACATTAAGTTGCATGACAAATGCACAATAAATGAACTGACTGGTTGTCAAGCAGCAGCCAAATGTTTCTGCTGGTAATGAAACCATTTACATGGTCCCTGTAACTGCAATGGTTTCTCAACAGTAGTAGAAGTGGCACCATTATTACCACTACTTCTACTATTGGGGCTTCAGTGCCAAGCTTGTGATCTACTGGGGCTGCAGGGTTGGGCAATCATAACTTACTTAGCAACGCCTTTCAGCAATGCAGTTGTTTGTTTGTTTAATAGAGAAATTTTACATTGAATAATTACATTACAGTTACAAATCCAGTTTGTTCTCTGCCTCAACAAGAGTTTGATGGAGGATTCGGCGACTCTGCATTCAGAGGAAGGACTGAAGTTAGGTGTTTAGCTTGGCTCATGACTGGAGGTGTGGGGATGCAATCAGCTACACGTTTATGGTAATACAAATAATACACATTAATAGCAAGTATTACTCTACTTTAAAACTGCAAGCTGGCTGCTTGTTGAACTGTTTAGTTTAATTGTCAAGTTCACACAAGTGTCCTGTGGGTTGTCAAGGATTTTGAGTTATTGAAAGGGTCTTTGAAAGAGCTGGGCCAAGTAAATAATATGAGTAATATGTATGTGTAATTTGTAACCACAAGGTAGCCGGTTCGATCCCTGGTCTCCCCATAGTTTGCATGTCGAAGTGTCCTTGAGCAAGACACTGAACCCCCAGTGGCTCCTTGGGCGCTTCACGGCAGCCCACTGCTACTTAATTACTAAGGATGGGTTAAAATGCAGAGAATAAATGTATCATTGTGGGACTAATAAGGGATTTAAAATAAATAAATACAAAATGACTTCGTACCACCTCCATAGTTTCCTATATGCCTCTTACGGTATAGTGCAAAATGGCTTATTTATCTTGACCTCTATCTAGCTATTTATCTAAAATCTTATCCTGTCTGATCGGTTCTCTCTGGTGGTGCCCTCTTTCTCAGTTTGATGAAAGTATAAATGAGACCCCCAAGCATTCACAGTTTTCAGTATTCTGGGGTGCATCTATGTAGGCCATGGAAAAGCACTTCTAATCTGAATGAAACGCGCATCTCAAGGGTTCCTCTACAGTCCCAGCCCCCTAACATGGAGCTGTGGTACTCACAAGCTAAGATCTAAAGTCATTTAAAAAGGCTGTCACTCACGTCTTGTTGGTGCCCGCCAGGAAGAGGACACACGGCTCATTTTGGGTCCTGACCCATAGTTTTAACAAATCAGGTCGCTGAGATGGATATTGATTTGCTATGGGGGTTATGTTTTCAGCTGAGATAAACTGAGAGTCTGGGGAAATTTGGGGACAATCTGTGGGCCAATCACTGGAACAACCTCAATCTGTAGTGGTTCACATTCTGTATTGATTTGGCAACTACACAGCTGGAGCCATGTTGGGAGACAATTTCAGTTTTTATGACTGATAAACATTGTTGGAGAGAGCAATACATTGCATTTGTGACAAATAAATCATTATCTAATACAGATATGCTAAAAGTAAGCCATGACAATAATTTACACAGTATCTGTTTTATGAAACTGGATTGCTGTATTAGACAAGATTGATTCACTTTGGGTAGATCTGAGGACAGCCCAGAAGGCAACTGACGGAGCTTTGAGTGTTTCAGAGCATTTCATTATTAGTTTCAGAGCTTTTAATTATTAGTTTACATTTGATATGTCCCGTGGCTGATCCAAACATCCAGGCTTTACACTGCGAGCATTCGGCTACATGTGTGAGTGCTTAAATCTGAAAAGAATTTGGGGACACCGGCAAGTGACTTTTGAGTACAAGTTTGAAAATAAAAAACCTGGGGGTGTGGCGTTAGGCAGAATGAAGCTTACCACACCTTTGTAGCCCACTCCTCGCCTCTACGTGAAGGTTGCATTGTGGGTAACATAGATGTATAGGCACTAGGATTAGACAAGGAATACAAATACGTGGCATAAAGAAGAAAAGAAGAATATGTCTGATTCTGCAGCATCATTTATTTTTTGAAACCGTCCATTGTGAGTCCGACACGGTTAAATGGAGTGCAATGCTCACTCAGTCTGCCTTTGGCAGCGCTTATTCATTCAGGTCAGCTTTTTGCAGGTCTCTCAACAATTTGACCAACACATTGAGCAGCGAGAGGTTTAGTGTGGAGTTGGAAAAGGCTCACAGGGGAGGTACCTGCTGATAAACACACTGCCATGCAAAACATTCATATTGCTTTCCCATATTCTAAAATTGAACCAGCTGAGTTGTTTAAAATTGGCCGCAGACAGCACAGATTAAAGCGATCGTCGCCTCAGTTTTGTACTGGACCTTTTCCTCAAACAAAAATCGTGATTAAATAGTCCTGTGTGTCTGTAGTGGCTTGTTTGTCCTTTCTGCAAGGACACTGCCATCTTAATTTATCCTTTTGTTGAGGATGCCAAAGCGCAAAACAAGAAGAACTTCACCCACGTGTGCTTTGAGTATCAGCAAACATGCTGGAGCAGTACTGTGGCTGTTTATATTACTTGTTGTCATTGATGCCTTTTGCTCATGTGTCTTTATTATGTGATAAGTAAGAAGACAAGAAAACTGTGAGGAAAAGGAAAATGAGGGACATCGTGCATCAAAGATCGTGAGCTACTTTTTCTTTGCAACCTGCAAAAGCACGTGGCCTTGTTCTCCTATGCTTCTTATGTTAAGGCATGGCGCAGTGAAACATCTAAGTTGCCACTGCAACTGCTACATCAATCTGTGGAGCAAAGTAGAAAGACCATGTTCAAGTGGCTGAATGGTTCGATTGCCGGATTTGCTTCTCTTCTGAGATATTGCACGGTAATTGCTAAAACTAAAAAATTCTAAATTGAACTGGTCTCTGCCAGACTTTGCTACTTAATCAATACACATAGAGCTAAAACATATTGGTGGCAGCTGCATTTTCCATGAAATAACCCGAGTTGGGGAATAGCCTGAGTTTGTGAGTTGCTGAAAGTTATGGCTTCTTATTGATTTAATCCATGGAGGAGAAATGACGGGCAGGAGATGGAAAACAGGAGGCAGGGGATAAAAAAAAGTCACCTTATCAAGTCAGTCCTTATCCTTTAGAATGGGGCAAAACTAGATTGCATTACATGTTGTGTCTTTTACCATCTGTGGCATTTATTATAGATAGTGTGTGCCTGCATTTGCTTGAATTGTCCCTTCTATGAAATGCAGACAGTAGCCTATAATTTTCAGTCCGTTTCTCAAGAAGAGGGTAACTAGCAGTGCGGCACTCACTACCTTTCACTCTGTCGTACTTTTCTCCCTTTTTATTCTTTCCTTCAAACATTTGTCTTGTCAATTTTCCTCTCTTAGACTCCTTTCTTGCCATTTTCCAATATAAAAGCAGTATTCCTGATGTATCTCGAGAAATGAAAACGGCTCACCTGAAATGGGCGAACAGATGAAGAGAACGGCAGATAAAGTTTGAGAGTGCTGTGGAGTGTCTGACAAAAGAGTGTGAAAGCTCTGGAAATCTGATGACCTTTCAAGCATCGGCTCGAGACAGATGGAGTAAAAGACTGATTAAGTGGAAAGAGAGAAACTCTTACCTTCTCTGGGGTGCAGGCCCACTGTCCATGCCTTCTACGGTCAAAGCGTAGTGACGCCCAACAGTGAGCTCAACACTTGGTGCCACCGTAATAACCCCAGTGCTGTGAAAATAAATTCATTCATTATATCACGATGAACGCTTTCATTAAAATTGCTAAAGTCAAGGTAGTACATGAATTTCACACAGTCTTTACACAGCTTGTGTCCTCCATCAGGCACAGAACTGAGGGGTGTTTTCACAAAGAATGCTTTGCGGCTGCTTATTGCACCATGAATTGTGTATCATTTGCAACAACTATCTGCTGCGTCTCAATGTCTGACTCACAAAAAGTAATTGAGCAGAGCTTTATTTATTTATTTATTTGTCATTAGAAAACTGTCATTGCATCCTGTCACTGCATCCCAAAATGAACGAGTTTGAGCGGACACCCCTTATACCCCTTAAGTGCTTCAGTTACCACCAACTCTCTGAAGACTAATTATTTCACTGTAACTGCACGTGGCTATTAGTGCTGATCTTTGTGAATCGGACTGATTTTGCAACGAGGTTCATTTGCATAGAAAAGGGATTTCCTGCTAAACGCATGCATATTACCTCATTTAAATACGGGCAAATAGCAAAGGAGCACCGAGACACTATTTGCTTAGCGGCGCAGTGAGGGGTGCATTTCACCCTTTGAGGGTGCTTTTAGGATTACACGGTTTCTTTTTGTCTTGTTTGCATAGGTTTAGCGGCTGCAAAAGCCACACAATCCTTTTCTTAATTTGCCCGTGAGTGAAGATCATGCAGGTTTTGGCAGTGCTCAATCACTGTGCGCCGAAAACGGAAGAAAATGGACTTAAACGTAAAACTACGCTTCGGGTTGGGGGGTCACACAATAGTATGGAGAGTTAAATGTGAGCTGTTACCCAGACTGTATTTATTATTAGAAGCTTTTCCGGTCTGCCAGACGCGCGTGAGTAGGATGACTGAAAAAAGCATCTGAAACGCCTCCTGTTTGAACAAGCCTCTAGAGGTGCTGGTAAGAGCTTTTTTTCTTAGCTTTAACAGAGCCAGGCTAGCACTTTCCACCTGTTTTCAGTCTCAATGTTAAGATAAGCTTATTGATGGCTGGCAGTAGCTTCATATTTAGATTACAAACATAATTGGTATTGATATGAAATAAACATTTTCATAACTATTACAATGCACGTGATATGTTTACCTTTTACCAATAAGAAAATGTCCCTGGTCACCAGCTAAGATCCGATAAGTGACCCGGCCGTTGGAACCTGCATCAGAGTCGACTGCTGCCAGCTGGGGGAGATACACAAACACACACAGGTGTCTAAACACTCACCATCATATGAAGTGTAATACGTATATTGCAAATACTACACACATCAGAACTGTAATACATAGTGTGTGTTTCGCAGTGCGTACCTGTAACACTGTTTCTCCAGCGTTCATATCAGTAAACAGATTGACATTATAAGAGGCATTCGCAAAAGTCGGAGTGTTGTCGTTAGCATCCAACACCGTTATCAGCACGGTAACCGGCACGCTCTGCTGGACTCCGTCTGACGCTAAAAGCTGGAGAGACACAGAGAAGAAGAAAAATGACAAGAGCAAATATATTTTTTTTACCTTCCATGAGAAAATGTTCCACTCAGCCGAGCTACAAAAAGCCACCTTTTGAGAATCCTGGATGGGCGGACTCAATACGTCCCCATGACATCTTGATAGTGCCTGTTTGTTTCCCCATTTCTTTTGAGGTAGAGTGGTTCAGTGTTTTTGCAATCTAAATCCCTGTTTTGAGTTTATTTATGTGTGGGTGCAACTGAAAACTCTTGAACCTATCAGTCCCGTCTGTCACTCGCCTTTATCTTATTTCATCTTCACAATTTCCTCTCAATGATTGCTGATTCCCACTGCGTTTAGTGTGTATAAAGTCTGCGTGAAATATGTATCAAACAGAGAAACATTGGACAAACATTTGTGTCCAATTAATCATAATGTTTCAATGTGCATTACATTAAACTTCAAATACGTTCATATTATGTATCACTCAATTGTTTTTTTGTATTGTATATCGTTTCAAATTAATTTCTTCAATTTAGCAAATACGCTTGTTCACTTTCTTGTCTTCATGCTAACCGAAGCTAACTGCCTGCTAGCGTACAAACATGAGAGCACTAAGCGAATAAGCATGGTTCCGAAATGATGTAGTTATTCATGCAAGCAGAACTTATCTATCCTGTCAAATGACATAATGTTCCCTGTAATTTTAGCTTTTTAGACACACACAGAAAAAAGCAAACATCCGCTATGCAATTTGGCGTTTCTGAAATGTTGCAAATACTCAGCGATAGTGAGAGGAAATTCGAAAACTCAAAGTTAAGTAGGCTGACTGGAGATTTCATAGCTGGCAAATAAGCTTAGAACGAAATGAAAAATAAAATTCTTCTCGACAAGGCTTTTGTCATGATCTTGGTCTCCTCTGTCATTCAGCACACAAACATTAAAAATAACAAATTAAATGTGTCAATGTAAATATCCATCCATGATGCATATCAAAGTGCATATCAACAGACGCGACAGAAGCTCCTTCACTGAAGCAATCTTCTCAGGCGCAAACTCATCTGCCAAGGAGCTGATTGACTCCTTTAAAATGAAAATCATCCTCCAGGTCTCGTGGCTCTCTCTCTCTTTCTCTCTCTCCCTCCTCCTCCTCGAGTTTAATTTCTCCTGCAAGGCTTTCATGATGATTACTGTACACCTCTGCCTTTCAATCAATACACCAGGCTTTCTGCTTTTCCCATCTTTAACTTCCAAATAGATGCATGTACACACAAGGATTCATAAACTCATACAACATGCTGCTTTTCACACACATGCACGCACACTGCCAGCATGACCAGGCTGAACTGATTGCTGTATGTAACGAAACAATGCTGCACATCATATGGTGAGGCACACCCAGACAGGGGTGGAAGTAAAAAGTCAAGTTACAAGCAAAAGTCAAAATACAGTTCAAAAGTATTTGCATCAAATTAATCTGAAAGTAGTAAAGGGAAATGTACTCAAGATGCACCATTTCACAATATTTGGCAACGGGCAGCCTCACTGTGCCCTAAATCAGCGAGAGGGAATGGTAGGTTGCAGGGGAGAAGAACAGCAAAAGAAAGGAGGGAAAAAAGGTGGACCCGGAACAACACAACCATAAAGAGCGTCAGAGTGGCTGACAGAAACAGAGAAAATGGAAATAGGTAAACACAGAGAGACAGCCACCGCTGTAATAAGCCTTGTTTTCTAAACCTATTTCTGCATTGAGCTACTGAGGTACTGGCCTGCATGCAGAGAACTAACCAATAACTCATGAAATCCCTGCTCATGCTCTTACAAATGTATAGAGAAGCAGTGCTAAATACAAAATGAAACACATATTTAAACATTAGTAGATTTAAACGTCCCCGGTTTACGAAAAGACACGATTGTCCACTTTTGTCTCTTTTCTTTTCATATCTTTAATTCTTTCTGCTTCCCCTCCCCCTCCATCTATGTCGCTGAAACATGAACGACTTTGTGGAGCTACAGGTACATAGATGCCTGACACATTCCTGTTCTCTCTCCAATCTATTCTCTCCTCTTATTTTGCCTCCTGTTTGCACCTCTTCACAAGATAAGAGTCTCTTTTTTCAAGACCACCACTAGGGTTTTTACCTCCGAATTGAGGCGAGTTATTCAAATACATCAGAAGCTCATCTCTCTTTCCCTCTCCCGCATACATATCGTATATAATGCACCCTAATGCAAAGGCTCTAGAGTACCGTGAATGTGTAGGAGTCCTGTGTCTCTCTGTCCAGCGGCTGCACCAGGGTGAGATATCGCCTGATTCCAGTTGCAGACACAGCGAAAACATTAGCATAGCTGTCCAATGAGAACTGGAGTTGAGGGTCCCTGGTCTGTTGGAGAGAAAGAAAGACGTTGAGGGGAACAGAAAAGACATTAAAGTCTTTACATATTTTCTTTTTTTAACCGAGGAAGGGTGCTGTTGAAAGTCCACTGTATTGCTGGCAGAGCACACATAAAGCTGTAGCTCATTTACACCTGACAGCTGCCCAATAACCACAGCGATGACATGATGGTTGCTAAGCACCTTAATTGGTTCAATTAAAGGGATACACACATGTGAGGGGATTGGATGCTTGATTAATCTACAGTGAATAATCAAAAGAGCACATAACAAAAGTGAGACACATTTTACGAAAGCAGCAATTATCTCTCTCTCTCTCTTTGAGAAATTATTATATTTTCCAAATTAAAAGGAAAGTGGAGAAACAGAACAAATTCAAATGTTTCCTAAACAGCTGAGAGCAAAGACGTGCTTAGACAGGAGAGGGGGAATGAAAAACATCTCAGACGTTTGCTTGACATAAAAATTCTCCTGTGTGTGAGCTGTGTGTGTGTGTGTGTGTGTGTGTGTGTGTGTGTGTGTGTGTGTGTGTGTGTGTGTGCGTGTGTGTGTGTGTGTGTATTATACTAGTGATGGAGAGGCAATCCCCAGCCAAGTATTCCTCTGACATTCCCCACACAGCCCCCTCCTCTGTATATGTATGTGTATGAGAGTATGTGTGTGTGAGCTCTCATTCTAGATAAGGCTGGCTCAGCAGGGTAGGAGGGCTGATAATATTGTCGATGTAGCCAGTGTGGATATTGAGTCATAAATAAACACACACATACCCCGTCGTATGCACACACATAAATAAAAATGACGGATGGCACATAAAAGTAATTAGGACTAATCATCATTGTTGGTACTTAATGCTGGAGGAAAGACCAGGGTTAGCAATATTTAAAATAACTCAACGTATAGCAATCTCCACACACACACACACACACACACACACACACACACACACACACACACACACACACACACACACACACACAGTCTCAGGATCATCCTGAAACACACACATTATCCCTACTAAGCTCATTCCCTGCTGTGGGGGTCTTTTAGAAAGCAATGAACCAAAGCTTGTTTTTGTCAAGACGCCTATGCTACATCTTCAACAAACTAAGCTCTTGGGAAAGCAGCGGCGATAACAATGCTGCAGCACTGTAAATTCTTACATTATCACAGAGAAGCAATTTAAGAGGGAAATGGTTTTACCATCCAGATTCACAGAGACATTAGATAGGGCACTTCACACACTGCAAGCAAGGCACAAAGTAGAGATTCAGGTCACAAAGAAGGGCTGAAATGGACACCTCAATGGTTTGCTCCTTCCAGGAGTTCCCACGGTTTTAACAGTCACCATGCTGTAGCTTTTGTTTTCATGGTGATTTAATTGTGTTGAAGAACAGGAATTGGCTCGTTTATTTCTGTTAGAACACGTGAGACCTCGAGGAAAGTTCCAAAGTGCCAGAATATAAGGATATACCTTCATGGTTTATGATAACAAGTGACTGCTGGCTAAACGCCGCCTTCAAATCGCAATTGTCCAATCATAGCTTTGCAATTGTAACACAGTATGGCGGACCTGTCTCCATATATTAGAGTGGTGGCCATGGTACTGTAGTAAGACTGATACACCACACCTAAAGAGTTTGGAGGGTTGTGTCTTTTGATTTATACATTTATCGATGTATTTTGCTCTACAAAGTCAAAAACAAAAGAGCAAAAGCTGAAGGAATACAACATGAACTGTTAATGTGGTGATGCTCAGCTAACAGACAGTTTCTTTTTATTCCAGCAGGCAATCTCGAGTAGATGTCTGTTAAAAATAGGACCCGTTTAAAATGAAACAAATGTAGTAATAAATCGAGCAGTAATATTACCGTAAACAGTGTAAGTGCCATGCGATAAGAGAGAGCTCCGCAGGCGTATCAACCGTAACTAGGGGAACTGAGCGAACGGTCAATTTCCATCTCGGCAATTGTTACATGGCAGGTCTTGAATGCCAACTAAAGCAAATTATTAACAAGTTGTCTTGAAACATTGGGAACCCGGCATTGAAATTAAGAGCAAATCAATGCACACTAGTTTTTGTTGTCAAAGGCACAGCCCTCGTTAACATCAACCAGTTGAAGCAAAAGGAGGTAAAGGTATGAAGAACAACCTCGGCTGATACCTACAGGCATCTCATTGGATGTCAGCTACAAAAGAAGTAGATGCAACAAATCATACAAAATTTGGATACGGTTTTCATAAACACTCGAATGCAATGCATTTATTTGCACAAAGGTGTATTTGCGAGATGTGCGTATTAATGCTATAAACAATGTTACATAACATTTTTGCAAAACAAATATGCCATATATTTACAAAAGCATTATTCTTTCTCCTCAGTGTGATAATTTGATTAGTCAAAACACGAGTATTAATGTGCTTTTGATGTCTTTAGTCGATGACAGCTCTTTATGCCTTCATCCTCACCTCCTCCACATCGTTATCCAGAGCAACGATGGCCAGCGGTGCAGACAGGCTGGCACTGGTCGCTATGGTGGTTCCCACTGGTGATGCTTCACTGACGTAGCCATGGAAACCAGCCTCCAGGAAGTAGGGTGCCTGGTTGTTTTCATCCAGAACTTCGATTTGGAGGTTGGCAAAAGCTGGCAAGGGGTGGCCGTTGTCCTGCTCTGCCTAAAGGCGAGGGAGAAAATACATCTTAATTTTGGCTGCAATGCTTCACCTTCAAGCACCGTTTTTTTGTTTACTACTCTTTTCTGCTTTATACCTAATTTATGCTATTTTCAATCTTGTTTGTTTGTTTTCTGATGACCCTGAAGAAGGCGAAACCTGAAATGTATTGGTCTTAACAAAAAGGTTGTTCTATATACTATAACATAATTTGACTTTTCAGACTTATTCTCTCCTCCATGCACCTTGGAATTAGGCAAAGTTAAGCCAATCTATGTCTTCTGATCAGATTGAGTTATGAATCAAATTCTCCTCAGTTTCTTTTTCTCACATCTCCCCTTCAACTCTCTCACTCCACCCTTGAGAAGGCTTTTGGCTTTCTCCCTGTGTGGAAAGTCTATTACAGACCATATCCTGTAATTTCCCGACGGTTAAAAATGGCATCCAGAACGTCGAGTTAAATTATTGTGGAACACAGTGTTCATTCCCAACCTCCCCCTGTAACGTTAATCTTGTTCGAATGGAGCTTAAGGACAAACTCGGCTATTTAGAGTTGATTGAAATGTGCCAATCTAAAACACATACATATAAACCGACTATAGAACGGTTTGATTGCCTGTGTACCTGTGTGTTTTCTGTTTGTTTATCTCTACTCTCCGATGCGTCTTTTTTTCTGTCAGGGGAGCCTACTTGCTCCCCTGAGTTTCTTCCTCCTCTTACCCTCATTCATTAGTTCATGTGGGGTCAAACAGCTTTACCATCCCAATAGTACACCGAATGCAGTGTCATTTTGTAAAAACAATAACTCTACACTCATATACGCACACTTTTAACTCCAGCAAAAACCTTCTATAGAGGGAAATTTGCATTTTAAATTGCAGTAGAGCCAAACCTGATGTATGCTTGGTGGTCTAATTCCATTACCAGCCTAAGTGAGACAAAAAACACCTTCACACAGCATGATATAGATTGTGCTAATGCATCACAATTACTGGCACTTAATATGTTCTTGGTAAACTATTTTTAATTGACAGAAACCAGGAAGCCCCTAATAAATAAAGTGAGGAGGAGCAGCTGGTCTTTATTTAAGATAACAGATTTTCTGATCAACAGCTTGATGGATATTTGGGGGTTAAGTGCAATGAAAAAAAAGCACAGCACATTTAGGGAGCTGTCTCCATAAGAAACATGCTGGTGCGGAAATCAAGTTAAGCCTCCTCTTTTTGCAGTCCCAGTGTTTCTCACCTTGATAACCAGATCAAATCTGCGGTAGAGTTCTCTATCGATGGGCTTTAGAATCAGGAGCTCTGCTGTGGTGCCGTTCAAGCTGAAATATTCTGCATAGGACTCTGGTTTGCCTAAAAGAGAGAGAGAGAGAGAGAGAGAGAGAGAGAGAGAGAGAGAGAGAGAGAGAGAGAGAGAGAGAGAGAGAGAGAGAGCAGACAATAGGACACAAACAGTAAGAACTGAGCAAAGAGAATTTACAAAAGTGGGGTAGTGTGTATGTGAGTGAGGGAGAGACATCAATAATTGGTTTAAGAATCAATAAATGTTTGCCTGGTGGGTGCCTAGGGTGAGTATAAAAGATACAGGGAAGAGGGGAAAAGGGGGGGGAGAGCAGAATGGCTAGTGTTCCCAGTTCTCATCTCTGCTCTCAACAGGTGGGAATGCACACACACACGTAGACACATACGTATATGGCGCTTTAGAATGCTGCATTGGTCGGTGGGGAAATCATGTTTTGGTGAGATGAGCAGCAGCGCAAGCACACGTGCACAAGGCAGCATCAGTCCCCCGAGATCTGTGGTTACGGATGTTTGTGTGAGTGCCTATCTTCTTCTTCTTAAGGTATGCTCCCTTGTCCACGAATCAAGCAACTTTGCAACAGCACGTTCTTTGAAATTATGAGCAATTACCAAAATGCTTTTGTCTGATGAAGACCATTAATACTAAAATCCTCTTTGAACATAAGCTTATCCAACAGATTCTCTCCTAATCCTTACTAAGAAAGAATATATTCATAGGAGGAGTCTGGAATATGTCATTAAGTTATGTTAGTACATTTTTTCAGACTATGCAGATCCTAGAGAGTCAAACTCAAAGCGTTTTATTTCTTTGCATTCACAATTTGAATTTGACTTTCAACTTAGGTAGTGTTCACTGTTTTATTGTAAGCATTTTATCCTTTGCAAACTGGCTATCAGCATCCTGTAAACAATGACTTCCCATACAGCAATACTCTTCAGAATTAATCTTGCATCTAAACATTTAAGTGCCTTACTCAAAAACCTTACAATCCTTTCCTTTCAATTAACAATTAGGCCCCAGGCTAAAGGAGCCCTGAGATCACAGATCTGCATTACCACGATTTGGTTGTGTAAAGCCCCATGTGAACAAATGTGTAGATGTCACTGGAACTTTGAGTTCTGTTGCTGTTGGTAAATCAGCCGTTAAATAATGTCTTCTTTATATGTGACCATTCAGGGACAACATTTGTGATTTTGCATGTTTCTTTTGCTTTGAACGTTCAAATTCTAACATTTTGTTTCTGTTATATAGATAAGAGCAGCTATTAGGGTATATGTACGTTTATACAGCAATATAGCATACCTTTTAGTGAAATCAACTGAGAAAGGTAAAGCAAAAAAAAGACAAATATCTGTTTTCGGCTAATACAACAAATTAAATACTGAACAAATTCTTATGTCATCATATTTTTTTCACATAAGATACAAATATATATTATTACCACCTCACAATCCTGCTCATTGATTTGCAACACTGTAGCCTATAATGCTCTACATCTGTTGGTGGCACAGACATGTATATTATCAGGTAGTATACTAGTGATAACCAATCAGAAGCCAACACAAAGTAAACCTACCAATGAGGAAGGAGTAGAGAATGCCCGGCCTGTCAGAGGGAGGTTGTATGTTTCTGTCTTGGTCCACAGCATGAATGGGTGGAGTCACATTGACGGGATTCTCCTTATTCTGGAGACAGAACCAAGGAGGGCGTTAAAGTTGAAGATCACTGTCATCACTTGCACATATGACATAACAGATAGAATAGTATGAAAACACATCAGAACTAGCAAAAACAGTAAAGAGTCATTTTGAACATTGCCTATACTTTATGGAGTTACATTTTGTGTGAATGAAAAACAAAGATAGATCATATTCAAACAAGCAAACTTGTAGAACATGTTCAACTTGTCACCAACAGTGCCGGCTTTAATTAAAAAACGCTACTGCTTCAAAAAATAGCTATAAAGAAAAGGGGGAAGGATATACAAAAATAGAGTTGTTCTAAGGTATGAAGAAAAGCTTTACCTAAGCTATTTATGTATGTAACAGAAGACTCGGAGCATGGCAGCAAAGCAAGAGGGAGTTAAACAGGAGGAATAGGAGAGAATCAAGTATACGTTAAATAACATTTAGAGCATGCATGGACGTGTACGCCTACACAAACAAATCTGTCTCATTCAGGAGAACCAATTCATAACCAAGGACCAATTTTTATTGTGTATATGCATTGGACTGCTCCGTACACATGCACATACTGTATGAGTCTGCAGGTCTGGATCCCTATCTGTATGCTAGTGTAGCCAGGCTATAATGTTTACTTAGAATAGTGTAATATGCTGAGGTGGTGGGTAATACAAAGACCACCACTGGGGGAAACATTACATGTCAGCAGGATAAAATCTACAATCACTAAAGCTATAAATGTCAAGCCAACACACACACACACACACACACACACACACACACACACACACACACACACACACATATTCAATGTACACAATAGAGCGCTCATACACCTGCTGTCATACAATACTTTACCACCGCACCTGTCGTGCAGCACTTAAAATCTACAAGCCATCATGGAGCTATATCTCTTTGACTGTCACTGAGAGGGGAGGGGAGCGGCACACAGACAGAGAAGACGTTATGGCACGTAATGAGGTGGAGTAAAAGAGGGTGTAAATATATGAAGGGAAATGAATTTGCCAGGAGTTGATGGTAAACAGGGAGCTGAGGCAGATGTAACAGCAAAGAAGAAAGGGGCAAAGAGAGTCAGGTCACTGAGAACACTGAGGTACTTTAAATGTGTGTTAACAATGACAATTATCAAACACACTACTTTACAATGGAGAGAAAAAAGAATCCCACTGACAACAATACAGGAGTATAATAGCGTCAGAAGTGACAGTGAGTAGTTAAAATAAGAACGATCCTGTGTTAAATGTAAGGTGTAAGAAGTTCAACTCTTAAAAATTAAAATAGTTGATGTCTGACAGTAGACAGTCCCACTCAGTGTCACCAACTAGCAATTAAGGGCACTGCTGACCAACACTGACAATTATTCTTTTTCAAGAATTCCTTCAAGATGTCAAATGTTTCATGGACTGGTAAACAAGAAACTCAAAAAGGATAATTTGATCCTTGAATGCCCACTCCAAAGTTTGATCACCCTCCTACTCATACTACAGAAATATCATTGACCTTTTCACAAGTGTAAAGTGCATGCGGTGCATAACACGCAGAGAGATCAGCCTCAAAATGCCACTGTTTAGGGAAAGAGAGCCCGCAGACGGGACTTTGAGATACGTCTACATTGGCACACACAGACACGCAAGGCAGACAGAGCGATGGCTGTGAGCTTTCTGGTCACGGCTGTCCGGCCAGTAATCGCGTTGATGCAAGGTCTTCATCTGCCAATGTTTCCTGTCTTTTATTTATTTATTTAACACTGCCTCCGTCATTTACAAATGCTGACTTGGAGAAACAGGGGTTCCCAGCACGAGTTTGTGAACTGTGTGAGATAAGTTACCCACAATTACCAAAACTGAACCCACTTAATGACGCATGCCCAATATGTGGACCCTCAGCATCTCACAAGCTGGGCAGGGGATGTTAAAAGACTGTTTACTCCCTGGGCTTTGAAGGCTTAATGACAGAATCATGAAGGCAGCTAGAATCAGCAGGCAGAAAATCAGCAACAGGTCTCCAACATGAAAGCTCCTCAGACACTACAACAACAGCAGCCACCTTGCAAATGTGTGTATGGGGGTGGAATCGGCCTTTTATATACAATGTGGAACTAATGAGCAAATGAGCAGCAGCTGTGCAGGCAGGTGGCTGATCGCGAGAGCAGCGAGGTAATCAATAGAGGAGGGAAAAACCCTGCTTGTGGTCAGGTGAGACTGAGCTATACGGCAGCACATGTCAACACATTATTTGTGGTGCAAAGGAGACTCGGCGCTCGCCTATCACATAAAAACATAAGATATTCTCACAATGAGGTGTAGTCGGTGTTGAAAGCAGCTTCAAAATAAAGTTAGAGCATATAGTGATGTGGTCGTTGATGCTTTGTTCATCGTTACGTAACTCATAGGCAATCACTTGCCACGCAATGACAACCTAAATAATTTGGTCAGGTCTTGGGAGAGTTGTTTACTGTAATGTTCAATAATCTGTTTTCCCCTCACAGCTATAAATGTCTGAGTTGCAGAGGCAGCAACGTTTTTGAAGTGCATGTGTGAACATGGCCTGACAGCCAACTCCTCGGCATAAATGACCAGCCTTTTGGTGTGAGAGAGAGAGAGCGAGAGAGAGACACAGCCTGAGAATAGTTATGTTGCCTCTAAGGCTCTGAGGTTGTCATATCGTATCAGTCTGATTAGGACTCAAACTATTATAGTGCCTTGACTCTCCTCTTCATTCATCCCTCTCCTCACTTCACCTCGCCATCTTCCGTATATCCCAGCGACAGAAAAGAGCTGCTGCCCTTTCCACATATCTAATCACATCTCCAAATGATATCTATCTATCTATCTATCTATCTATCTATCTATCTCCCTTCATCAACAGTTTGAGGAGAGCAATTGTAAACCCTGAGTGTCCATTATATAGGGGTTCATTTGAGCAGAATGTCAGAGTACTCATGTTGGATCGCTTCAAAGTTTAGGAGTGTCCATATAGCGCTGGGTGCAGAGATTTTTACTTTAAAAAAAAGAAAAAAAACGCTACATGGAGACTCAGCCTTAATCAATCAAATCGGGCCCCTGAGAGACAGCTGCTTTGAAAAAGATAGCGGTGCATTCAGGCGGACCTAATGGGAGAGACCATGCTGTTGGCATAAACACATATTTATTCAAAGGACCAGAGTTTGTTAAAGTATATGATTGTTTTTAAATAAAGCTTTGGAGCTTTTGCGTTGCATCTCGCAGTTAGTGTGTCTCCTTGGTCTCGGCTATCTTGTTTATTTTGACTTTGAATATCAATAAAACCTCCTCTGGAACTGAATGCGCTGCGTTTTAATAGTTGTCAAATCTTTCATCATAAAGGTTTAGACCCCATTTAATGGTCTCGTCTGTTGTCTTTTTTTCTATTTTTACTAATAGACCTTTTCACAGCAGATATTTAGACTTGAAACACACAGGTGTACCTAATAACATTAACGATGGCTCTGTTAACGATGGGCGATGCAGCCGTCATTAACTCTATCAAATACACCTGCACATTTTCTGCTTCAACGCGTCAAAACGTCTGCGTTCCATAAATATGACCATCTGCAAAGGTCCCAACTCCTGTAATGAACAGAGTGAACATCACCAATAGAAAGGAGACGCAACGCAACCTCAGTTTGTCTGAATGATCCCATGTCTCTTTACTCCTGTGCTGTTGTGAGATTGTAAATCCTGAAACCAGTGAAGCATCTTGAGTCGGCAGCGGTTGTGTGTTGGGAGCAAATTGACAAGTGAGAAGCAATCTTTCTGTTCGATGCAACGTGTTTTATACATCACTTCAGATATTAAAACCTCAAGTATTTTCCAGCATAATGTTTCTGTGTCTGTCTCTCTCTCTCTCTCTCTCTCTCTCTCTCCCCTTTCCTCCCCGTTTTATTTCCCCCTCTACATCTCCATCGTAAACCCTGTCCTTGTCTGCGTACACTTGCTCCTTCTAAAAACCACGAGGTGTAAAGTTGATTTACTCCTGTTGTTCCTCTCTGTGCCTCTCTCGGCTTGGAGAAAATGTTGTGTGTGTGTGTGTGTGTGTGTGTGTCTGTAAGAGTGTTTGTGAGAATGAGGAGAGATAAGAAGAGGTTTTAAGGAGGAGAGAGAGTGTCTGGAGTAAAGTGAGCACATGTGTGCGTGTGTGTGACAAAGATCTATAAAAACAAAGAGATGAAGTAGAGAATGTCCAGCGAGGCATGACTGCTCTACTGGCTTGACACGGTTCTGGGTGAGTGTGTGGTAAAGGATGAATGCTCTGCTGACTTGTCAGAGTTGAGATTTTTGCCTGCAGCAACTTTGTCTCATTTACAAGGTGGTATTGTATTTCACTTTTGATAACGTCTGCCAAATGCCTGAAATACAATATTATATATACAGCTGTGTAAGCATGAATGCATACTATACGGTGACTCACTTTTAAGTAACACTTGTTTATACGCAAGAAGTTACAAACAATAAGAGACTAACTTTGACTGTTCAAATCAGTCTCTCGTGGCAATTGAATACAGCAGCGTTCCTCCTAATTACAGAGCTGTCCAACATATTTTTCCCATACATTTTGATTTGGAAATGTATTAACTTTTTTCACGAGGAAAGTTTAAAAAAACAACAACCAATAAATCATGTGTAAAAAAATACACTCCTTTTAGCCAGCTGTTCATGCACACTGGAGGAAGGGCTGGACACATATCAGAAAGACCAACCCTCATATCCTACATGTCATTAATAATCAGCCAGACGGGGCTGGAGGAGCATTCTTTTGAGTGTAGCTGGGGATTTGAGACGCCACCCTCCCTGAAGTCAATCAGAGGTTAAAATGAAATTCCAACAGATTTTACATGAAGCATAATTTAGCTCTGACCATCAGTAAAACGCACACGTACAGACATTCACGGCCTGAATAAATATGGAGCCATAATTAAATTGTTATTACTGTTGATACTTTGTTTTGTCACTTATGAATTTGTACTTGATTAATTAAAATAATATGATGAAAATGAGTCCTTCACAGTAATTTATTTTCTTCAATTGATTAGACGATTGTTGGGCCTTTATTGTAACAAGCTTCCCCTTGACTGCTCCCAGGCAGTTGGGGAAGTTCGGAAGCTTATGGAAGCCTCCCGCGATGCTCTGCCAGTTGTATTGTTCGGGGAAAGGCATGTAGAATACTCCTGGACCATGACACACTGTATTACCTCACACACACCTTTCACTAGTTTTGGCATTGTACAGTAACCAATCCTGCAGCTAAAAGTTATCAATCTCCTGTTGACAGATACCTGATTAAATATAGAGAAATAAAACTCTTTGGTGGACACAGGCCCTAACTGCAGGCATCATACAGACACGTTATACCATGTTTGAAAGTTCAGAGGTCATCATTTCTCCATGGCCTTAGCATTCGTTAAACTGCGTGCAGTGCAAAGCCCATAAAAAACCTTCCATTTTAACTATAAATAGGAGTTGCGAGGAGATCAGCTTTCACTGTCCCACAGAGACAAAAAAAACATGTCCTCTGCACCATACACACAGACACAATGCAGTGTATATTATAGCTACAAAACAGCCACACACTTACCGGTTCTGTCAGCTCCAGTACATTCGCCCTGTACGTGATGGGACTACAGTCACGGGTGTTTCCAACAAGCGTACATGGTAGAAACATGGGACCCATGTCGTCACCGTCCAGTACATCCACAGTGAGAGTGGTGGTGGCCGTACGGCGCTCACTGGGATAGGGGGCTCGGTCCTACACAGACACAGAGGTGTTATATTATTTTGGGATAATACTGGAATTTCTTTTGTAGATATTTGCATATCTTCATCTTCAAGTCTGGAATAAAAAATGACTACTGTGTAGTCCTGCTGAATGTTTTCAGAAGAAATAAATAAACAAAGCTGCAGTGCACACCTTAAACAGCTGGTGTCTACTTAACTTACCTCCATTAAAGGATATTAATTGGACAGACATGTCAGGAAGCGCTACTACCTAACAAGGCATTTGAGCAATAGATTAAATAAACATAATTCAAGTATTTTAATTATCAATACAATATAAAAGATTCACAATTGCGCTGCGGCTCTCACTCCTGTTCGTAGCTATTCACTGAATGGTCGGAAACTTTTTAAAGAATTACATACGGCTCACCACAACTCTGGATTCATTGAAGAATATAACTTAGATGAAACAGATAAAGTACTTAAACCAAAGTCTAAACCATCTCTGTCCACTGCTGCATAGCACATAAAAGATTTTTCCCGCTGAGAGCGTCAACATTCTTCCTTTTAGCAGTCCAATCAAACGCAAAGGATTTTAATTAAATCCTTTGCGTAATTACACACCGCTCAAATATTCCGTTTCACTGTGGAATGCTCACAGAGGCTAAAGATACTCTAACATCCGTTTCAGTGGGACTTTAAGACTTCAAAACAAAAACAAAAAACATGACAAAAAGGGGTATTTAAACAAGAATATAACCACTTTGTAAATGCTATCTGAATGAATGAATGTAGCAGCATATTCACACAAACATTATCCTGTCAACATTCTAGTGGAAATGTTTGTGTAAAGGTTTCAGGCCTTTGAAAAATCCCACACCAAAATGTATGACCTTGATGCATACATAATCATGAATGAAAAATTATTAATTTAGGTGCACACTATTACGTTTTTATTTTTCGAAAGAAGACCTTCACGAGAACTAAAGCTGAAATAGCTGGGGTTCAGTGAGGCCCCCGGAAACTACTAATACAACTACTAATACAACAAGAGTGATTACAACATGTGTAATCACTCTTTTGTGAACACATTTCTTATTCCAGTGGCAATGATTACTTGTTGATCTGCTGTTGGTGGTTTATCTGCCATCCAATTACATACAAAGGTAGCTGCTCTGCAAATTCACAGGAAACAGGCCGATTTATCTCAACGGTCAATATAACTGCTCTGTTTTTATTTAAAGATAATTAAGATATACACAAACATTTTTATGATTTATATTTCGTAAAGCTCAGAACAAAACAGTCAACACAGAGAATCAATGGGAAACTCAAACTCTCTGAAATTGAATAATCAATGCAACCATCACATCTCCACCCTAAACCTCTGACGATATATCCACTATTTCAAATGTGTGCAATTATTCTATTCACTTTTGAAAGAAATGTACAATTAGTTGTCAGGAACATCCCTACAGAACCATGTTAGCTTGCTGTCTCCCTTTGCTTGCTTCCTTGATATCTACACAGAGAAGTGGAAGCAATATATATATATATATATATATATATATATATATATATATATATATATATATATATATATATTATTTTTTAAAGACTTACATTTGCCTGTATGATGACCAGGTACCGTGTTATCTCCTCATAGTTGAGTCTTTCTTTGAGAACTACAGAGCCAAACAGTGTCAGAGGGATGTCAAACGTTCTGTTGGTTGTCTGAAACACAAACATTACAAGCATAGTGAGTCACTCACAGATACAAGTGGCATGGAATTGTGTCTTATTGAGGAAAATGGCATTATGAAAAAAGTAAATTGGGCATTTGAAATAAAAAATGAGGTTCTCTCAAACTTTGTTTTTACAACATTGTATAGTTATGAGTTTAGTTTGAATATATTTTTGCTCTATTTTGCTCTTGTTTATGTTATTTGTTTACAAATCTCACAACTTACTTAAAATACACATTAAAGTAGCTCGCCTAATCAAGCGTGAGACTGTTGATACAAAAGTGTGTAAAATAGTACAATTATACTGTGCAAGTTTTTTAGTAATTCAATTCATCAATCATTTTCTCAGTTTTTGAATTATTTTTCACATTGGAGGCATGCGAGAAAAACAAAGTTTTCTTCACAAATTCAAGGTACTACGGGGAGAGTAATTGATATACAAATGATCAATTTGGGCTGAAGTATTCGGTAGCACTTATATATGTAATAACTATACGCTATTTAGCATTAGTTAAGCATGAGTAAACACTTAATTCATCATTTATAAAGCATTGTTCCAACATGAACACTCATTAGTAACTCATTAGTATGCAATTCATGAACACAGTTATACATGTTTCATTCTTGATTAATAAGCTTGACTATTATGCGTTTCATGATTGGGTTTTCAAGTATTCCTACCGGGTCTTTCGGGTTGTACTGGATGGTGTACTCTATCTGTCCATTGGGACCGTCATCTATGTCTTTGGCCCCATTGTTCCCCGAGAAACCAGAGAAGATGGTGGTACCCACTGGCGTCAGCTAAAAACACACCACAGAGAGGTAGAATATCAGCATCTTTTTCTCCAAGTTCACACTACATGATGTCAAACACTTAAACACTTTCATCCTCTGTACCACTGACACTGAACAGCTTCTTTCCTGTACTGTTGTGTCTCGCCTTGCTGACATCTACTGCCTGCATGTGGCAGAGATAAGGGAGGGGCGCATTAAAACACTCTTCACATGAGTCTGGCCATGAGGGATCTTGATACCCCACTGTCTCGACAAAACAAACAGAAAATGACTCGCAGCTTTATGTTTATTGTGCTCAAATGGGGCTTGAGAAGGAAGCTCAGCTTGTAAATGTTTGTGTGCTTTCAATTTGCTTTGGAAATAAAATGAAACACAGGCAGCATTGCTTGTCTAACCGCCTGTCTGTCTGTGCCTCAGTCTTTATCTCTGTCACTACTGTGAATGCTTGCTACTCCTCATTGCCCCAACAAATTGAAGTTTTTAGATAAAAGGGTGAAATAAAATCATGTATGGTGTATGCTAAGAGTGTTGTCTCACAAGACAAAAAGACGGTGTGGGTGTCTTTATCTTTATTTTTTGGGTTCGATTTCAGTGAAATAAAGTTATGATAAAAACAGAAAGAGGTTAGAACCATAAATACTCACTGAGAAAAACAATATGATCTATCAGATTTTAGATATCAGACCTAAAATGTTGAGCAAACAAACAAACAAAATACTGAGACTAGACGGAGGAGCTGGGCAGAACATACAGTGGTGGCTGTTGAAGAACATTGTTTTAATGCCAAGAGCTATTTAATTTGCATTTTTTATCACATCAATGCTCATTTTAAGGTAAAACATGAAGACTTTTCCATGCTTAATAGTTTATTTTAGTAGCTAACCACCCTAACGCTGGCTACAGAGAACAAGCATCATGAGGATATACAGATGTTTGAGTCAGCTACTGTAACATTAGCTATTTTGCATGTGATCTTGCAACACATGATATTTCAACAGCTGGCGCCACATTGTGACTTTTAGTCAGATTGAGATGGCATGTACAGTATTGAATGGCAACAACAGCAGCAGCAGAACATCATTCTAGTTATTTAATGATGTGAAACATGTTACGGTAGCTGCAGACAGCTAGTGTGTCTGAAATGATGGTAACTGTCTCTAAAATGTGTAGAATGATTAATATATATTGTTTAATGCTTTTGGTTTTCTTTGCAAAAATGGTAAAAATATTATGAAATATTCAGATAATCTAAACAACTATGATATCCTTTGGCCAGTAGTTAGCAGGGCATTGTATACCTACTGTACATGATGTGTGATTAGAAGCCTATAACATACATACAAGCTCTTAATAAAAGCCATGTTGGTCTTTTTTTTTTACATTTATTTTAATTTACAAGTATTGAGGTTTTACTTTTGTGCTTAAAAGTTAACTTTGATTTTTACTGCAACAATATAACTCACTTTCTAGTCGAGGAGAGAGAAGCTAGATATTTTGACGGGTATTCAATTGAATTTTCTAAAAGAAATTCTTAACCTGAAAGTTGAACACTTGCCACAGCACATGAAAGGAAGAACTTTGCCAGCCATAAATTGCCATGCTGTATTTTTTTTTTGCCATGCGCCTTAGGATCTGTGATTATATGTCAAAACAGAAGTCTAATCTCCAGACGGCACGCAAAACATTTGAGATTAAGTTTAATTAAGCTGCTGCACCAATGATTTGTTACATCATTTCCCTCAACAGGGTTATCTCTGCCTCCCACTGATCACACAATGGTCTTCAGAAGGTCTCATGCTGTCACTTTGCCACTCGCGGATACGGCTCTAATGAAACAACTCCAGACTCCGACACCAGTGCCAACTCAGGAAATCAGCAACAAGGATCACCTTGTACCCAGAAACTTTCACGGTGAGCTCATAAACTGTGTCCTAGATGTTCTTATAAATAAACATATTGCCTCTCTGTGTGTCTTAATCTTTCACTTTTCTAGCACTCAACAACCGTTAGTAATAGACAAGTAAAAGCAGGTATAATGATGAAGCTGGATGTAACTCCTGATTCTCTCTCAATATTACATTTACTGCATTCGGTGGTCGGCGATCTGGGGGCAAACTAAAGTGAATTACACATAGCTGTCGGACTAATGAACAGACTTGCACTCAAATCTTAATTATTGCCCACATCAGAATAAATGAATTAATTTTTCTTTTTATTATTACCACCAAATTGACCACATTTACCTTGGGTTGGCACAGGAATCATATTTTAGAGGTTTTTTACGATGCATCTCCTAAATTGTACGGTGGTCGTTGAAGTGAGCGGAGGGAATTATTTTCGTAGGAGTAATGAGAAACTGGAGTGCTGTGAGAGGTGGTGGGGCGGAGGAGGGGGAGGAGGAGGAGAGACAACCAGAAATATATAGAGTGTGGCAGAGGAAAGGTGGGTAGGTTGAGAAAAGGTGACATAATGAAGAGCTGGGAGTGGTGAGGGGGCATGGAAGTGAGGGAGTGTGGGGAGCTGCAAAAACAGAGAAGAGAGGCCAAGAGAGAGAAAAAGAGGTGGAGAAGACAGATTGAGTTGGACAGGCTGTGGAATACTGTATAATGAGATGTTCTACTAGGTCTGCCGAGGTCCACGCTGGCAGCAGGCTACACGTACCCTTGTCCAGCTTTCAGTCTGTTCCTCCTCTGGTTAAATTATACTCCCTATACTCTGGGTGACACACTAACTTTGGGACTGGCAACTTAAAGACTATTCTGGAAGCCGGAGAATAAAAGATTTAGATCCTTTCCTCAACGCTTTTTTCCTGCTCACGGTTCTGCCCTTCAACATTAGTGTGACAGCAAAATGCAATGTACAAGACTATTTGGGGGGGATGTTTTTATTTAAAATACATTGCAGTATGTGCATGCACCGGGCTACATTGTCTGAGTGAAGGTCAATGCCCCCTTCTAAAGTGGCATTGTCAGACACATGACCCCCAGAGCATCATGGGAAAAGCTTGGTACAAGACACTGCTCATGCTGTGTACTGTACCACGCACCACTGTTACTCTGTAGCCCCCCTTCCTTTGCTCTCTAGTCTCAGACCCATGAGTCCTGTACCTGTCATCATGATAGACAGCAGCACTGCACTATAAGTGCAATAAATGGCTCTTGATTTGTAGGTGAAAGACAGTAAAGTGCTTCCACCACTTTTAGTATTATGTTTTTTTTTTGTTTGTTTTTTTACTTTGCTACATCTCTGTGAGATTGTGTATGTTTTTACTTCCTTCACTGTGTGTGTGTGTGTGTGTGTTTTACCTCACTGACGGCGACATAGTATCTTGGCTGTTGGAAATGCGGCGCATTGTCGTTGCGGTCTCGGACAACGATGCGTACTTCATGTAAAATCACCGTGCCGACCAGCTCGTTGGTGCACTGAACCTGAACCACGATGGACTGAATATACGAGGGCGGCTGGAAAAGAGAAAGCAGACGAAAAGATAAACTACAATTGTAAAATAGCAATGAATAATTGACCAAAAAATAAATAAAACAATTGCACAGAAGACTGCCATCCTCTTGTATTCAACTTTTTGTGCTAAATCAGACTTTAAAAAAAACATCAGATGGATTACTTTATGGAGCAAAAAACAGCAGGACGCTGGTTGTTTTTCAGTTGAGCTGAAGCCAAAACTTTCTGAGTTTTCCAAAATAGTGAACGTTGGAATAAGTGAGACAGCCATGAAAATTAGCTTCCGCTGCATTTATCGAGTGTAAGATAAAAACTAGACTAAACTAAGACACAAGCAGCGGTCCCCATCTGCTGAAACAACTTTACACTAGCTCTTAATTTGAGGTGTAGACCTGGAAAAAGTACCTGTGAGATTGTGTGACACAACAGATTCATTAAGATTTCAATCTATCTGACAATTAGGGGCCAAACACTTTTAAATAACAATTGAACAGGACAAACATCTCTTCAGAAGGCAAAAAGAAAAGTAGCTCAGCCGCCTTACATCTCTATCCAGAACACGTCCGGTGCTGTTGAGGTAAAGGGCTTGTTTGGAAGGGTCAAGGATCACCCAGTAGTCGTGGTTATCCCGTAGCGACAGAGAGATGGTGCGGCCCGGGCCCTCAGCCACGCCATTTATCTGCATGTTTTCCACCAATAACGTTCCTGGGGATACAATAAAAGCGCTCGCTTTAACCTACCAGCTCGAGAGAGACACACAAAAAAATAACTTCTGCAGATGTATAGGTTTGAATCTAATTGTATTAGTGAAGAAAGGGAAGCAGCACAAAGAGAACCCTCTGCTGATGTTCTGAACTAATCACAGTATATGCTTTAAGATGGCATGTAGGTTGTAGCCAAGGTCAAGAGGGAAGAGATGGAGACACACAAGCAGAAAGAGAGAAAGAGACAGAGTAAAAAGCATGTTGAACTAACATTGAATTAAGGCTGACCAGATATGGGGGCTACTCTGTTCTCCTTGTCAATACCAGTACATGGAGTACTTAAGACCAACTGGAACACAACATAAATTGAACATTTCAGATAAAGAGACATCATGAAAAGTAAACCCTTTGATGAGACAGATAGTACAGACGAACGGAAACTCAATGCATCAACTGTGGCAATAAAGCATTTTGGGAATAATTGATCAACGCCAAGCCAGGAGACGGTGTAGCAGAGAAGAGCAACGGGTCAAAGAAGCTCCGCTTCACAAGAAGAAGGAAAAAGGCAGATGGCGAGTCAGAAAGACATCTGTGTTAAACAGGAAACATCCGGACTTCATTGCTGACTGACAGAGTCAATGAAAACTGAGCCCTGTTGCCAAACTTCTCAAATGCTTTGCTGGATTTCCCTGTGAAGTATGTATGTTCTTCTTTCATGTGTTCATTCATGTATTTAATCAGTGTCATTTTTTTTTTTTTAAAGCAATTTAACCACTTGACTCTGTACAGCTTCAATGGGTGGTAGAGACTCATTACCAGGCCAGACACACTGCTTTATTAATAAAACAAACAATAACACACACAAATCCGCACAAATACAACTACATACACACACACACGCACACACACACACACACACACACACACACACACACACACACACACACACACACACACACACACACACACACACACACACACACACAACCACACACACTGAACGATCTCATATCTGATCTGCTAGACATAAATTTGGGTCATGGCCTTTTGTGCTACTATGGAAACCCTGTTAAATGCCTTGCTGCGATTTGCTGATGTTAAATAAACGGGGAAATATAATGAAATTGGTTTCTTTATATGAGAAATGGGATAGAAAATGGAATTCATTAGAGGAGCTTAATTCCTCGCCATATTGTGGCTATTTCTCTTCTGTTTTTTTCTGCTTCTGTCTTGCAAAATGAGTAAAAAAATTAAGAAGAAAGAGACAGATAGCACCAATACCTTGTGTGACTAATTAAATTCCATAGACCTGATAATAGAAATGGGCTCTTTTCTCAGTGACCTTACTTCATGGGATGTGTGACTGCATGCTGCACTCAGCAGCAGCATATTAAATTGACCCATGTGTTACAGCATACGGACAGAACGGCATGAAGCACTGAGCGGAGACAGAGAGCAAAGAGAAGGAGCTGTCCGAGAACAAGAAGCACAAAGAGCAATTAGAGAGCGAGAGGAACGAGAGAGATAGCAGAGGAAAGTGAGGCGAGAAAGATTGGGTTGAATGAGAAGCTGAGGGGAATAAACAGTAAAGAGAATATTAGGAGGAAATATCGCGAAAATGAGCATTGTGGCGGCACATTAATAGAATTTGTACAGGACATTAGCTTAACTGAATGTGGCGACAGGTACGAGCCGTGAACTGAAAAGTAATCGCCTCATCCACCTGCTACTTCAGCTGAAGTAAAGCCCTCGGTGTGTCTACCAGAAAGAGTGCAGACATCCACACTCCATCTATTTCATTGTTGCTTTTTAGAGTCATAATTCAGTCTTCATGGCAGTGTCATGATTTTCTGTATATTTATGCACACATGTCATAAGAATATGATGATGAATATTATGTATTTTTGTATTTTCAGCAGTAACCGTAACCATAACATGGAGTGAAATGCAGATATGTTTTCCTGCTGGAAAAAGCAGCTGGGATGCTTTTCTATCTACGTACAGAATAATAAAGAATGTATTTGGCTTTAGGACCCCATCATCAGTGGTCAAGCTAGATCAGCAAAGCGGAGTATATTTACAGCAGCACGTTAATAATGTTAGAGCAGTAAGCGAAGATGATTGTACACCATTACATGCAATTTTGTATGCTGATGGAGCCTGTATTACCTGCTAAATGATAAATGGAATATGTGATTGTGTATATTGTGAAGACCCCTGTGGAGATACTGATGTATCTTTGTGTGCTTCTGTGTATGTACGTATGTGTGCCCCACTCCCACATCGATCCACTCATAATCACCCTTTTACTTTATATTATTAGAATCTTTCAATATTATCTTCTTTTATGACATTTCCCTGAGAAAAAAAAAAATCCCTAACTTGTATCTTGTTCCTCTCCGTGCCTCCGCCTCTTTTCTTTCCTCAAGTGTCTCTCTCTCTCTCTCTCTCTCTCTCTCTCTCTCTCTCTCTCTCTCTCTCTCTCTCTCTTTTGCACACAACAACGAAAGATAATCACCCTAAAGCGAGATTCTCTATTAAATTGTAACATTATTGCACAGCCACGCAGCAGCACACAGCACTATGCATACAAGGCTTTTCAATACTAAATAACTTTCCGACAGCCCTGTTAGGAAGATTACCACAAGGACAGATAAACAACACAATGTACGCATTGCTGTTAAGCGATAGCATGCAGACACAAACACACATGCACACATACACACGCATGTGTGAGCTCACATTGTAACTGCTGGTGTTTTTTATCATCATTTCACTGCAAAACACTCAATTAAATAGATAATGGCATTTTACAACAAAATGTATTGGAACAACTAAATATATTGAAAAGTGTGTTATTGTCACACATGCTCAATCAGGCAAGTAGAACATTGTCTCTCCCTCAACCAATCTGCAAGGCTGAACTCCCATTATGTCTTGAATTGAAACAAAGCTTTGAAAACTATTTTGCACGTTGAAGGACTGTGTCAATGCAAGGGCATAATTTCCACTAGGTGTGTTTTGCACTGTCACAGTTTGATTTACTCACTTAAATTTCCCTGAACAATATATAGCTGTTTACTGTTTGGCTGCCGAAACCCAAATGTGTGAAAAGAGGAGGTGAACATGTCGATATGCTTCTCCGAGTAAATGTTCACAGAAGTAAGTTTGACAGCAGCCCGGACCTCTGACAAGCACAGGTTGTACCTGGTTACTGTATTAATAATTTATAGCATTTTATATGTTATATTAGACTACAGTAAAGCCCAAATGACAAATGTCATGATAATGTATTATTTTCATTATTTCTTTAAATATATATATATATATATTTGTTATGTTTTCTTTTGTCAAATTAAATCACCTGTATATATATATATATATATATATATATATATATATATATATATATATATATATACCTGTATATAATATACGTATATATATTATATACAGGTGATTTAATTTGACAAAAGAAAACACAACAAAAACATATCAAATGCCCCCAGTGGTGTCCTTGTCCCATTCACTTAAATTGAGAGTACTGTATATAACAAATACAACTTGTGGTCATGGCAGCCAACATGGGTTGCAGGTCTACACGTCCCAGGCTGATATGCATACCCATTAAACATGGCAAGCAGGGGGAAACAAGGGGATGCATTAAGACATGAACAGATACAGGCATGTCAGCTGGGTAGATGGAAGGCGCGGCTCTCCTCTCTGTCTGGTGTTGCTTTACTAATCTCCTCGTGTGTCAGTTAGGATTACAGCGGTCAGTCCTCACAAATTTAAACTTTGTTGAAATGCAGACATGGCAAACATTATGGTTTCTGTTGCCGAACATGAATCTACAGGCTGGAGATAAGAGGGTGATTCAAGCCCACAGACCAACTTGTCTGTGTACATTTCACCTTAGTGCAATATTTAATGGCTTTAATTTACTTGTGACTAAGGTAACGATTAAACTCATCAATTACTGTAAATTGTGACCCCCTCCACGAAATACCTTCCATAAACTTCCCAAAAATTATGTTTATATACAACCACACAAGTCTGCACTCAGACACACTGACAGTGAGTAGGCTCTGTGGTTGTTTATATTCTAAACCGTGGAAATGGAAGATCCATCCAACCAGGAGACACTAATTAACTAAGAAAGTCTTCAAAAGTTTAAACTAACTCAGGAGACAAAAATACACTTGGTATTCAGATAAAAGGTGTCTGAAAACTCTGGCAGGATTTTTTTGTTTCGTTTAGGTTGCAGTGAAGAGAAGAGAAGAGAATAGAAAATAGCTATTTGTCTCAAACTTTCAATTTAGGGGTCCTACTCAAATAATGCCCAGCATCTGATAGTAGCGTTTCTTTATTGTTGTTTTTTTAACTCAAAGATTCAGTTGCTAACTAACATCCTATTATCTTGTTTGTTTAATCCCTTGAAAACAAATAATCTATGGCTTTTACATGGCATTGTGTATGGGACTATTTCTTGGTTGTGTGCAGTGACTTCCTACCGAGCAACTAGTAGAGACTCCAGGTATTTCGCTCAAGAGATATAACATGTTAATAAGTGACTATTACAGGCGCTGGTAGGCAGATTTGGTAATCTTTGGAACGAGCCAGGCTAGTTCTTTCCCCCTGTTTCCAGTCTTTAGGCTAAAGCTAAGCTAACTGGCTGCTGGCTGTGTCTTTACATTTAGGATTCTGTGACCGTGTGCACTCATAGAACACTGCTCCTATCTCGTTGTTGTTTATGCGCGTACACAGTGATTTAGCTCAAATTGAATGACCTAATGTCTTATCTCCTGGGACAGGGATCCAACAACCACACAGTTGGCACAGACCTAATGCATATGAATGAGTGCAGGTTACATGCCATGCCAATCAACACCGAATGAAAGGTCAAAATCATCCAACAGTGTTTGTTTAATTTACGGTAAGAAGCGATGATTGTCTTAAATCCTTACAAAAGTGTTCCCTTGTCACATCTCGAGTTACACAGTTCTATTAAAATCTACTTTCCAGCATTGAATGAAGAAGTAAGTAAAACCGTTGAATACTTTACCGTTGGGGCTTTCTTCATCTATGGCAACAATGGTGGCAGGTGGACCCGACCGGGACAGTTTACATTCTGGGAGGATGAAAAAAAAACATTTAGAGTTAACATTGCTACCTTGAAATGTTTTGCTTCTTTAAATCCATTATAAAAAAGCTTGAAGTGTAAAACTAAATTGTGAAGCATATATGGATGATTATGCTTGATGAATGCTTTAAACTGGTTTACAAGTTGTCTCCTTTCAAAGCAAGTGGCTGCTGCAATCACTCTGTCAGAAGTGCCTCTCTTTGAAAGGGAATTGGACTCTGCAGAGCCCAGTGCTCATATCAGCGAGAGTGTGGTTAGGAGTAGCAGCGGCAAGGGACTGAACAGAGAAAAGGATTGAGGTGTAAGGGGTTAGCAGAGGGGAGGGGGGGAAAAGAGGGGATAAAATGGAGTCTGCATCGAAGAAAATGGTGATGCACAGGGAGACACTTCTTTTAGAGATGGAGACAAACACAAATAAAAAAAGTAAATGAAGAAATTACTAAAATACCCTGTAGGGACAAAAGCAATACATATTTAGACATAATGGATAAAGTATACGCCTGGTACTGTAGATAGTATCTATGGCATTCTACTCTTTACGATGAGAGGAAATGGGTTGATTAAGAAAGGAGCAAAGGAATCGTGAGGATGATTGGAGTGATTGTGGTAGAAAAAGCGGTAAAGGAGACAAGACGTGACAGTGGGGGAGACTAATGCCCACCAGTAATGAGCAAAGTAACCCCCCTGCAGCATCTCTTCAGGGTTATCAGGGGTTAATAAACCAGAACGGTGACTGAACACAGTTACCAGATGAAGAAAGAGGAGATAGTTCTTACCCTCATATTGCCAGTCTGCAGTTTGAGACATCCCACCAGGAAGGAGAGAAGAGGAGGAGGAGGAAGACAGCAGCCAAGAGGAGAATAGCAAGGGAGGAAAGCAGAAGAGAAAAATCATGAAAGATAAGAATTAACCTTCAGGGCAAAGCAAAAAGAAAAAGAAAAAAGAGGAGACTCAAATTTGACATGCAGTGAGAGGGTGTGACGTTTTGAAAAACATGAGCGAAATAAAGTAAAAGCAAATAAATAATGTGCTGAGAGGTGTGCGTGTTTGCATTACAGTATACACATGGTGTGCTTGTCTTTATAAGCTCCATTCACAGCCACCACACGCTCTTATTGTATTACTACTAAAGGCTTAAAATGGTCCAATTCAGAGGGGGAGAAACAGCACAACGATTCTTCTTTATCCCTATGTCCTCGCAAGGATACAGAAAATACAAGAACACCCACATTCACAAGACAGGGTAACATTATTGTTCAGCTCTTGAGAATGGATGGGGAGGAAATCCCACAGGGAGGCTGGAAGACGCATATCTGCTCACCTAGAAAATAGACTTCATGGAACAATGATCTCACTCTCACTCTCTCTCTCTCTCACTCTGTCTCTCCTCCCCTCCACAATTAAACATTACAGTTGCGTGAAAGCATGGATTATCTCAGGATTCATTGGTAATGTATCTTGTTTCTTGATATGGGAGACTGTATTAAGTGTCCCCAAATATAGCTTAAACAGTCCCATTTGTCATGGGTGAGAAAAGAGGCAAAGGTTTTTCTTGGATAACAGTGGTGCTGATTTAAAGGAGCAGTGTTGAGGATTAAGAGGCATCTAAAGGTGAGGTTGCAGTTTGCAGCCGACCGGCCCCTACTTTTACAAGTACGTAAACCTTCAGGTAACATTCGAATGCAAAAGGTGTGTTTGGTGTCTCTGTTTTGGGCTACCGTATAGAGACGTGGTGATGCAACGTGGCGGTGGGACAGCGACCGTATGAGGGGCTCCAGCTAAGATAACAAAAACACAATTCTTAGTTTTAGGTGATTATATTATTGTTATGAATTTGTTCGAGGTAGCGTTCTGAGATGATATTTTTTTTTCTGGCAACATGACAAGTAAAGTTCAAACTGGACCTACACTCTTATACTCCATAATCTTTATTTTCAACAACCCCCATTTCCCTCCTAATTTGCCATGCACTGCAGCTATTGTTCCTGCTAACCTGTTAGCAACCTGACGATGCTCTAGCTACATGTGTTTTGCTAGTCAGCCCTTTATCAGATGCAAAATAGTTGTATAGTCTTCTCATTTGCTTTGCGAAATAAATATAGTGTACGAGCCATTTTGCCATGTTTGGTGTATGTTGGACCTCCCACCACTGGGTGGCGTAAGGTATATAATCAGGAGTGGCATTAGGGCCAGGGGTTGCTCGATTTGGGAAGCAAACAGTTTTTTGACTGTTTTACATGACAGTATTGGAACAGTAAGGCAAATGTTTATGGTTTATTTTATGATTTGAATATACGCAACTAAATTCTGCCGATGAGATTATGATTTATGTTTTGCAAGAATAAACATGATGGACATTACAACTGGACATTGTCATTAATGAAACGCGTCAGGAATAATTCACCAAGCGAGCAGCCAAGTAGTGCCTTAGGGTTGAGTAGGCAACGTGGGCACTACATATAGAATACAACTTGATTTCTGCCAGGATTACCTTCAATATTACGTTATTTTTTTTACAATCCAGTAAGTGTAAGAATTGAACTTGCACCAAAGTCACAGTGAAGATGTTTAAGTGGATGGTTGGGAGAACAAATCACTAAACTGTGACACCAAAGACTGAGGTTTGTGTTGGTCTCCCACATGTAGATGGGTTTAGAATAATACATGTTGGCTAGAGTAGATTGTGGTTTTGGGTAAATATCGAAAGAATAATTCATCATTTTTGGAAAACCCTTTATTTTTCAGAGTGTGATGAGAAAAACAACACAACGCAAAAAAACTAAACAATGTGTGGTTCTCGGTCAATATTTGCCCGGCAAAGTGACCTCCTGGAGTTTTGTTGACACAGCGAGGTCGCCTGCAGGCAAGGAGCTGAGCTGAGCTGATGGATAAACTGAGCTGAGCTGATGGATAAACTGTTGTTTTTAAGAAATAGTGAACCCATATACCTATCTCTAAAACCACAAATTGACATTTGTACATTGCTGTTTTTGCACAGATGAACATATGCTGATATAATGTGTTAAGTAGTCATATTTAGAGCTGCTGCTGGGTATATATTTGGAGAAAGCCAGGCTTTTAGTGCCCATTATGAAAGTGTTGTGGTTGTATTCATCGACCACAAAAAAAAAGAAGAAGTATGAATGCTTTATTTGCCTGTATTGGATAATGTAGGAAAAACAATAGGAACATTTTGCACATTCCATCATAATTCTATGTAAGAAACATATTAGTTGCGTATGAACACTAGTTTTTAAGAGACGAGTTTGCACCAGCTGCTTCTTTTTAAAGCTTAATGTGCGTGAGGTTCATGCTGTACCTTTCTTTTTTCCACCTCTCTGTGCAGGAGCGCCGACCAACATGAACCCTCATTGGCTTTCCAGCCACATACTGTACACGGCCGCATTGCTGCTGCCTTCCCCCGCCATCCAAGGTCTCTGTGGTGGTGAGCGAGGATTTTACCCCGTCACCCTTTTGAAGCTATTCTATGGGTGCATCTCAGTTTAGCAATCCAGATAGATGCGTGAGCCATGGAACAATAGCCACTAGTTACATTGCAGTCTACCAGCTGGCCTGTGTGTGTGTGAACAGCATATGACAGATGTGTATCCTCTGCTTGACTGCCTTTTTATCCTTCAGTGTAAGCTGATGCCCCTCATTTATTACTAACCAGCCATTTGTTCTCTACGGGGCATCTATGTCTTGTTCTCTCCCCTCTGTTTCTTCCCTCCGCTGTCTCTTCTCATATGCCTCCCCCTCCCCACCTGTCAAACTGCTTCCCCCCTCAAATAATAAAAATTAAATGGGATGAAACAGTAAACAGTCTGGGTTGTAACTTAAAGTGACATATGAACACGATGAGATTTCAAATAGAGATGAGCTGAATTTTTATAAAATCTATATACCCGGAACGGTTAGGTAATGCTCATTTAAAGTCTCTCCGTCTACAACCAATTTAAATGACTTGTTGTCACTTCTTTCAAGTGAAACCTTGATTAAAACAAATCCATGCATGTATTTGCACAGAAGTGCATAACCATGAAGTTGAAATCAATGACCTTGCCACATATCTTTAGCAGGACTTAAATGTAATCATACTTTTACTTTTTCTGTGCATGACAGTTACGTTAACTCAAGGTTGATTCAATTGCATAGAAATGCAAATGACCTGCTCTCTTTTCACATAAGTCACAGGCACATTTCCTCACAAGAGTGCACTTGTTTGTATGAGGAGGGCCTCCTATAGCACAGTTAGCATCCTCTTGTATGATGGTACTTATCCCCCTAAGTGTCCACTTATGCTAACCATCAAAAGTTTACTCGTGCATTTCTTCCCTCATTGTGTACTTGTCTTCCTGTAAGCACTCAATTATCGTTGATACGTGCTCACTTGCTGCTCTCCTCTCTTAAAGTTTCTAGAGAAAATAATCTCTAAAATGACTGTGCATCAGCAAGTGAATGAATCCATTTATGCCAGGTTTCCGTCAAGCTGATGAAAAAAGCTCCATGGAGAGCTGCGTGAAGGAAAGGGGAGGTTGAGCGTTCAAAGTGTGGACCACATACAAATATATATATATATACAAAAGAAAGACTTTGACACACACACCTCTCTCCGTTCAGACAATATTACAGGCGGTCAACGAGAAACGTTCAGATTATTATTTACTTATTTACTATTCAAATTATAACTTTAACAGGTGAAATAAGCAGGTAGGGGTTGCAAAGGGTGACAGAAAAAAAGAACCTATGAAGAACAAAGTTGACTTAGAAAGAAGAGGGGAAGTGACTGTGACTGCAGATGAAGACCACAGAAATTGCCTGAGAGTCAAAACAGGCTTGAGCTGGTTGAAAACAGCTAATGTTGTTCAGTACACCCACAGCAACTGTCTCCATGATATAACACACACACACGCACACGCACACACACACACAAGTTGCTTAGGAACCATTTCCTCATGACACACTCCATGTGCACGTTCACACCACTTTACACAGTTGACACTTTACCCATATGCCGGTTTGCACTCACACATGCTAGAGTTACCATAAAATATACATGCTGAGACTGTGACTCAGCGGGGCACCTGGGCAACAGTTTGTGTGTCTGTGTGTGTATTGAGCCAGGATCCATTGGATACGTGAAGTGAGTCACTACGAGTCAGAGCTAGTTTCCTAGTTTTCTAGTTCTAGCCTTCGTGCTAAACTAAGCTCATTAGATGCAAGCTTCAACTTGAACAGACATGACAGTGATATTGATATTCTCCACTCTCTGCAAGAAAGGGAATAAGTGTGAATTCCAAAATAATATACAATAATAATAATAATAATTGTAATAACATAATAATATACAACAATATGCCATTGTTGCCGATAACTGTGAAATTTAAAAATGAAATATTCATATTAAGTTAATAATACATTATAATAATCCAGCTGCTCTTTAATCATTTTACATATACAGTAATGGTTATATAACTTATCTCCACCACCCTACTCTTGTATTTTGAGTGTAATTCATTTGCCAGAAATAAAAAATTAATAACGCACAATAAACAAAGATGAGGATGACTGATTGCAGTATGTCTTTCTTTTTTATTTATTAATTACCTATAGATATAGGCACGCCACGATTGACTGTCTGTCCGTCAGTTGTGTGTCTTCAAATCGATTCACACAAAAGACTTTGAAAGAGTGTATTTTGGGAACCTGATGATGCAGCTGGATTTGGTTCAAAGTCACACACATTGCATCCAATGAATACTACTTACAAACACCCATATCTGGTCTTATATCCGAATGCAGGTACAGAGAAGGATATTGTTGTTGGTTGAACAGATACAGATAATGACGTCTCTGTGGACCTCTAACGAGAATGTATGTATTTGGAAACAGTAAAATGTTGATAATAAATATGCTAAACCATAGCAATGGAACAAAGTGTGGACAATAAAGTGCCTGAGGAAGTTGGCACATATTTGGAGGGAAAATCAGAATCTAACTGCAAAGGTTAACTCCATGGCACAGAGTCAGTTGTCATGGACTCACAGAAAGTATTGGCTTTGTTCACAAATGACAGTGAAGAATACCACAGGCATCAGAGCCATCGAACTGGCCTGCTTCCACAGAAATAATTGAATCGTTACATCTGGTGATGTTTCGGTTTGGGCCCGTGAACGATGCACTGTGGGGCAGGCAGTCTTCTAAAGATTATAATGGTCTGTATTCTTGTTTTTTTTATCCAGTACTGAATGGGCTGAATGATTAGTAATAGACAACAAACAAACAAACAACATTAAAATGGTTTTTGGGGACACTAGTTATTGACTGTCCTGCTGAGAGTTGAGGAGATCAATAGAACTCCCTGGTCTGTAAGATAAATATGAATCTACAGCCAGCAGCCATTTAGCTCAGCATAAAGACTGGAAACAGGGGAAAGCAGCCAGTCTAGCTTCCTCCAAGGTAAGAAAACCCTCCAACAAACCCTTTCTTTCAAAACAGTTTTAAAAGCTTTATAATCAGATTTTTCACTGTGCCATATTGGGAAAAATGTGTGTAAGTTTAAATTGTACTTGACTGCACCATGCTTGTTACCATATGTTAAATAGCCGCTTGGCTACCTTGCCTGGAGTCTAGACTGTGAATGGGAAAACAAAGTGATGGTGAACCCAAAAAATATGCTGGAATAATATGTGAAAAAAAAAACAATTGAAACAACACGTGACAAAAAAGGAAATAATCTCAAGAGATGTCTTTGTTGATCAGATTTATGACAAGATTTCTGTCTGAAGAGGAGAGAAGAGTTTGAAAAAGCTGCTTCCCCCGTTGATTGATGGCCACAGAATTTGGATGTGGCACACTCAAAACAAATTGCAAAGTAAACATTTTATGATGAAACTGTTCACTCTTGTGAGCAAGACTGAAGTGAAATTGATAATATAACAAGTTGGGAGATGGAAGAGTCTGCCATGCAATATGCACTTGCATCAAGAGAGATGTCATTTAATAAAAAAAGAAAAGCTTTTGCTTAAAACAATGCAGTGAAACCTGCAGAAACAAGCGTTTTGAGCGTCCTTTACATACACAATAATTGAGGATTAATGGCGTCACAGTGACCTAACAATGTGAACAATATGTGTTGTACAGTATGTGTGGGTGTGCACTCATTAATACTATTCCACAGGGTTTGTAAGTTAATTACAAATTAGGCCTTTTTGATATAACTTAATTACTATGCAAAGAGCCCCTTTGAGATAATTTACTTATTAAAAGCACGCTATTAAAACTGAGCAAATTAAAATGTTAAAACAAGAAGCCAAGCTTGTAATTTATGTCATTCATTCAAGTCGATGCCCCCGTCTGTTCCGCAACACGGCTCACAATGCTTTTCAGCCCACATACTAAAATCAACTGTACTTCTGAAAATATACTACACTTCTTCCAAACATGAGCGATAGGTAGCAAAAGGGCTGAAATACAGGAGCTGACAGAAAGGGTGTTTTTCCTCTAAAAGTTCTTGTGTGTCATGTCCTTTTTGAGCTTCCATCAGCGTGTACACCAATCTGCACCTCTCCCTGGGGTCCGATTCTTCTCCCCCCTTCCCTCCGCTGCCCAACCAGCCAGCCGTTCATCCATCAAGCATTCATCTATCCATCCATCCTTCTTTGCCCCCCTCCCGATCCATTCATCCATGGAGGACAGAGGAGGTATAGAGGGGACAAAAACGCAGAGGTGAGAGGAGACGAATCAAGGAGACAGAAAAAGAAAAAAAACAGGGGATTGGTGGATGGAGGAGAGATTGAAAGAAGAGAGGAGAAGGAAAGGGTGGATGGAGGGTTGTGAAGAGAGGAGTAAAAGGAAAGGAGAGACAGTGTGACCTTGTGTTAGATTGATGTATCTCTGGAGAAAACGGATTGTAGACCCGCTTGCACACACACACACACACACACACACACACACACACACACACACACACAGGCTCAGTGCTGTAGGGATCACCGCTTTGTCACTGTGCTGGCTTATCCATTATCCTGACTCACTCCCTCTCTCTCTGTCTATGCCTCAGTATGTCCCGGCCGGTGAGGGGTTGAACACAGCTGACAGCGGTAGTGGTGGTAATCAGACGGTAGTTGTTCTGAGGACACATGGTGGAAATACATAAACACCCCTCCAGTAACCCCAAATGCTATTGTGGTAGCCGGCATCCGGAGGATCCACATTGTTGTCTGTCGGAGTAGCCTGCTTTGGAAGAGATAAGGATGTAAAGAAGATTTTAAAATGAATGGATTGACATTTTGGGTAAAACATCTACTGATTTGAAGATCAATGTTATGTCTCTGCTTTAAAGACACCCTGTTAAGTTGTTCTCTACTACTGGTAGCATTACCAAGCTACACTGTGGATTGAAAAATCTGGTATTCAAAGGGAAATGTTGACCTCAAGGACACAGAGTGTTTGCAATAAAACTCCACAAGTTACCTTTAAGTGCAGAGCTTGAGCCAGGATTTATTTAGACTTTAGCATAGAGAATAGAGGGAGGGGGAGAGATATAACTTGGCCTCTTTCCAAAGTGAAAAACCCACCAACCAACACCTCTAAAGCTCACTAATGTCTCCTTTGTTTAATCCCATAGCTACAGCAATCCATGTGCCTATATGCAGCTCCCCGCAGGAACAGGTTGCCAGGTTTGTACAGTCTGCACAGAGAACAATACCAATACTAAATGGCAACCTGTGCTAGCTGGAGATGCTGCAGAGAAGTGCTGGGTGGATTGAAATGGTTCCAACAGGTAACTCCCCCCAAAACCTACAAATTGTCAATTTTACAATTCTGTTCTACATGTCAAACAAGCAAGATACATCAACTATAAAAGTGCTATTAGGCCTATTATTTTGTTTTACTTTTCCTCTGCCTAGAGTTTTTATGACAAGCTAGACATCCCGACTCTTGTTTCATATTTAATGCACAGACACTAAAAGCAAATAAACCAATTTGCGTCAATATTGAACTATTTCTTTAAAAGCATTTTGTTTTCCTTCTGTTTTGTTTTCGTAGATGTTTTCCTTCTTTTTGTTTGACGTCGTATCTGAACTCTTCTTACTAAGTGGCACTGAGGTGACCAGAACACTATTAAAATACAGACAGTTGTTCAAAAGTGATGTATACAGTATGTGCTGTATGTGTAGTATGTATCACGAGAGTCGCAGGTACAATTAATTAACTTATCGCAATAAATGGCTGCGGCCTTTGGAAAGCAATGGAGAGAAACATTGAGAGTGAAGCAGAGTAAGGGAAAGCAGTGGAAACAACTACAATAAATGGGAGAGGGAAAAAGTTCCAGAAGCAAAGAAATACCAATCTAGAGAAATGTCTGGGGGTTCAACAGGAGAAGAAATGAAAGACAGAAAAAAAATGCAGTGAGAGGGATAAAGACAAAGGAAGTAGAGAAGGGAGGACTGAAGCGTGGACAGATATGAGAGACGTTCACTTCGGATGAAACATCTAACAACAAAGGAAAGCAGTAATACATATTAAAATCACCTTGAAATCTCCAACTCCACCCACCTCCACACACTGACACCCCCACACATGCTGACACACGCACAAAATAAACCATACATCTGCAGTACCAGCCCACCACACTGGCACAATTGATATTAGCGGTGTAGCATATTCGTCATGAGCACATGTAGTGTCATCCTCCATCATACAGGCGTTGAAGGGGTTGGCACAACACCGCAAACTCCTGCACAATGTAATAGTCTAATACAAGAAGGAAATCAATAGTCACAAAGGTAATGAACATGATGGACTTCACAAAGGTATTATCTCCTGCACGGTACGGATACATGATAGGACTGCATTCGATTGATCATGTATTATTCAGTTTTTATATCTGGAGGTTGAAATTTATGAAAGTTGAAATGGTTGTTGCAAAACGTATCATGGTCAGAAGATCAACCCCCGATAAGCAAAAACTGCATTGTGAAAACACTTTAAAGTAGATAGTAAACTAGATATTACCAAGTGGTGTGTAAAACTATGATTGCAACATTCTGGGTTATTTGTTTCGCTATATGAATTGCAAAAACAGAGGGCAGTGATTCAGAGGTCTGGATAGAAGTATAAGTCCCTCTAGGCTCAATGACAATGTGGTCCCACTACCTTTGCCCCATCTGCTTGGTTCGCCCATACCAAGCAGCAGGTGTGGGGTGGAAGAGGACAATACTAATTGCATTTTGTATCGTCACATTCATACATACATAAAGTTTGACCCCTGCATTTAACCCATCCAAAGCAATAGCAGCATTGGGCGGCTGTAAAGCAACTTGGGGTTCAGTGTCTCGCTAAAGGACACTCTGACATGTGGACAAGAGTAGCCAGGGATCAACCCGGTGATTAAAGGACCTGCTCTACACCCTGAGCCACAGCAGCCCGTCTGGTTAGGAACTGTGTTGGATAATGGGTGAAATATCATATCAATTTAAATTCTGACTTGCCATATGATAAACAATAATATGGTTTTTCACACAAAACTTAACTGGCTTTTCACGATGGGATTAAAATAATAGAAATGAAAGATACATATTTTGTTCCTGTGGTGAACATATTTGGTTTGGTACATGGTGGAAAGTGTTCCCCACAATGTGCCGGCACCTGTTTATTCATGACCTATACCTCACAGCTGTGAGTGGGAGTTCATTCAGAGGGACACTCCGTAGTAAAGGGTTGCTGAGTAGGAATCGGTTTGGGAGAGAGTCACAGTCACGCTAGGAGCTGTCATTTGCATAGCGTCAGAGTATTTCTGTGCATCTAGCAGAGCGCTGGCTTGCCTGAGAAACTTCACGGTGAGAGAGGGGTGCGATCTGGAAATATCTGGTTGATACGGTATTGTACCCCTCTCTCTTTTTTTGGCAAATTCTTTTGTCATTTTAACACACTGCAGCGGTGGCACATAATCACAGGTATATTATCACACACACACACACACACACACACACACACAACAGCACACTCTTTCTTGTCATGCAGGAACTCTCACAGACAACCAGACAGGTGCAAAGGAATACATTTACAGCAGCACGAACACAGAGGTACACACATCATCACACCCACTATACGACAACTCAAGCATAACTCTTTTCATGCTGCCGTGTCTTGTTCATATTCGCAGCTTACTCACATTCAATTAAAACAACCAGTGAAGCACACACCGCAGGCTTCAAATGAATTCACAATCAGAGTCAAGTCAAGTACAGGAATTCACCAGAGCAGAGGGTTTGCATTTCAGTCTGCTGCTTTCGGTGCGAGTAACATTAAGTGAGTTTAAATTTGAATCCAACACCAATAGCTAGAGCTTTTATTAAGCTATTTCTGTGCTACGAGTCAATCTGGTCTCAGTAATGAGTATCAGAACGTTATGATCTTAATTAGTAAGTTATGACGTATTATTACGTTTTTCGAGGAAAACAAAGAGGAGTAAATGGGTTTGGAGATGCTAAACTTTCAGCCGACAAGCCACATTTGACGCACTGTGTTGCCTCACAGTCCATACAGCTAAAATCAACCGCTCATCCCAAGACTCGAGCTCATTAAAAATCACACTCATGTCAGGAGGGGGCCCACGCGGAGTAACATATTGTCTGTCAAACCCAGAATAGCCAGGCTCATTAAAACAAACTATTCTTGTAATGTTCACATCCACCAGAAAAAGACCTGCAAACCTGTGTTTGAGACCCTGTTTAGGAGACCCTGTTTTACAGGTGTAATTAAATGCAGGTGGACATGTGTGATGTGGAGAAAAGAGGAGAGAATCCAGGTCGATCTTGATGCCCGCATAGACTCCCCTTCTACCCGTCTGCACGGAGGCAAATACACTCTCAGTCATTCACCTTTGGCGGCATAGCCCTGTCAGCTAAATGTCAACCAGATAAATTGCAAGGACTAAGAGTTAAATGGAATATTAATATTCTGACAAATCGAGCAGAAAGTCAAGCGAGTATTATGGTGAGCTCTCCCATCGGTGATGACTTAATTTCTGTCTTACCTTGCTTCAGTTTGCTCTCAGTTCAGAGTGATATGAACGTGGGTGTTTTTTTAAACATTAAAATACCCCTGGAAAATGTGTTTTGCCCATCAACTATTTATATTAGCAAATTCTTTTCTGAGTATTCTTACATTGTGAAGTGAGAGACTCTCAAAAGGACGTACGATTGTGGGACCTATACATTCATAAGCTATCTCACAAAATGAACATTATGCTAACATGCTAAGAACGTAAGAGACCATGTTTACCATCTTAGTTTAGCAGGCATGCTAGTATACTAATAAACATGTCATTCATGTTGTATGCTTTTGCAGGTAGATATCAGATTACTGGAACAAGTACAATTATCACCTATGGATGGTGCTGAAAGAAACGTTGCCGGTTTGCGAAAAGTTATTAGAATTCATCCTGACTGGGAAATTAATGTCTGTTCTTTAATTGAATGGAAATTCATCCAATACTGTAGTTGTTGAGACATTAGGTGTTATACGTGTGGCCCAAGCAAAAATGCTAATGGTCTTAAAAAAAAACGCAGAAGTAAATTATATAATAAGAGGTAAAACTGAATATACTACTTATAACCCTTTGAAAAAATTGGGTTGTGGGTTGACCAAACTAGGCACTACTCATCTTCAGCCACCAAAGGAGCAATTATGGATCCTGAAAATGGTGTGCCACATAACAGCTCACTGAGATGTGCTCACTACCTAAGATAAGTCTGAAGTCAGAAAAGCCATGTGCACAATCCTGATATTAAATCCCCCCTGAGCGAACTGGAGTCGACTCTCAATTATAAAACAGAGAGAATACATGAAGACAAAGAGAGATGCAGTGACTGAAAAATAGATGGTTGAAGGGAGACAGAGAATGGGAACTGCCTTTACCTTCTGTGTCTTGGCCGAGACAGGTTGATAGCAGCAGCAGATAAAGGACTCCTGTTCCGATTATGCTCGGGCATTTGACCCGGCCCCATGACAATGGCCCCATTAAGTGTGTTCTAACCATCTTCACCACCATGCTTCACCAAGCATCCAGCTGCAGAGAAAGGAGGAGAGCAAATAAACACAGGTCAGTAACATTCACTTACTTCACTTGTAGCTGTGCAGTGTGCAACATCAAAAGAAGCAATTTTTTAGGTACTTTTTCTTTTCAATTCAATTCAATTCAATTTATTTTGTGTAGCACAAAATCACAAATAAAATATTTGCCTCAAAGGGCTTTACAATCTGTACACATATGACATCCTCTGCCCTGGGCCCCTCACACTGTAAAATATTAGGGGCGACTGTGGGTCAGTGGTGAGCAGGGTCATCCTTTAGTTTAATCCCCGGCTCCGCTATCCCATGTCGATGTGTCCTTGGGCAAGACACTTAACCCCAAATTTCTCCCGTAGTTATGCCTACAATGTATGAATGTGTGTATGAATGTCAGCTACTCCTGATGGCCAGGTGTGAAGTATTGTGAAGGTGCTTTGAGTGGTCGGAAGACTAGAAAAGCACTACACAAGTACAGGTACTTTTACCATTTACATCGGTACGGGAAAAACTCCCGCACAGAAAAAAAGGAAGAAACATTAGACAGCAACAGAGGAGGGATCACTCTCCCAGGGTGGCCAGAAGTGCAATATTTTACTTTTCAGGACATGCCACCTGTGCTCTCAGTGAACATTGGTGTGGAAGCATACATTAACCTGCTTTAAAGATGACATCTCCCACTGAAAGAAACAGCGGTAGTAATTCAGAGTTTGATGTACCCATCAAACAGAAACTTTTAATGAAAATATGCTTTCTATATTGACGGTGCACTCCATTACTGTACATCCCTTCGGTGAGATGCCCTCACAATCTGAAGCTCAGATGGCATTCAGTGTTCGGTTTGAGGCTGCACTTCACTTCACCGATGTGGAAGCTTTGATCAAGCTTTGTGCTTGTGCATCAAAGTAAGTGATCGTTTCACTGGGGAATGCCACCACAATGGGAAATATAGAAACCTGTGGATGATGATAGAGATGGAAATATTTTGTACAATGTAAAAGTCTCGTGGTGGCAACAACAACGTCTCAGATCTTGCGGCGGAAGATTTGACACATTCGATAAATTTGTCTTTTTAAAGGATGAAACACAAAAGAGAGAGTGAGAGGAATACATAAAGCTGATAATGTGTGTTGTTTTAAAATGCACGTCTCCATAACATAAATCATTTTATTTTAAGGTAAAGACTTGGTTTAAGGTTAGGTGTATGTTACAGTGGGTTTTACGATTAGTCTGGTAGCCGTTATGGGGAGGTTAAGTATCCAAGAAATTAATATAAGACTATCTTATGTCCCCTAAAGCCCAAAAGTCATAACACCACAACTGTGTGTGTGTGTGTGCGTGTGCGTGTGCGTGTGTGTGTGTGTGCGTGTGAGTGCTTCGGTTGAGAGTAATTACATTTTATACGCTGAAGGGAAAATAGGTTTGTTTGGAATTCTCAGTCAAAGACACATTTGGGTACTGTCTGAGTCTGATGTGTGTACATGTCTATAATTTGGTCTTTGATTTTTTTTTTCTTCTGTAATGCAGCTTGAACCCATCAAGCACCAATACTACGCACTTACTCGCACAAACATTTAAAGTGAGATGACCAGCAAGAGAAAACATCTTTCAGCTCAGAGGATAGTGTTTGTCTGGGTGGGTGTTTATGTGTGGTAGGTCGCACTTCTCTCCAGCCACAATCTTCCCAGCCAGCCTGGGATTTAATTTCACAAATTAGCTTTGTTAACCTCTATTTTACCAACCACCCAAAAGGCCCACTGTGTGCACTGTGTGTGAAGTAGATAAGTATGAAGTAGATAAGTGTACTGATGCAGCGGCATTATTATGAGCAACTAACCGTTAGCTAAATTGTGTCCCTGAACAGCTATGGTCCATTTATAGTTTAGCATCCAAAGCTAACCTTCACTAATAAGAACAATACTCTTTACGTCAATAGACAGTGGTGTCTTTTATTTAAAAAATTAACAAAAAGTGTGAAATCAGAGATTAAACGCTCTATCATAAACTACATATGTTAGCATGCCAAGCTAACTAGCTTACTACCTACAGTGGCCTGTAACATAGCGTTGTTTACAAAGGCAGGAGTGACAACAGCAGCTCTATCCTTCTCTTGATTTGTTTTGGGGAAGTTTATGCTTCAGTCAAACTTGTCTTACATAGAGTTTAATTTACCAAACTCAGAGCTTCTTCAATTATTTTCTCCTTTAAAAGACCAGCCTAACGGTGTAGCATAAATGTAACCACTATGTTGCTTGATTAACTTTTTCGGTAGATCATCCAATGCAGTGTTCCGTTAGAAGGAATAACAATTAAATTACACTTTTATTTACTGTATTGTACTTTTTAACACTTTATTCAGGATTTTATCAAACCAACTGACAGATTTAGTGTACGCTAACTATCAAGAGCTGATTCCATCCTTTTATTTATCATTATTATTTCAGCCAATAAAACCCATTGTTAATCATAGCCATATTTATCTAATATTGCCTGGCTAAATTAATCAAGATACAGTGCAATGGTATCTAAACACTTGATATGTTCAGTCGTCATGGTAGTAATACTGACAATATTCTCTACTTAACAAAAACAGATTATTCTGAATGGGACCTTATCTGAAATTGAACTCAGCTGTTCCTATTCAGTAACAACAACATTAACTTCTCCCCGTCACGCAACATCTGCCGCCTGTTTAATGAGAGCTGATTTCTGAAGTTCCGGTGGCAGAGATTACTGTGACAGAGTCAGATCACTATCGTCCTCTGAATTGAGATGGAGTTGGCTGACAACAAAAATGTAATTGTGATATTCTACCAAACCCCAGAAGTGAAATCCAGCAGTCACGGGGGCTTCAGGGCAGCTTCATTTAAAGGACACACTTTAGACCAGGGGTGGGCAAACTTTTTGGCTCAGTGGCCACATTGAATTAAAAAATTTGACAGACGGGCCGGGCCAGTGACAAACCCGCGACAAAGGGGGCGTGGCTTATCGCTGTCGGGTCTCTCCGTGAAAAAGAGCTGTCTTTTCCGGTATCGATTATGGAATAAATAACCACTAGTTTTGCTTTATACTTGTTGTGGAAGTCCCAAACATGTCGGAACATGAAACGCCCTTGTGTTCGGGTTCATAATATTATCCGTAGCCGCACACAGCTCGGTGAATTTCACCGACTCCTCCAGGAACTGCGCCGGTCTTATCTCCGTAAAACGGATGCTTTATACTTGTTGTGGAAGTCCCAAACATGTCGGAACATGAAACGCCCTTGTGTTCGGGTTCATAATATTATCCGTAGCCGCACACAGCTCGGTGAATTTCACCGACTCCTCCAGGAACTGCGCCGGTCTTATCTCCGTAAAACGGATACCGATTCTGCCATCCACCTTGGAAATAACCACCAGTTCTGCTTTATACTTGTTGTGTAAACTCCACATACGTCGGAACATCAAACTCCGTGGTGTCTGGGTTCATAATATTATCCGTAGTCCCACAACAGCGTCTGAATGACGGCCGCTGCACACACGAAAAGCCTAAAAGAGCGCTGTGCAATAAATAAGCATGAAGAAACATCAACGCTGGTCTGTTGTGGTCATCGTGCTTCGGGAAACTGAACTTGGGAACGGAGAAGCGCTACAGCGGTCTTTACTATAACTTATAATTATTTAAAATAAAAAACTTTTTTTTTATATATTTTTTTAATAACTTTTTTTTAATATATTTTTTTAATGTTATAATAATTATAATACTCGGCGGGCCGTATATTAATACTCGGCGGGCCGTATCCGGCCCGCGGGCCGTAGTTTGCCCACCTCTGCTTTAGACTCACAATGCCACGGTGCTGCTCTTAACCAACCTTAATTGTGTTGAACAAATTAAACTCTGCATAATGGAGTGCAGGTGGACTGTGATCAAGATCTAGCAGAGTGTCAGAAGCCCGACAGAGGAAACTGATATGACATACTGACATATTGTCTCATGAGGCTGAGCTTGCATCAGGGGCACAAACACAAAGTCCCATCACTTCATGAAACTATATTATGTCGGTTTCAATGTTGCGATGCCAAGAATATTCTTTTTTTCATTTGTCAAAAGTTTTGGTTGAAAAAGGTGAAAAATCCAATGCTCTCTTGGTGAAATAATGCTTTCATTTGCTGCAAACACCAAACCCTGTGAACCCTTTGTTTGACACCTAGTGACCCAAACACTTTTTCAAGCCAAACACCTGAATGTGACAAAACAATGACAGTAAATACCAAATAGACTGTTGGATAGACCATAATAAATAGACCCAGTAGCCTATTCTCACAAGCTAACACAAAGCCAGATAGATTTTTGATAGTGATGAATAGGGAAAGAGTTGCTGTCCGTCTTACAATTGAGATCAGTCATCCAAATTTTACTTTTATTCAGAAGGTCACACATTCTATTTTAGATTAATGCAGCTTCAGTACCAAATAACATTGGCAGCTCATAGTGAACAAAACAAGGTTGGCCCCAAATTCTAGCATCTCTTAAATATGACTAGGTCTAACTCTAACCTAATAGTAAAGATAAGAAAGGCACAACAGTCTTTGACTGGAAACTTGTCTTAATAAATGAATATTTGGCACAGATTGGAGTTTGCTGCTGCTTTTCTTCCTCTTTTTATATTTTCATGAACTCTGAACATAAACAATGTGACCCTCGATAGTTTGATTATTAAATCATTATATTAGAAGATATATATATATATATATATTGAGATAGAGAAAATTGAGGGTTTGAAAAAGGCTGCAACTCATTATAAGGTAATGTCCTGATAATGTTGATAAGGTGTCCCAAATATTGTATATATTGTGGTTTCTAGATTAGTAAACGTTATGTGTATTGGCAGAACTGTAATATTTGCTTGTTTGACCCTCACCAGTAGAATTTGTTGATAGCAACATCAACATTGAAACTTCCACGGAGGGCACTATCTTCTGTAATTGTTGTTGTGCACGGTACATTTAACTATACCGCTGTTTTGTGAAACTGGGCCAAACTTGTAAGTATGGCTAATTCTTTTTTGAGGCATATTTTTTTTGTTATCCATCTTGTTTTATTGCCTGTAAATCATTGTGATTGCTGCCTATCCCGACCAGGCTCTATTGTTAATAGGATTGTAATGACAATGATGTTTCCCTGGTAAAATAAAGGTTAAACGGTTCTCTCCTAGTGTTTCAGTCCATCTTATTTTAAGCAGTGGTTGTTGGCAGCATAGATGGTATTTTGACATTTACTTAATCTGTAGAATTAGCTAATTCTAGGGCACTAAATCTTCCAAGGACATAAAAAGCACATACTTTTTTTGTACCATCCTGTCACGCTAGATATAGTTATTGGAAGCATTTTTGCATAATAATTGCATTTCACCATAACCATTAGCCACACTTGAAGTGTTAGTGCCATATTGTTAACATGGCTGCTTTAACACAGCAGATAGTATTAAAGTTTTATTTTTTAATGAATTCTTTATTAAAGAGGTGATGTGCTGAATACATTTATGTATTGCATCACATATAGCTAAAAGCTCATTTTCATCCGTGGTCCCATTGCAGGGGCGGCCAGTGATGTGCAAGTTGATGCAATAAAAGATTTAACAGACAGTTGCAGTAAATTAAAGCATTACGGACCAAAACAAACATCATTACTACAACCAAAATAACTACACATAACACAGTCATCAGTCAACAAACAACCATACCACCAGTTTCCTTAAGACTACAGTCATGAAAAATAAACAATTTGGCAGGAGAAGCACTTGAGAAAAAACAGATCAATAATATGAATGCAGTATTTAATCATAAATTCCCAGTTTTGATAAAAAAATTTACTGGGCCTTATCAAAACAACTTATTGACCCTATTAGTGAGGCCGTGAGTTGGGCTGAGTCGCCGGCTTATGTTTAATTATCTGGTTAAAGTTTAAAAAGCACTGCGACACACAATAGTAGGCCATGCTGTAAGTGTCAGTAACCAGGATGAAGTGTATTAGGGCTGAAGGCGCTTCTCCTCCGATAGAACTTCAAAAAGTTGTATTCCTCCAGAGAGTAGAGAAAATACACCCGACAAAGAGAAGGAGACACTCACGCAAAAGAAATGGGGAGGATGAGAATAAGAGGAACATGGAGATGCAGTGGAAACAGAGGACGGGAGAGAGAGCAGAGAACAAGAGGAGAGATGGGGCAGAAGGTATAAAGAAAGAGAAAGAACAAGAGTTTGAAAAGAAAAAGAGAAACCATAGACTGAGACTGTGTCTGAGACAATACCAGACAGACAAAGAAAGGAAAGGAATGAGACAGAGATTGTGACCTGCACTTTAAAGGCCACCGGTTTCATTGAACATCAACAACCTCTCATTGATGTACAGCGGTCGCAGCGTTGGGTAGAAAAGGAGGAGAGGGCTGGGGTGAGGATAGGATGAAGAGTAGGATAAGAGAGAGACAATGGCAATCTGAGGAAGGGAACGAGATTGAAAAGAAAGAGAAGGGCACTCGAGAAAGTTTGAGAAAACAGATGGAAGAAAAGAGAAACTTTGCAAAGAAAAGGAACACAATTTGAAGTTATAACATTGGAGTTATTGATGGAGAATATGTGTCTGTGTGTGTTAAAAATAGTGAAATAAAGAGGCTAAGTAACAAAAGGGAGACAATGAGAGAGAGTGACAGACGTTGACATGCTGTTCACATCCACAGTGTTTGTGATCAGCTTCCTGTCAGCATGTGACTGATAAGACCGTGTTACTGTAACTCAGCTGTTTATGGAAAGAACAGCAAATACAAATATGTCCCTTGTACTGTCATAGTGGAAATCTGTCTATGTCTTTCTTTCTTTCTGTTTGCGTTGTGTTTGTGTCAGTGTGTGTGTCTGTCGGTCAGCCTGCTTGTCAGCGTCTGTCTGCTTTGCAAAGTGGCATCTTTCAGAGCTCCTCCGCTGCCAAAGCAAGACTACAAATGTTGTATTCTTTTTTTTTTTAAATGTCAGGCAGATAGCTGCTAGCCTTATGCAGACCGACGTACTATGTGTGGTTTATTGTCTTGCCAGTGTTTTCCCAGGACTTGCAGCTGAGTAAACTGTGACTCTCTGGTTCCAGGTCTGTAATGGAGTCATGCTATTCTAAAGCACGAACACAGAGGCAACAAACACAGATTCACAGCACAATTGCTTCATGTTCAAGAGGGCAAGAGGGTAATCTGGAATGTGATTGGCCACCGCCTACCAGAGGGAGAAGGTATTGGTCAGGAATGGATCATTGAACAGGTTTACCATTCCCCCAGAACCAGAGCATCCCCCTGGACCATAGCCCCTGTTGTGTGACCTTTCATATTGGTAAGTCAATCCAAAAACTACAAACACACAACACAACCAGGAAGAGACACAAACAAACCATATAGAAATGCAAAACAAACACGAAGAGACAGAAAAACACCGCAAATACATTGATTTAGATTGCCACAAACAGATGCAAAACAACATCAAAGACACACATTCTAATGACTACAAAGAGATAAAAACAAACCACAATGAGAGACAAAAGGACCAGAAAGATAAAAAAAAGAACCACAAATGGACAGAAAATAATCACTAAGTGATCCAAAACAACGAAAAAACAACTACGAGGTTAAATATCTGAATCCAAGGGCTTGTCGTCTTTTCTAAGAATATATAAAGTTGTCCATATGGCATTTATTTATTACAATTGTGAAACATTTGTATTCATTTTATAATTGTGCCTTCCTTCTTTTAAACTGTGCTCCAGTCTGGCCCTTCCATTCAAAGGTTTCTAAACTGCCCCTGGTTATTTTCCAATTCTCTTAGACTCTCACTTTTTCCAGTTTTAACAGGTTTGCAAAACGCTGATTATGGACTAAATCTCCTTCCGGTTTCCAGTATCAGAAAGCATGAGCACACGCACACACTCATACACAAACACACATAGCCGTGATGACCAGGCGGTCCAGTGGTCTAACAGTGGTGGACTTTGCTGGTCTTATTCTGCCAATCTCACAGAGAGCGTCGGCACCTGTGAGTGTGGAGAGGCGGCATCGACGCCACAGTTTCCCTGTTTGCACACAAGCACTGAACAGAGAGAGAGAGAGAGAGAGAGAGAGAGAGAGAGAGAGAGAGAGAGAGAGAGAGAGGAGAGAGATCGGAAGCGAGCATGAATTATAAAAGAGTTGTTTCAAGCCTCAGGTCTTAATGCTTGCTCAGGTTCTGGATTTCATAAGACTGTGAATTCTACAGCAAGAAAAGGAGTGATGGAGATCAAGCAAAGCAGGTCTGAAGTAAAACTGTCCTACCAAGTAGAGAGATTAAAAGTTACAGAATATTAAAGCAGACCAGTTGAACCCAAATGACCTGATATCCACCTCCACTTGCCCTCCAACATGAACACTTGATACCACAAACAAGCCATTTTTCCTACAACAAAAAGTACATATTTCGTGATAAAAAGTGCAGTTCTACAAGTGCCCCCGGAAATAAAGATCCCTCTAAGAATGGAAGCTAGAAATGATAATGGAAAGAATAGCAACCACCAAAGTCAACAACAACCCACATATGATCTAAATAGCAAAATTATATTTGGTAAATGTAAAAATAAATGTAAAAATAAAGAGAAGTAAATGTTTGTGTGGAAGCAAGATGTTTTCATGCCCCCCAACGTCACACTTAGCATTTTGTGTTTTATTAAAAAAACACCACTTTTCCAGGTTGTTTTCTTCTACATTGTCAGGTTGTTCAATTACAAAGTTGTAATTTGAATATTTTAAACAGCTTTTGAAAACAGCATTAAAGCTAGAATATAAAAACTGGCAACACTCGATGCTACACAATCTTGTCAACATAACTGACACTCAAAATTACGTTACCTCTAGTGCTTTACCAAAATAAATGAAGCAATATGTGGCATTTGCTTTCATTTGCCTCAAATGACTTTTTTTCCCAAAATGTAATCAGTCCATTATTGCTGAGCACACGGAAGATACACTCAAAACTGAATTTGGCCGTGAAAATAGGTTCATCGATCAGATGTGCCACCCCAGAAGCAAAAAGAAGGATATTAGCAATAGAGGGCAAGTTTTGTGAGCACAAAGAAAAATCGGCAAAACCAGAGAGCTAGACAAAGAGTAGATGAAGAAAACGAAGAAAGAATGAGGAATCAAAGCAAACTGTGAAAGGAAAAATTAAAAAAAGAGAAAACAGACTGATGACGAAATAAAAAAGAGAGGGAGCATATTATATATCTCCTACTCTATTGTGCAATAAAGCACTAAAAAGTAATGAGGTGTGAAGTCAAGTTTTGGTTTTATTTGCAAATCTTTCAAAACTGCCACAACAATATTGCTTTGTTTAATAGTCATGCCAATAACTCATTTAAATAAAATCCTATGCAAGAGTGAGAAAGCGAGAGATTTAAATCAACAGTGAGACACAGAAAGGGGTCTTTAGAGAGAAGTCAGGTCAGTTGAGGACATTTTAGCAGCATTTCCACTGTATTTGTTCTGTTTAGAAGGATTGGCGTCTCATCCAACGAGTCCACTTTGTCAAATCCTGGAATGTCTTGTCTCATTCAAGGCCTTTAAATCACATAATCCCTTTCAGCTGAATTCTGTTACTGTTATAAATACGATGTAGGGAAAGCTGGCTCTCCGGTCCTATTTGATTGGATGGTACATGTGTGGAAACCTGCAGCGTAATTTAACTTAAGGTCTACTTGGCATCAAAATTAAAATCTCATGGAAATCAGGGGGTCTTTAGAGAGAGTGAGAATGAGAAATGTAAAACAATGTCAAGATACTCTATCAACCTGTGTCTTCTCAAGAAATACTTGAACAGCACAATAAACTATCTTTATCTCCGCATCGTTGAGGGATGTGAGGGTGTTGAGGGTGCAGCACTTCAGCTGCGTTAATTTAACACAGAGCTGTTTTCTGTTTGAATCCCACTTTACACACTCCCCTCTGACACTGAAGGCCTGGGTTATACCAGCAATCAGCACTGGCCTTTTAAAAATTAATCCGGAAGAAAAAAAGACGCATTTCTAGTTAGGTGCTGGCTCATAGACATCTAAGAAAGAAAAGTCCCGGCGCCCATAATTCTTTCAGTTCTTTTTTTCACATTTTTCCTCCTTTAAAAATGTTTTTCGTGACATTAACCAAACCTATAGGTGCACACATGGAGTACATATTATAGGACAACTCAACAGGAGCAATGGATTTGTTTGTGATGAATGTGAGAATGATTTAAATAGTAGCAGCTGTGTGTTGTTGAAACATTTAAATCTTTGGATTTAGCACCCAAACATGACTCAGCTGTATTTAGAAAGCCAAATCAAATCATAAAAGTACCACCAAAAAAACGTTCCTATGTACATCTATTTGAGGTCAATTTAAAAATCAAGACGCATTCATAGACTTATTCCCTTTCACTCACTTTGTAAGTAGCGGAGCAGGAGCACAGTTAAGCTTTGAGGATATTTTCCTGTCCTCCATTAAACCTGGATGACTCATTTCCCGTTCTCTTCCTGAGCAGATTTCTCTGCCAACCAAGTGATGCAACATTAGGAGGATATTCAATACAGGACACAATGGAGCGTAGCCTATGTGCGTGAATGTGTAAGCTCATATGTGTTGGGGTGTACTCACATGTTGCCACTCACAAGCGAGGAGTGAATAATGAGGCATGCCTCACGGTTAACATGGTGTAAGTAGGTGTTAACTATGACAGATTGTGCTGCCACTAGTGACCATGGTTGAGCAGCCAGATAGCCTTCACCTCTCCGCTCCTCGATTATTCCACAGTCACATAATTGTATGGATGGCAATAAATCTCACATCTCATTTCGTGCGGTTGATTTCACAAGTAATGTCATGGCAGCTCCAATTTTCAATTGGTCTGACTCTCTTTGTGGAAGAAAAAAAGAAAGAAAGAAACTCCCGCTCACAATGAGTGATTATGTAGCTGTCAGCTGTCACCGTTGTGCTTCAACGGGACACGCACATGGACATGCACTAGCTGCTGTGTTGTCGAATGTGTTCCAAAACGAGATATCCAACATATAGAAAGGTGACATCTACAGCCTATTTGCAGGTGTTGTAAGCTCGATGGCCCTACATTTGAGTTGTTTCCTCCACCAAAAAGTTTTACTTGGGTTTCCACAAGAGGTGAAAATATAACGAGCGTTATGTGTTTGCCCTAACACAGGTACAAATCTGACTCCAAATCCTAAGGGTGGTGTGGTTGTAGGGTCAGGAAATACATGCAAAATATTTGAAGCGATAGCCATGTCTTTTTTTTTTTACCCCAAAATGAATATATTATGTTCTTGAAAGTATAGCTATGAACTGTGTGTGCAATTGTGTGTGGGAAAACATGACTGTCCGTACTAAAGTACAAGTAGTACTGATCAATCAAGTTCAAACAGACTACAGTCTGTCATCAAGTTGATAGCTGATGGGTTTCAAGATTGTTATTCATTCACACCAAAGTCAGTTTTGGCCAGTTTGGTAAAGGCAGGAAGTACATTTATACCTCATTCCTACGGTCACCTGACCAGGGATCCAACACTGCAATCACTAGCTACTACCAGCACTCTCCCCCAGTGAATTCTCCCCATAAAAATGTCCGACGTAGAAAATCTGCTTCTGTCAGCATTGTGAACTAATTATTACCGTCACTATGCAGGCCGACATACTGCCCTGCAACAGACGGCTTCAACGCACCTCACAGCTGCCAACACCACTTAAATGTTGTCGCCTGAGTTTGGCTGCAGATCTGCTGATCCAATGATCTGCACGGCACTGATCAGCACGCACAGGGCTGGTGTACACGGCTCCTCTTTAACCTTAATCCTACAGTACCGACGTGTCCCAGCAGCCTCCAGAGGTATACTTTTAGTCAATCACAAAGGTGCTGTATTCTATCACTCCAAGTTTTCATGACTTTGTCAATGTGACATCATTTAATTTTTTTCTATTTTCAAGAGTGCCTTTTAAAAATTCCAAAGTGTTGGAGTCCTGGGGGACAAACACCCAATCATGCATATGCAGTTTTTAAATGTAAGATGGAACTATTTATTGTGGTCACGTTTGCCATGATTCCTAATTTTAGGCACCACACACTATCTTTCATTTTACACAATTTGCAAAAAAAAACTGTAACTTTCCGAAAACAATAAATCTGTTATTGTTAATGTAATCTGTTTTCTGATGACATTACTTACACAACTTAATGTTAGAAGAAGAATAAAGTTAACAGTTTGCTATGATAGTTATTTCTTTCAGAAATGTATTTTCCAGGTCCCAATGTAACCCAGTCAGTAGACCTTGAATGTTAAATATGTAGGAAGGTTGGATGATGGTTAAAGACTTCAACCCTGATTTGATTAACAAATTAGGGAGTTAATAAATCAACAAATGCACAAATGAATGACCCGCTTCATAAGGTTCATGGGCATTCAAAGGAAAAGCAACAGAGAAACTCTTCAAAACACTTCAAAACTGACAGCTTTGTTAAATATTAATGACAGTGGGGAGACTGAAGAATGGAAAGGGAGAGAACATACTGGTAGAATAATTGATGGAGTGAAAATAATTGGTCGTAAAGTTGAGTCTTTCTTTGAGTAGTAGTGGTTTTACCTTCGGGGAAGGGAGCAAGAGAACACAAGTGCAAGGAAGACAGGAAGAAGAACAACAACAGAAAATGGAGAAGAGGGAATATGATGAAGAAGTGACATAACAAGATATGGTTGTGGTTTCAATGTACCTTTTAGCCTCTGTCTAGTCAGCATGTTAAATCTTTACAAATTCCTTTTTCTTAAACATATATCAACCGGAAAGATGCTTTCTTCATCAAAGTCAAGTTCTTACTGCCCTAAAAATTACATATAACTACGATGTCCTTATAACCACTATGAAAACAAAGCCATATTTTACTACTTTGACATGACAAAGCTGACAAAACTGTTCAGATGACTGATCCTATCAAACTCTTGCTGCTTGTGTACAGCTAATTAAAATCCTAAAAGGTATCTTTGATCTGAGATGTGGGAAACAGCTGCCAACGTTGGTATGAAATGACAAGACTAAAGGTCTACAGGCCTTGGGATTGTCTCTCTTAGGCTGCTGGTACTTTGAGCTAAATGCTAACACTCACAATGACAAAGACAACCTGCTGGTGTTTAGCAGGTTTACCATGTTTATTATGTTTACCATGTTAACCACATTGGCTCGCATGAAACACATCTATGAATGTCATACCATCAAATAGTTGATGAGATTTTCTAGTGTAGCCAAAGATTATACAATCTAAAAAGTGCACAGCTTCTTCAGAATGTGTTCCACATCCAAGTGGATCGGTTCTAAGCTGTATCTTTGCCCCCTAAAAAATCCTTAACCTCTATACGTGCAGGAAATCCATAGTATTACCACTTCAGCTCTTCCAACTGCCAATACAGTTTCTTCTCAGGTTTCAGTAAGCACTCTTTAAAAATAAAGATGCTAACTAGAACCATATAGGGGCCTTCGCCTTTGGTCAGAGGGTGTTACCCAAAACAAAAGTTTATTCCGAGAACAATCTGTGAAAGGTTCCACGTGGAACCCCCGATGAGAGATTCTATAAAGAACCTGTGGTGTAATTGTTCTACCCATAACCCTCTCTGGAGGTGCTATCCAGAACCTTTCACCCTACCAACAAGAATCCACCCGAGCGGTTCTAGCGAGAACCCTTTCATATTCCAAGGGTTTTATCGATAACCGACCTAGGGTTCCTCGTAATGTGGTGCATCGCAACCCACAACAATCATGGTTTACAATTACAGTTTTTCTAGGGGGTGATGGCTTGGATGATCTTTTAACACCCTTGCTCTCAATAATCTTTAAACAACAATTTCTTCAAAATAGAGTTCTCAGAAGCAAACGGTTCTGGGTAGAACCTTAGCCCTTCAGAAATAACCTTTTTTAAACCCTTATTTCTACGAGTGTCTATGTCATTGTATGGCTAAAATAGGTGTGGGACTATTTTTTGTTCCAAACCAGTTAAGTGTACTTTTTCTTTTAGTACTGTACTTGCTGTGGTTTCACATGCTGGTCTGACCTATATTTGCTAAACATTTATTCTGTGCTGCCGCTTCCAACAAAGTACTAGTCTACATCTAAAATATCTAAACAACATGCTGTTGTACAGGCTGCAAAAATCCAGATTATAAATACTGGAAATTTCTGGCAGGACCAGCAAATTACACATACAATCACAATCCTCATGTGTTACCTCACATTAAATATTTAAACATTGTACCTCTGAGCTATTAATAATAAATGAGTTAAGCTAATTTTATTTTAGAAATAAAAAGCTTCTGAGTTTATATAACACCACTTGGTTTGAATGAATGCAAAACACCTGCATTTTAGCTTTGCACTATTGTGTGATTTTAAATTAAAATGTCACACTACAAACCCACATTTTATGAAACAATATAATGATGGAGGCAACTTATGTCGCCATTATGTATGTGCCTATTTATGTATTTAAGTATGTTGTTCTGTTAACTGGTTAGCTTAGCACAACCTCTGCTCTTATAAAATGCAGAATTGTTGAGTAACACTTTGTTTTTTGTTGATGAAAGATTTTACATGTTTCAGCTTTAGAGTTGCTAGTAACAGATGAAAAGGTCCAGGCTGGCTGGTTTCTCCAGGCAGAGCTAAGACGCATATGACACATATCTATAACCTCATCTAACTCTCCACCAGAAAGCAAATACGTATATTTCTGTAAGTGTCAAACTATATATTTAACTGTTGAATCATATGCTACCACTTGTTGTAACAAAGGAGGAAAGCAACAAGTTTAAACGCTACAAGGCAGTAAGAAAGTCCAGCATGTGGCAGAGCTGGCAACACTTGAACAATCTTTCCCAAAAAATAGCAGAGAAAGTTAGCAAATCTATGAGTTTGAAACTATTTCTAGCCTCCAGTGATCCAGTTTCAACTTTTCTGGAACAAAATTGTGTTGCTGCGAAATATTTAGCCAGCTAGACTGCTCAGTTTGAAGGGAGAGGGAATGAAAGAAAGACAGGGAGAGGGAGAGCGAGGGATGGGGGAATCAGTTATGCCAAGAGCTGTGCGTTGACCCTGATTAAATGCCTCCCCTAACTCACTGGGACCACTGATAAGACCAATGCACTCTGGGCGGTGTGCGTGTTATGTGTGAGTATGTTCAGGAGCCAGAGCTGTAGATAAGGTGTGTCTACACATGTGCATGTACAAGGAGTGTGTGTGTGTGTGTGTGTGTGTGTGTGTGTGTGTGTGTGTGTGTGAGTGTGAGTGTGAGAGTGTGTGTGTGTGTGTCCCAACACCAATTCTCCTGTGTAAACATGCTGACCTGGCACAACACCAGCAGACACTTTGAAGTTGGCAATAGCCACCGTAATCTCCCTCCCTCTCTCGCTGTCTCTCACACACATACATCCCCACACACACTGAGCCAGAGGCGAGACTTAACACTGGCAACCTTCTCTGGCTTAGCATGTGGCCACCAACACACACTTTCCTGCACACACACACACACACACACACACACACACACACACACACACACACACACACACACACACACAAACAAATACTCTTCCATTGTCACAAACAATTGCATCCTCCGTCTCTCTGGAGATAAAACAATAAATTATCTCGCCCACAAAAACACTCACTCCAACATAACACTTAATTCTTTTTTTTTTGTATACGCCACCTTTAATGGACATTTTTGCTGACAGCTACTTGTGAGTGTGTGTTTAGCTGAAAGTGCCATCTATTCTGGAGTGTATCACACTGCAGCCTCAGAGGATCTGCAGGTCTTAAATCAGACACTCACAATCATCTCTCTAAATCCACGATCAGTGATAGTTAGACTTTACAAACAATTGATGTCAATGTATACACAAACAATGTGACGAATAACATCTTATCCACAAGGGATGCTTTCCTTTGCAAGTTGAAACAGCAAGGAATGAACATTGGAGATTTAAGCTTGGAAGGTGTTTGAAAATCCTTTTAAATCACCTTTTATTAGACAATTTACGATCAAAATTACAAATATTTTTTTATATAGGTTATTATGAAAAGAGCATGTTCTGTGGATTACCTAGTCCTAGAGGAACTATTAAAAGAGATGAAGCCGTTGAATTCTTCAAAGTTACCATAATCCATTTTTTTTGGTCCCTTAGTGGCAGAAATATGCTCCTGTCTCTTTAGCTGCTAAATGCTTCACGATGTTCTCCAGCAGGTTACTATCTTTGTCTGGGGCCGGGCAGTCAGGGGAGAGTAAGAAGTCAAGAGAAGAACTGCTGTGGGTTTGTCACTAATAGCAAAGCCGTTCACCTTACATGTAGTCATTCGACCTATTGTTTGCATATAACTATTTGTTAGAGCAGCTATTACTTTTTTTTTAAACTCTGAGATACATCAAAAATAAATACAATCTTATATTCTTGTTACCTCATAGTGAAGTTCATCTGACAGTTACCACAACTGTTACAATGAAACTGTCTTTTCCTCCTGACATACAGAGAAATTAAAGTAATTAATCATCCACCCTTAACACACAATTATCACTTGGCCTATTATAAAATAACACATTTCTATCCCTAAATAACCACTGCAGCTGTGTCTGAGTCTGCTTTAGGTGCCTGCAACAGGGCGAGAGACTGCTAATTCATTACCTCATTGCCCATTGGTTATGTCCTACTTTCACATTCCCAGCCACACTAAGGAGATTGCCACTGCACCAACTGTTGTTGGCCATATATAATTACCTCAATATGTTAAATTATGAGTAAGCATCCACAGTGGAGATGATTAATCTCTATGGCAAACACAGTGCCATGCTGTGATATGTCTAAGGCTCATTGACTTAGTCTGTTTTATTTGGGTCCAGGACTGAAGAGGTTTAGGAGCCCCTGATCAGATAGAAAGCTACTTAGGGTATTAAACTGGGGCAGGGGGTTCTCAGAACTTTTACCACACAGGCTTAACATTAAATTCATTTAATCTCACCCTGGGACTCAGGCAAGCTAGTAAACTTCTCCTTTTACAGGGGCCCCTACCCCAGGCAACCAAAACTACATTCTTGACCCAGTTTTGAAAACTACAGGTCTAGGACAATGTAATTATATGGTGGGTTGCAGCACTCATTTTAAAGTTAGGGTGTTGTTAAGTTCATATTGTGTATTTCCTTTTGTGAGCAACAAAAATAACTTAAATTGCTTTTTAACTTTATTTTTCATGTTCGCATGCTGTATTATTTGCGATGATTTTGCCTGTTGGAATTATATAATGTAGTTACTCACTGTGAATTCAATATAATTTTGAATGGATCAATAAAATTAAAAATAAATAAAATTGGTCACAAAGAAATCCAACAAACAAAAATTAAGTTAGGCAGCTCTCACTTATTTCCCTCTTTGTTTCTCCTGCCTGGGTTGCCAGATATGCAGATTCTAGGCAGTGTTTTGGCCAGCAGGCAGATAATCTTGTTAGGAACAATTAACTCAGTTGTATTGTTGAATGTCAACCCAATCCCTTACACAGAAGCATTCAACACTGCACCTGGCAACGCAACCAACAAACTTACAAAACTTACAACAACATGTCAATGAGGATCAACTTTCCTGCATTGAAGTTGTAACATAACAGACTTAAGTCATTCAAAACTTCACCGAGTGTGAACAGAATACGTGAGAATAAAGCAGATTAACTGAACTCTTCAGCATCGCAGATGCTGTAAGTCGTTTCTGCGCATATTGCTGTGAAGACATAAAACAATCAAAGACCAGACCGGCATCAAATATTTCATAATGTTGGCCACCATTTACATACTGTTATGTTGATACGGTGAAGTTGGTATAATTTATTGACACATCCAACAGTTATGAGCAACATTTTTCATTAATTTGGAGTCGTAATTATGGATGTGAGTCCAATATTCACTCTCTTTCAGCTCTGTTTTTGATTATCTGTCTCCTGAGCTGCTAAATGCTCCAGTGTGTTCACCAGCTAGTTGACAACTTTGTCTGTCAGCTGTTTTATATTAAACAGATGGTGTACAGGTTGTATTTTTTTTTACTTTTCCTCCAAAAACAATTGCTTGCTGTGCTCTGCAAAGCAGAACAACATTCATGATGCATCTATTCTTAATTTAAAGAATACCCCTGAGATGAAATAGATGAGAAGACCTTTCCCCCTGGGTCTCACTTCTTCCATTATCTACATTTATACCGCGCTCTGCGTGAACACTCAATTCTGATTGGCTGCAGGGTGTCCATTCATTTTGATAACGGACACCTACTAAATAGTTCCAGTTAAACTGTCTGTTCACCATTTAAAATGAATCCCACATTAAATTGAAAATAAATAAATAATAAATGTGAATATCTTCAGTCAGTCAGATCCTCTGAACACGACTAACACACAAGCTGCATGTTTCACTGCCCCTCAGAACTTACTGACACGTTTCCGTGATTGTCTCTCCCAATTCCCTATTCAACTTGCTAAATTACCTCAGGCTGTGGACAATGACTTTACTGGAGAGCAAAGCTAGTCTGGTTGTTAAACATATACTGTCATATTATATTTGCGGTGTATTTCCTTTGAATCTTGCTAGCTTTCTGGCTCGTAGCTGAGCGGATTTGAAATATCTCCCGTTGCCAAGTTGTAACTTAGGTCCTTCCTATTTACTGCAGAAGTGAACCTTTTTATTGCATTGGAATTCATTATTATATTATTATGGGATGGTATTTTTTGGAGTTATCGGCGAAACAGAGCAAATGGTTTCTAAAGATTTTTTTATTATTTTGGTTGCAAAAATGCATGACAAAATAATTGAATGCTCTTCATATTTTTTCCCTAACTTAATATCACATATCTATGACAGCTTGTTGTGAGCATAAAGCCAAATATATAACTCATAGCACAGGTTCAACAACACTTGCCTGGTAACGTTTGAAAGAAGCATTCAATAGTATAAGTTTAGATGAACAAAAAGAACAAAATAGCAATCCCTCGTTATCTGGGGGTTTAAGAAAAGCACACAGTGGTTTGTAGACATAAACAATGGTTACACAACATTGTAAATGTAGAGGAGGTGGGCGGTACATTTGCAGAAACTCCAATAATGAGAATAGGATCAGACAGAGAACATATGGTTTTGATAGAATTGGCCAATACCTAGGAGGATTACACCGTCCACTTCTACCCTTTAGATAGAAACGGAAGAACTCAGCCATGGCCTACAATCTGTCAGGGATAAGAACAGTTAGCCGTGCTCACATGAGTGTGTCTAATTCAATATGACATATTTCTAATAGGTAGTCTGGCCACTGGGAGGAAGGGACCAAATGAAGCTCAAGCGCAATATCAGTCAGGAGGTATACTTCTTCCTGCTTCGGCGCAGGGTGTATTTCTTATATATCCTGCTTTCATTGCTCTCACTCTCATAATTTTCTTGTTTTCTTGCTGTTATTGTTTGTGGATGTCAATCTTGTTATCAGCTATCCTCATCGTGGTTACATCCATCCGACACCAGAGCGGCACGCCCCCATCGTTAGCCTATCCTCTCGCTGCTGTCTCGGCCTTAAGTACAATCAGGCTGATATTACGCGCCCCTCCGCCTCGCCATCATCACAAAGTCTTCTGAGATTCCTCAGCTTCATCAGCCAACCAGTCTCAGCAGAGTCATCAGCCACCACCAGTGTCTGAACTCCACGTGGGGTATTTATCTTGTCGCTTTTCAAGGCAGACGCTCCTCGATTACAAATCTCCCAGTAGAGTCTTAACGCAGAAGACTTTATGATCACAGATCATCTGTTATAGTGAACTATAATGTGTTCTGCATTCACTTGCCTCTCCTGATTGGACTACAGAAAGAGGACAGATATCACAGGTTGGGAGTATGCAAATGTGTATATAAGGGATTTACATCTTTAGTGAGTATAGAGGGATCTGTTGGTGAATTTAAAGAAGAGGCCCTCTGGACTTGACCTTCCATAACTTGTTCACTGCAACTTCAAAACAATCTGCAACAATAATGTTTGGAAATAAACTATTACAGCAACACCAAATGATTAAGTCTTGCTGGTATCAAATATGTCTGTCATGTTTTAAGAATAATGATGCAGTCACATCTGTCCCATTTGATTTATGTTGAGAGGAGCAGATGCATTTATGTCATAATTAGCATCCAGGTTGAAAGGAGCCGTGAAGCAGATACAAAGTTGAATCAAGGTCACTGTTCTATTATTTTATGTCATTCATTAATTTAAAATACTAAATGAAAAAATCTATGTCAACCTTTACTAATTAAAAGGTTGAATGAAATAAAACACTTTCATCTTTAAATGATGTTAATGCTATCTATTGTTTTATGCCAATTAAATAAATACATTGTGTACATTTTCCAACAAACAACAACGCTAACTATAGCCACAGGGCTTATATACAATCATATATCTTACATTGTGATAATTTAGGAAGATAAATACAATTTTGAGGCAATGGTACACCTTCTCATTTCAGGGTTCATCAAATAGCGCAAACAGTCAAACTCAAGAGCATTATCATGTTCACAGGCATCAGATAATGAGGCTTTGACCAAATCATTGGGATTGTTTAGTTCCCCTTCAACTTCCCACCAAAACTATGGTTGAGGTCTTACTTTCAGACAACTACCAGGGGTGGACAAAAGTAGATAGGTACTATTTCCTGTAGGGTCGCTTCAAAGGATTGTAACAAAACCTGAGAAGTGCTCTAACAGCCACAGCCAGCTCTGTGAAACCAAGCCAATCAGTAAGCTCTGGCACTGTTTGGCCACAAAAACACTCCAATCTTACGACTGATTTATTAGGAAAATTAAAATTCCAACAATAAAAACCTCTGACAACAATGAATTTTGCTAGAAACTCTTGATAGCTTGTATCTGACTATCCAGGTTAGAATCAGGTATAAGAAATGTGAAACTGTATACGTTCTATTCTAGAGATCCATATGCATCTGATACGTTTTCCATTGCATCCTAATATGAAATACAGTACATATGGTATTGATATCCTACAGCTAGACTCACATGCTTAACATGTTAATGCATCTTGAATTGCTTGGGTTGGTCTGTTGGTCATTTTGTATGTACATTGTACCCTTGTATTCTGTAGAAAAACTCCAAGAAAACAACATTTGAGGCCACAAGGAGGACCAATCCTAAATATACTCAAAGTATGAAATATATTGTATTAGTTTTAAATAAATAAAAGGCAATGGAAGCATGTATGAGGAGTGTGGACTAAAGCGGTGGTTCCTAATTGTGAACCTTGGGACCAGATTAGCTGTGTTTGCAAAGCCACACAGTTAATGTAGCATCCCATGTGTGTTTCACACAAGAAGCAGACCAGCAGGGCTTCAACTCCCAAGGACCCAGACTGAGCACCTCTGCAATTTTGCCACATTTACAGTAACATAAGTAAACCTTCAATTTAATGCAAATATTTTTTTTTGCAGTGCACTTTTCTTACTCTAAAACCTCAGCCTTTTAGAATTTGTACAGTGTTTGTGTTGAATCATCAACTCACTTGTAATCACTTGTAATCCATGTTACTTCAAACTTACTCTTTACAGGATTTTCAGAAGAGACGATGATTTAGAGCAAACAACACTAAAATATTCAAAGTGTAGTCAGTGCTGTCGGATTACCACACTGTGTTACATAGTTTAATGGCATTAGTTGAATATAGAGTCAAGGAAGTACTTGACTTGAAGAAGAAAACCGTTCAGTCAACACACGCCTTGATTTTAAGATGTAATGCAGAAGATCTCATTAAAAACTGCATTTTTGGTTATTTTATTTGGGCTTTTGTAAAGTCAGTGCAAGTGTCAAACATGATCAGTGACAATAAGAAGGATAACTTCTGTGTTCTGACGAAAAGAGAAACAAATCTCCCTAGAATTAACATTTGGTAAGTCTTTTTTTAAATTAGGTAAAGAAGCAAAGTAAGAAAGGGGAAAGATCGTAAATGCACATTTCTTCTGCATTAATAACTAATCAACCAACCAAATAAATGAATACATCACTCCACAGACAATCTCCCTTTCAAAAGGCAAGGACTTAGCAGCAGTTATTTAAATCAAAGTCCTGGTGCGTCTGTCATCCAGCGTGACAAACAGGATTTGACATGGTGACGCGCGGACGGGTCCCAGGTTCACATTCTGTCTGTCTGACCCCTTTTCATACACTCTCTCACACACACACACACACACACACACACACACACACACACACACACACACACAAACACACACACACACAGACACTTGAGCACGCATCTAGGTACGTACACGGGACCACACACACAATCCCATCTGTCTACACACACACACACACACACACACACACACATACAGGTAGATTGGCACATAATAATCCAGCGGCTATTGGACCCTCAGATGCAGTCTCACTCTCCTTCATTATAACAAACAGACACAGCAGCAATATGACATACAATATTGTCACTGCTGTTTATTTATAGTACTAAATAGCTCTATACCGGTGTGTGTACAAGCCACTTTCACACATGACTGAGCAAAGCTTCACAATATATAAGGGCACATATGTTGACACCCAGAGCAGGATAAAGTTCATAATAAGGGTATTGTAAAAGCATCAACAAGAACATCTTTTACCTGTTACGCCTACTTTAAATCACCCCCCACCTCGCCACCTTTGACTTTCTCCCCTCACTATCTGCTCTCTCTTGAGGAGGCGACAGCTTGCCCCTAATTTAAAGTAATCGGATGACTCTCTCTCTTCATAATCCTAGACACACAGGCTGCTGTGAGGTAACCTTGTGACGGGACCACTGAGACAGACCACATATACTGTAACTGTGGCAGCTAATAAGCACTTCCACTGTCTACTTGTTGCAAACATACACTCTGGTGACTTCAGATCTGAAGGGAGATCAATTACAGAAATGACTTATTTCACGATTATAATGGGTTTGAACCCCATTACACTACGACCACAAATAAATGCAATTTAACTCCTTTAATCTAAATGAATATTACGTGAAAGATCCCAATTAGCTGCATGTGGTAAAGCCAAGATGGTGCAACCGTTATCATTACGATCACAGTCCGTCACTGACAAACAAGAAGCTGGAGGAGATCTGAGATAGCAGCGTGTTGCATATAAATGTGCTGAGTAAACCGGCACCAGTCATCCTGCTCAGCCCGTTTCAGCACCGCGGACAGCGAATCCACCCATTTAAACACAAGGAAGAAGCTCTCAGCTCTAAATGTCCAAACTGGAACGCGAGTGGAGTTTTATTTGTATTTCATTAAGAGTAGCACATGCAAACTTCTTCATTTGCTCCAGAAAAAAGAAGAAGAGAGGAATATGAACTGTGTAGCCGAGTGAAATAACACAAGCGGGAGAGGAATAAATTGGACAAGAGATGTTTTCATTGAAGAATACAGGTCCACAGTGTACGACTTACCGCGTTATCCTCGTTGAAGCCATATGTTTAACACACAAATCTACTTTTCCACACACTGTTGCCGTCTCTGGGCCGCGATGAGCAAAACAGCCCGAGGAGAATATCCAGGAAATAACATCCACACAACTCATCCACCCGACTCCACTTTTCTTTTTTTCTTTTTTTTTTAGGGAGGGAAGAATAATACCGCTGTCCGCGCCTTCAGGACGAGAAGGGGAAAAAACGAGTTTATGTTCAAGTCACACACACACACACACACACACACACATACACACACATACACGCGCGCGCGCACACAAAATGATAATGGTCTTTGTGCAGGGAAAATAGTCTCCTTCTCCTCTCGTCTTCTTTTAGTTTAAGTCTCCAGCGTGGGACTTACAAGGTAACTGCGAGCTCTGTAGGAGAGAGACGGGTAACAATATATCTCCGCTAGTATTCCCCCTTGCGTTCAACCGGAGACACAGAGCGGGAGGGGGGAGAGAGAGAGAGAGAGAGAGAGAGAGAGAGAGAGAGAGAGAGAGAGAGAGAGAGAGAGAGAGAGGCGATGCGGAGTGAGACAGGGAGGTTTTGTCAGAAGCTAGTCGTGCATTTTACTGCAGCCGCAGCAGCAGCGACCGGTGCAACGCCGTAATCTCATTATGTCCGCGGCAAAGGGCGCGCGGATTACCGGCTGGTTCTACTCTGGTCTCTGCGCCGCATGGCGGAGAGGGAAGCATAGGGTCACCGCCCAATCAAATGTGAACTCGTCAGTATCCACTCAACACCCCCACAAAAAGTTAGTAGGCTCCAAGCAAAAACAACCGATGTTCACTTTTAAATGAAACGGAGACATTTTTACCTCCTCTTCACTGAAAGGCTCGACATGCGCAATCCACAAAGTAGTTTCCTTGGTCGTGTTGCTACAGGTGCACCATGCAGGAGCAAAAAGGTGGACCTTGCAGGATGTTGCACGACCAGGCCAGACACTGGGGGTCACTGTGAGAGAGCTCGGTGACAGTAGAGAAAATACAGGAGATGAAGGGAATGATTGAGATTTGGAAACAGTGCAATTATTATTTAGCCCCGATTATTTGGGATTTAACTGCTCCATGTGTGCAGTTTAAGTTATTGTGAGGTATATTTCCCAAAACTCACCTGAGTAAAAGTGCATAACTAGTATCAGCTAATTGTACTCATTACGCAGAACAGATTGTGCATTACTTTATATACTTGTATCATCTTTAATGCAAGTAGCATTTTAGATGTATCATGTGGTGGTTGAGCTAAATGTACTTCATACAATGATGGGTATAGCTACATCTATCGTATCATCCTTTTTCATTTGATGATATTTTCAATGAAAATGTTTATTTAGCAGAACATTTAATGTATAAAAAGTGCCTCAAAATTGGTCTTAAGAGAAGCCTTACATACCAGAGGTATGGCTTTATTACTCCACAGATTCTTCCACTTTGTGGAAACCTGGCGCCTACATTACCAACAATGCAACTGTACCTTAACCTGAAGCAAAGATGAGGAGCGAGCTACAAGTCTCGTAACCGCACTTCTTTGTCTCTCCCCACACCCACACTATTCTGTAGTCTTTAGCGCCAACTGATGCTGACTCAAATTACATCACTCAAGTCTTTCTTTTGACACTTTCCGCAGATGTGTTGGGTAGAGTTCTGTTTTTACATACAGTGCTTGACTAAACGTATGTACTTTCCACCACTCTGCAGCATACATTAACCTCTTTTCATAATGTTAAACCTCAATTCACTCAATTTGCATTTCTTTATACACATAAATAACTCCACAGTGAAACCCAGGAGAGAAAAACCCCTTCAATTCCACAGCTATTACTAAACCTTTTGACTATTAATTCTAAATAAAAATAGCATAACTCCCTCACTCATAACTCCCTAGATGGTAGCCTGTGCAAAATATGCTGCCTACAAATAATTGTAAAGTTGTAATGAGCATTTTGGCACAGGGGGAGATGCAGAATACACGCTGGCTAAAGAAGTGTCACAGCCAGCGCCTTTTAAAATAATTACTTTGACTATGTAGATAGAGGAGGAGCAAAACTGAACTCCTGCAAAGACTCTATAAAAAGTTGATTAAACGTCTTCAGTGTGGATTAATGATTCCTTAACGTCTCTGCGGTAAACTTTAGTGTAATCCTGCTCTTGAGCTCTCACCATCTTTATATTGTAAAGGTTTCTCTCAGTTTACGGATCTGTTCACTGTTTGCTTTGGCTACTTTCTAGGCAATGACAAAGGATGATTTATTTTGTACTTCCCCAAACTACATACAGGTATTGTAAATATATCGACATAGAACAGTAAACATTGACCACATTTACTATGTGGCTACACTGTTAGCCCATCTAGTCATAAAAGTACAGTAAATTCAAGGAAAATAATCTAAACTAGAGCAAACTTTGGCCCAATTTGCTTTGAGTCAACTCTTCCACCTTTACCTACTCATCTATTTGGCTGTGTTGCTAATCAGACATTTGAGGAATTGAACGTGAAAAGGCTTGGCACCAGATTGTTTTGGTATAAGGAGGTGACATTTTGGATCCCTGGAGTTATTTTAAATTGTTGGTAAGTGGTGCTTTAGAGGTATACTGAGTGTGCTGTGATACAAGCACAATATGGGACAGTTGTTTCACTAAAATGTGTCATGCGCAAATGAAAATGAAAATGTTCTTCTGAGTACTACCATGAGAGACAGCATTAAAAAGTGATACACAATTGTGTAGTCGTGCCTGGCAGCAGTCATGGAGCAGACTACTGTAGCTATAATAATGCAGTTCAACCACAATGAGTTGTCATTCAGGGTTTTATCCTCTGCTAATGAAATATGTGAATGGAAGAGTGATAGCTGTAAGACGACCATCTGCTCAATGATATTACATTGCATTTAGTGATGATTTTCTTTATTTTGTAATTTGATGGCAAAGTTCAGATATGATGGATGGAGCCAGTCCCCTTTATGCTCCTGTGAGACTGAACATACCTGTCTATCCATCTGCTCTGTGGGATTACAGTCGTTACTATATGTGACGCCCAACACAGCAATAACGGTAACAGCTACTTCCACTATGCATTGATTTCTTCATGACACGTCCCAATAGGTTATAAATTCATCTGGCCAAGCATATCAGTTGCAGAATTACTATTTTTAAATCTGATTATACAATCAAAGGATTGAAATTACTACCAGTAAAAGGGGTTTCAAGGCAAAGGGCCAGGCCCATTATAGCCCCTATACCACTGTGATCTTACTTGTGTGTCCATCTGCTCTGCTCTGTGGGATTACACCAAATCCTATTGAGCTCAGGGAATGGCAGCCAAGATCAGTAGGCCTGAACTAATCATGACAAACCACCAGTACAAGAGACGTTTGTCTTTTCCAACAAAGCACAAGATGGATAAAAAGGAATTATCATTCACTGAGTCAGTGCAATTAGTCGTAGGTGGCATACTGGATATCTGATAATACCATTAGGGAAATAAAAAGTGGTCACAAAGCCTCAGAGTCTGCCGCAGGGTACTATCACATAACTGAGGATACACAGTTGATTTCATAAAATTATAGACCCATAAAGGTTTCTTTCCACTTGCTTGACTTGACACTGCAGTGCAGAAGTCAGCTACACGAGCAGGTAGAAAGTTGTGATTTCTATAGAACTGCTGCCTTTAAATCGCAGCCTGTTGTTTTATCCAAATATATGTGCCAAGGTTCTCTGTCCCCTCCTCTGTTACCCTCTTCCTCTCCTTAACTGAGCCGAAAGCTCCAACCCTGAATGTGACATGACAGTGATTAAATATGTGGATGTGCTTCCCTCTGTAATCTCTCTAACCAGTGAATATTCTTTAGTTTGAAGTGGAAGTAATGGGGCAAGTCAGCCCCAGGTGGGCACAGAGAAAAGCTGAGGGAAGCAGCTATTCCCAGTTCTTCAACAGAGGTGGAGCTGTTAACCAGACTTACATTAGCAGAAACAATCAGTTGGTGCTCATTCTTTAAGTCATTTCTCTTCTAAAACTGAAAAATACATTTTGAAATACTCTGATGAAGCATAAACCTCATTTTATTGTGTTGCTTGTACCAGTGGGGGTTTTCTTCTCCCCGGCCTCAGGGGGTAGTAATGAACCAATGGTGCCAGAAGATGCTGCACTAGAAAACAGACTTAGACACGCAACAGAATGGTGAGATTTATGCTTCATTGGAAGTGTTTTCAAACAGTATTTTTTGGTTTTCTAGAGAATCGACTTCAAGGATAAGGACAAATGTACTTCCGTTAACCGACCGGCTTCTATTGAAGTTCAGCCGACTTCCTGAGTTTTTCTATGGCACCTTTTCAGAAACATCTCCCACACAGTGGATGGACAGTCCCTAAAAACCTACCTCATGGCATATCTGTTTCAATCACAATTGCTGCAACTACTCCCAAAGCAATAGGCTGACCTTTAGGTATTAAGGAAACTTAAAAATCCAGAATTCCTGTGCCAGGTTTGTGTTAACTTTTATAGAGCAACAATAGAAAGCATCCTGACAGGCTACTGGCACCAAAGTGGACTGGAAGGCTCTGCTGCGGGTGATTAAAACCACCCAGAACATCATCCACAGAGCATCCTTGACTATGTTTACATTCACAGAATAGTCCGGTTTTGCCTTTATTCCAAAAAAAGACAATATTCCTACTAAGCTGTTTGCATGCAAAAGAAACTGAATATGCCACTAGTGTCTCGTTTACATGCAGCTGCGCTTACTCCGATTAACATAAAAAGCACCCATGACAGTTGCCTACAGCTACGCCCTTCAAAGGTTCTATATGCAGCATTTAGAGCATTCATATAGCAGCAAACAACTAGCTATGAGAACATAGTGGATTCATGTCTACTTATTGTGTGTGTTTGTCTGTGCTTTGTTTATGTAGCTGACCGTGTTTGCGAGCAGTGGCGGTGCGTCAATAGAGGGCGCTAGGGCGCCGCCCCTCCTAAAATTTTGCATGAAAAAAAAAAAGAAGAAAAAAATAAAATAATATATACTGTCAAAAAACATTATATATCAAATAATTTAAATAAGAAATATACCGTGTTGACGCGCTACATGTGTGTGGGAGACCGTAAGCCCCTGTCAACAACCACTTAAGTTAAATATAATATATCGCCATTCATCATTACTGAGAAAAGCCCCTCCCCTCTCGGGGCGCCGGCCCAATGTGTGTCTATGGAAAGCCATGAAACATTTCACCCTCGTGACGGCAAGGACAGCTTCTCATTGGCGGATGAAACGTGAATCTTCGGGCGCACGAATCTGCGCCCTAGCCAATGACATCGTTTCTTATTGCAACGTGGTTGGACTATTCGTCCAATCAGAGACCTTTATCATTCCCTCACATCCAATATAGCTCCCACGTAGCTACGCGAGCAACACAGCTAGCAGAGACTTTGATTATGTTAGTATGGCGACTGAAAACTCTGTGGTATCTCTACGCGAAACACCTTTCAATCCACGATCAGATGTTGACAAGAAGAGGCTGAAAGAGTTGGGACCCGAACGTCCGGATTTAAATATTCAGCAGCAAAGCAGTGAAGCTACATGCACCAAGCTACATGCTAACCGGAGCTGCTAGCTGGAGGCTCAGTGTGCAGTGGATCTGAGCAGCCGAGGAAGCGCCGGGCTGTGAAGGAAGATGAGCTTGAAGGATTGCTGCAGAGGTGAGTGTCAAAATCAGCAGATGCCTGTTAGAGTTTAATGTTTTATCTTTCCCACAGCAGAACACATGTTGGACATTGTTAGATTTGGGTGGATATCATATCAGGCTATAACTTTATCTAAAATACCAATTCAACCCCCAACAAGTTAGTGTGTGTGTGTGTGTGTGTGTGTCATAGCTACAGCCATCAAGGTGGCTCCTGGCCTTTTGTCTATGTTGCTGAGCCATCAAGACACACAAAACATAGTTTTTTGTCTGTAGTATGAAGCCTGTTTGTAGTAGATATTTCCCCACAACTTATCTTACTGTCTCTGTCTCTCTCTATATATTTATCTGTAGGTTTGTGACACCATACTTGGACACACCAGGGAACGCTTTGCCTTCAAAGACCACCTCACCAGTGCCACCTTACTGCAGGGCCCCCAGTTTGAATGCTACGTCAATGTATTCCCTGAAGTTGCTCTGGCCACCACATTGAATGTTTCTTAAACCATTCTGCTCTGAACCTCTCATGCCCAAAGTTACAGTTTGTTGATAGTTGTTATTGGACAGTGTTGAGCACTGTGTTTTCTTGAAGTAAAGCTTTGTTTTTTAGAATATTCTACTCCAAACCTCTTTTCTTCTCCTTGTGGAGTGCTATTTAAACCGCGCCGCCCAACTGCGCCCCCCCCCAAAAAAAAGTCACCAGCCGCCACTGTTTGCGAGTTAACACGTGTTAGTGCATGTGAGTCCTATGTGTGGATAGCTAATTGCCCCTCTGCACTGCACTCGTACGGCGATTACCGCCGATAACCCTGTCCTCGCCAATGGTGCGGTTACGAAGCATAACAGCCACCCTCCAATTCGTCCCCATTGCCATGTTGCGAGCTTAATTAAATAATGAATTTGAACAGAGGCCACATTTGAAATATGCATGCTGTTTACATGACAATCTTCAATGCGTCACATTTTGAATCTTGCCATATTCAAAATAATAGTGGGTTATCAGTGTTTCCCCTAGGTTTACAGCCGGGGGCGACGGCGACGACACCGACACAAACACTTAAAGTAGTGGTTCTCAAACTTTTTCTGTAAATAACTTCATTTTGTGACTCCATCTGTGCTTTATAAATAACAGAATAAAGAAAATTGCAATCACTTTCAAGTAAATCAGATTGCTCCATCAGACATTTTTTTATTTTTAAATTGCAATCACTTAGAACAATGAAAATAAAGTTATATCTGTGCAAAAAATAACTAATATTTAGTTACTACTAAATAGCTCATTGTGGAAAACAATAAGCTATTTATTTTTTTGCCAAACAAAACAGAATGAGTGCAGATATGTGAGCATCAGGTTGCATCAGTATTAGTGGAGCAGTGAGCCTCTACACATCTTTTATAAACGGGGTTGTAGATTTGATACAATTCATGTTCAACGTTGATCTGAGATCTGTTTTCTGTTTTGAGAGACGCAGCAGCAGAAAGGACGTCACGGAGACTTCTGGCAAAGAGCCAAAAGTCGGCGAGTCGCTATGCGCATGCGCAAGCGTAACCTGTTAACGGCATAACGTAAACATTTACCCGAAAGTACAGGCTTTTCTCCATGTATTTATTAATGACTTAGTTTTATGTCCGTGTACTTTGTACTTTTGTAATATGTGAAGCCAGCAGCTTGTTGGTAGAAGACACGAGCACTTTGTCTCTTTCACCTGGAGCAAGAGAGCTGCTCTGGGTTCAGAGAGCTGCTCCGGTGTTCCTCACATGAGAGCTGCTGTTGCCATCTTCACCCTGGGAGCGTTTAAAACGCAGATATAGGTCTGCTTTTCACGCGACATATTTTTTGACGCTCTCTGTCCGCTGCTGTGTGCTCAGCGCTCACCTGTGTGTGCGTGCGCACGTGTCTGTGCATCAGGGCGGAACTCCGCTGTGCGCGATGCAGAGCAGAGGAGAAGTGTTAACGCGACCATGTCAGAATCAGAATCAGAAACCGTTTATTGCCAGGAATGTTTTCACACAAACGAGGAATTTTTTGAGGCGGAAGGTGCATACATTGGACGTGGACATGGGACGTAGGACGAGACAAACAACAATCAACAATCAACAATCAACGAAAACAGCAACAGTGCAATTGGAGTGCGGTTGAATTAAAATATGTGTAGGATAAGCAAGTGCTCAGTCAACAGATACATTAATGTGAATGTACGTTAAAGTGACGTGTGTATTTAAGTTAAAAGTGTATGTTAAAGTGACGAGTGTTTAAGTATGCGGTGTGCAGAGGAGTGTATGGTAGAGAGAAATAAAAATAAAAATAAAAATAAAGAAGAGAAAATAAAAATAAAAATTAAGAGTTAAAAATGTAGAGACCGAAATGACAAGCTGTGTGTGGATAAGATCAATAAAATACGGCCGTTTAGTTTGTTTAATAACAGAACAAGGTGTAGACCTGTTCTATAGGAAAGAGAAACTTAAATGACGACTTGTGATCTGGCGCTATCGAGAAAATTACAGGGGGGCGGAGGGTTTTTTCAGGGGGGCGCCCCGCCCCCCTATTCTAACGGTGGGGGAAACACTGGTTATTATTGTGTGCAGGTCAACATAGTAAGTGATATTGGTGAGATGTGGTGCCTGCGCGGAGCCCAAAGATACTAAAAGACAGCACCCACCCCAGACGCAGCATGTTCGCCCCGCTGCCGCCTGACAAGCGATACAGAATCATACACTGCTGCAGACTACAGAGCAGCTTCTTTCCTCAGGCTGTGAAACTCCTCAACTGCCCGTCATCACACCACTGAAATTATATGACTTCTCTCATTAACTTCAGATCTACATGTTCTACACTACAGTTCTGTCACTATAGGATCTAGATTGCACAGTGTTCTCTATACCTTTAACTGTATCTGAGACATTTACATTGAACGATTCTCTTGTTACCGTACAATTTCCTTTTCACTCCCCTGACTCCAACGGAAGTTTTGGCACCATAACTTGCAATTACACTGATACTGCACATATTGTACATCATTTTGTCTTTATTATGTATTAATATACATGAGAGCATGTATTGTCCTATTTTTAATGACTGAATAACAGTTGGCATTTTGTTTCGTATAAGATTCTGAGAGAAACAGAAATGTAATAAGGTGTCAGCATTGGTTTTGTAATATGTATTCTGTTTGATAACAGAAGCAGTGAAAAATTAATTCGCCAATGCAATCAAACAAACACGTTACAAGTGAAAGCAGTAAATACAGTTACAAGACAGAGAGCAACATTTAAACACAGAAAATGGAAAAAAAAGGAAATGCAACATGAAAGAAAAACGTTAAAGTCATCTAGTGCTGGAGCCCTTCCTTGTGCATTTGGTAGAGCAGATGTTAATAGCTTAACGGGGCTAGGCAATAAGTGTTTAATTAGGTCTGGGAAAAATGATTTATTCAACGCATCTGGGCCCATGAAATAACACTCTCTGGACCCTGTCCTTTATGACTCTCTAGCTGGATTCCCTCCCCAACCTGAAAGTATAACTGCCTGGTGGAAGTTGAGCTTTCAGTCTTGACAAGCAGAATCCCTATATATAAACACTGCCTGTGTCCTGTAGTGATGTTCTATCTCCTGAAGGGAGCGGAGAACAACTGCACATAGTGGGAGGAGAGGCACGGTAGGGGGTGTGTCAGTGACGATCAAGCAGTGCAGTACAGTTTTAGTGTCGAGGATTACTGGGATTTGTGCATGTTGCTTGCCTGCTCAGACCACATCAAAGCCAAATGGTGCTAGGTGCAGTTCTGCTCTGTCCTTTTCATGTATGATAGCTTTGACTTTGATATTTCCCTAAGGCAGGAGGAGTAAAGGAAGGACACACTTTCCTCCCATAATATGTATGTGTGGCTGTGGTGAGAGTGACCACTTAGCCACAATGATGCAGGAGTGTGGACTGTCATGGTGCTTTATACACACCGGGGAGTGACTGGTGGATGCAACGTGCCTGCATATAATTGAACTTGCCTGTCACATTGGGAAACTTGGTCCTCTTTTACAGGAAGAACTTGTGTTTAATTTAATTTTAAGTGCCATTTGTTTGCAGCTATGCTTGCACCGCCAGCACTAGCGCATCATTTCTTTTGGCAGATCTGTTCAGGGCTCTCCTTTTCACCATCAAATTGTCATACTGTCATACTGCCATGACACACACTGCGTTGTTTTGGAAGGAAAGGAAAACAGGTAACTTGCTTGGCTGTGGCTCGTGCCAGTTTCTGACCACAGTAATGCAGTTGCACTGTGAGATCTGGCCCAAAAAATGTCCACCAGTCAGTCACCAGGGCCTGTGTACTGTTGTTCTGGCCACCAATGATTAACATTGTAACTCGACTGTTGAAAAACCCATTCTCTATATTTGGCTGCATATTTATGGTGCATTTTATTTGCACCTTACCACTCTGCACCTTCAAGATATTTATATAATTGTTCTACTGGTTTGAGTCGGTCTGCACTCCCAGTACTCAATATGATGAGTCACATTCATCATTCACAACTTTGATTGGCACAGCTGTTTATTAAAAGTTATGAAACTGGTAATATGACTAAGATAATGATTAGTTACTACTCCCTTTCCAATGTATATTGCACTCCAATAATCTACATAGGTGCCAGGATGTAAAAATTCAAGATGTTGATTCAAGTTAGAAAACACAGCCATTTCATCTGGAAAGGGATGTTGTCCAAAATAATGTTACTGGTATGCCATGTACAGTATGTACATATATGAAGTGATTTATCAAATATGCATCTGACACCAACGCTCTGGTGTTACACCTCACGCTGGCTTGAATGAGTTGTAGTAAGCAGCTCGCTACGTTCTTTGCAACCGCAACACTCTGACCATCCTGCTATGTTGATATGAATGGGAATGTATTGTTCTACTCCTTTTCTACGTCTATTGCCAAAACAATACAGTTTTAATAACACTACTGTAGATGCTAGCCATCAGACTAACTGTTAAAGTGTGAGCAAAGGCTGTGTTGGCCTTTAGGACACTTTTCAGCCTATATAGCCGGGCTATAAATACTGTATTAATTTGGCTCTGTAACCTTCAGAAAAAAAAGCTAGAATATTCTTTATTAAGCTAAAGCTAACTTTACCCAAGAGCCGGCTCGCTTCTCCTCTGGAGGAAAGTTTGCCCAAAACTATTTAACAGCACAACTGTAGACGTTAGCCCTCAGGCTCTGACTAAGTGTGAGCAGGAGGCTGCATTGAGCGGGGACGTCATTATCAGTGTACTGCAGCTCCATGAATACCGTATACCATACGGTGTGGAATAAGATGAAATGCATGTTAAACATTTAGAAAAGATTTAAGTTTTAAATAGCAAAAATACAGATGTCTATTCATTTAGAACCTATAAAATTGGTTCCCGTTGCTGCTGCATAACCACTTACTGTTTAATGCATTGCACTTGACACCATTGACCATGACATCTTATTACAGAGACTAGACCAGTCGATTGGTATTAAAGGTACAGCATTAAGCTGGTTTAAGTCGTATTTATCAGATAGATCTCAGTTTGTATTTGTAAACGATGAGGCCTCGATGACCACCGCCGTTCGTCATGGAGTTCCACAAGGTTCTGTGCTTGGACCAATTTTATTCACCTTATATATGCTTCCCTTAGGCAATATTATCAGAAAACACTCCATAAACTTTCACTGTTATGCCGATGATACTCGACTATATCTGTCAATCAAGCCAGATGAAATCCACCAGGTCACTAAACTTCAAGCATGTCTTAAAGACATCAAAACCTGGATGACCTGCAACTTCCTGTTGCTGAACTCTGACAAGACTGAAGTTATTCTACTCGGCCCAGAACACCTCAGAAATCAACTATCTGACGATATGGTTTCCCTGGATGGCATCGCTCTGGCATCCACCACCACCGTAAGGAATCTCAGAGTTATTTTTGACCAGGACCTATCCTTTGGCTCCCACGTGAAACAGATCTCAAGGACTGCCTTTTTTCACCTACGGAACATCTCAAAGATCCGGCACATCCTGTCTCAAAGTGATGCAGAAACATTGATCCACGCATTTGTTACTTCAAGACTGGATTACTGTAACTCCGTATTATCAGGCTGCTCCGGAAAGTCCCTTGGGTCTCTCCAGCTGATCCAGAATGCTGCAGCTCGTGTACTAACAAGGACTCGGAAGAGAGATCACATTACTCCTGTATTAGCTGCTCTCCACTGGCTTCCTGTAAGATCGAGAATCATATTTAAAATCCTCCTCCTCACCTATAAAGCCTTAGCTGGTGATGCACCATCATATCTTAAAGAGCTTATAGTGCCATATTACCCCACCAGAGCGTTACGCTCACTGAATGCAGGGTTACTTGTGGTTCCCAGAGTCTTAAAAAGTAGGTTGGGGGCTAGAGCTTTCAGTTATCGTGCTCCTCTTCTGTGGAATCAGCTTCCACTTTCAGTCCGGGGAGCAGACACAGTCACCTCATTTAAGAGTAGACTTAAGACTTTCCTCTTTGATAGCGCTTATACTTAGGGCTGTTTCAGGCTTATAGTTAGGGCTGGCTCAGGTTTGCCCTGGTCCAGCCCCTAGATATGCTGCTATAGGCCTAGACTGCTGGGGGACATCTTAGGATACACTGAGATCCTCTTCTCTTCCTCTTTCGCTCCTCTTCTCTTCCTCTTTCACTCCTCCTCTCCTCTTCTTTCTCTCCATCTGGATAAACTATTGTCTCTTCAATGCACATTACTAACTCTACTTTCTTTTTCCATGGATTCATGGCTGCCTGGAACCGGTCCTGCCCCGGGTCCTGCCCCGGGTCCTGCCGCCCCCCCCCCCCACCCCTCCTGCCATGGATCCATGGCTGCCTGGAACCGGTCCTGCCTGCTGCCATGGCCCTGCTGATGGAACCGGCCTGGAACCGGTCCTACCTGCTGCCATGGCCCTTCTGATGCCCCCCTCCTCTCTACCGCCTTCTGCTTCATGGATTATCAGGATCATGGACCATGCCTAATACTCATTATATGAATAATTTCTGTCATATTCATTGAATGTGCTGTAACTACGCTATTCATTCTGGCCACATGACATCTATTGCTTCTGTCCATCCGGGGAGAGGGATCCTCCTCTGTTGCTCTCCCTCAGGTTTCTTCCCTTTTTTTCCCTGTGAAAGGGTTTTTACTATCTTTCTAGGGGAGTTTTTCCTGATCCGATGTGAGGTCCCGGGACAGGGATGTTATGTGTACAGATTGTAAACCCCTCCGAGGCAAACTTGTATTTGTGATGTTGGGCTATATAAAATAAACTGAATTGAAAACTGAATTGAATTGAACTTCACTACCGCCTTCAAAATGTCAGATAGAAAAGCACGTCTGGAATGTCAACAATAAAAGTGACATCCATGTACAGTAGCTAACCAGCAGTCGAAACCTATAAAGTGCATGTGAACGTTAACTCCAGCACTGTACAGTCGAAGAGAGCAATCCTGCTGAGAGCAGCTGCCATCCTGACGGAAGTAAATTCATTGATATTGCCGTCACTGCACAAATATGATCTAAATGCAGTTTTAAAAGAGCTATAATATTACAGTTTTCAAAGAAAATACAGAATGACTTTACACAATTAGCAATTTTAGATATAATTCAGTTACAAACCATTTCATTTGTATTGGTTTTAGCGGCCTGCTTTTGAGTTGCACGGTGTAAATGCTGATTCAGGGGCATTCCCATCCCACCAATTAAAGGTTTTGCAGAGGGGAAACAGTGATACGCAATTCTGCACCATGTAGAGTCTGGAGGACAGTCAGTTAAGTCAGCCTCAGGGCTGATTTATGGTCCACATTTCTTCTCTAACAAGACCGGACAGTAATAGCAGAGACACAAAGCTGTTTACAATGTTAACTGAACAGTTCACATTCATATGTTTTGTGTGTGTGTGTGTATGACATACATAGTGCACGGTATGTTAGACACACGTACAGAGCTGGTATAGTTCATATTCAGTTCAGGTGACCTATATTTGTACTCTTGTTGCCACATAATCAGAACTGTCGAAGGGCACACATAAGCAAAACATAGACGTTGTGTGCTCTGAAATATATAATAATATATGTAATATCTGAAAACACACAAAAAGCAGGCCGATATTCGTATTGTATTACAACCAGTTGATGAACACACTTCAAGAGAAGAAGCCAGCCAAAAATACTTTATATCAGCTAGCTATTGGCATCATTTCATTTATCAATTCATCAGGATGAAATTATATTTTGGAAAGAAAATATTTAATTCCAAAGTACAATGGTTTCAGCAGTGAGTTAAAAATCCATTAATCAAATGAATGACTTCATGAATTGGTGTCCACTGGAGGCTCCTTGGTGGCTTTGCCACGGTTGCTGCAGTCTGGGCAAACATTTGCCAAGAATCGCTCCTCGCGAGTCACAGCACTGAAATCCATCATCTTCAACCGAGGGAGTGTAAAAATCACATGCTTCCTAAACCAACACACACACACACACACACACACACACACACACGCACAATTAATAAAATGAAAATGTTGAATAAAAAAAGATATCTTTCAGTTGACAGTATGCAAAGAAGACGTTGTCTGTACTTTCCTGGTATTTCACATGAGTTATGGAATGAGATGAATATAATGCAAATAGAAGCATGTTCCAGCCAAGCATCTAACTCACAAGCAGAATCGGTGTGTAATTGATTTTGCGATAACATCTGTGTAAACTGAAAGAAAATTAAATCTCCACCTGTATGTTTTGTTTGCTCCTATGGCATTTCCATGCAGCGTGATGTTGTGTAGATACGGCAGCTCCCTCAGCTTGTCAACCTCCGACAGCTCCCAGATGGCGTTACCGTGAAGGTACAACACACGCAGTTCACGCAGCTCGCACACAACCTGGAACACAAACACCTGTATGAGCTGAAGCCAGATTAAAGACAGTGAAGTCAATCAGGCTTAACACTGGTAAGAAGAAAAAAAAGGTGATATAAAGTGAAATTACAGCCTCTTGGGAAGAGACGCATCAAGTATAATACAATAAGTGTAGTGGGAAGAAGTAACAAATGTACATTTTTAAACGTTGTTTATGCCAATGGCTACACTGACAATGAATGTGTATGTGTGTTTGTGTGTGATCATGGGGTCAAAAAGCTAAGAAAACACACAAGGCATGAGAAAAAAAAGTCAAACCGAGTTTATGCATGTGATCTTGTTGAACGACAGGTCCAGCCAGCCAATATTCCACGGTTGGGCCAGAAAGTGTTCACAAATGTACTCGAGGCCAATAAGATCTGCGATGCTGTTGTAACTGAGACGCAAAGAGCGGCTCAGGTACTTCCCCTTCGAGTTTGTGTTTAAAGGCCGCTGGCCATTTCGGGGTACCTCCATCAGTGCACCTAAACCACAAACAAAGAGTAACGGTGAAAACAAAAAAAATAGGGAATATTTGCATTTATATTTATGTTTAATCAGTACGAGTTCATTAGACAGGTTATGGTTTGTAGTATATTGTACGTCACATTACTATCTGTAGTCTAATTTGGTGCCTATTCATTACAATATTGTGTTTGTGACAGCACACTGACGAAACAGTAGAAACATAAACGGTACACCACTTTCATCACAGTAACTACCGCGTGTCACGGAAGAACACTCCACTAAAAGATTTAATTAACTAGAAAAGAAGATGGGCTAAAAATAGCACCTTTCCATGGCATATTGATTATATAATAAATGTAGGAATACTCAACAGTTATTACTGCAAAGCTCAGTGCCTAGGATAACTGTAGGAATATATAACGAACGAAAAAGAAACTTAGACTAATATGGTCACCTCCTTTAAAGTTAAGAAGCTCAGACAAACTGAAAAATGGAGAGGAAATAAAATACCACGTTACCTGCTGCATTGGTGATATCTTTAAATGATAGATCCACTGGAGGACCATACATATTTAAGTCTGAAGGTCTTCAGCAACGACACAATGGTCTGATGAAACTGCTGAACCTCCAAAGACCGTTTTACAGTTTGAAATACAAACATATGAGTATACTAAAAAAAAGCAAACAAAAAGAAACAGTTTCCTAGCAACGACCACCATTTCCTTTTCTCAGGTGACTTTATATTAACTTTATGGTAATCTCAAAACTAAAATAAAGGCAACAAAAGAACAACTGAAATGTGTCTCTTGAGCTATCTCACTCACACAGGACCAATTCAAGTGAATTTGTTTAAAATGCATTATTTTATTTTTTTTAAACCTGCTTTAGTTTATTTTGTTAGAATATCACCTCAGAGTTCCCGGCCTCTATCACCTGACTGTGGTTATCCGACACCTGCTGGCACAGCTGCTGCTCGTTAACTAATTTAGGAGCTTTCTATATCTGGTGACCTCCTAGATCTGTTAATACTGACTTCTCCCCTGTATATGATGTTTGCCAGTGTTGACCGTCTGGCTATCATTGTCTGTAGACCTGGCCGACTGTTGAGTGATGTGCCTTTTAATCAAAGTCTGCTTCACTTCTATCCGTGCCAAAGGAGAAAAGGGAAAAGGAAGAAGGGAAACCTTTGGGCAGGTCGCCTGTCTGTTTCAAGATGGTACACAGGTGAGTAGTTACTAACAACCTTATAATGAATGAATATTAAGTAGTTCCTCTAAATTCCTAAAGTTCCTATTTTGTTAAAAATGAGATGAGCTATGTTAATAAATCATATAGTAACTATTAGTTCATAGGTATCTGTGAATCAATAATAATGACCACTTTCTTCACGAGTCGTTCCTAATAGACTCTGAATCCACCACTGAGCGGCACAAACTAGCGAGTCATTAATTACCAATTACTTAATCAATACTTACTCTTACCTGAAGAAAGTGGTACATTATACTGAGTAGTGACTAAGTAGTCTATTACTTCAGGACTATCTGACAATAGGGTATAAATCAAACTTAGGGTCAACTTAGTAACTACTCAGTATGATGTGTCATTTTACTTCAAGGTGCACAAAAAGAGCTGGGCCCAGTTAATTTGTCTCCCCTTCACCTGAAGCCCTGAACTCTCAAATACTTAATTGAAGTTCACCCGTGTTCTCCCTTTTAGTTTCTCCCTTTGAGTGCAGGAGGTCGTCAATAGCTACAACCGTTGTATGAAGAACGGGGCAGCACGTATAATCATGGAAACCAAACTCTGGCCAGTTACATGTGAGACTGATATTTCATATGATATCGTTTAATTAATGAGATTATGTGTTGTTTGTTCGCTATTTAACAGCCAAACGGCACTGTGAGACCGAATCAACATATTTGGATCATCATAAGACGAACAAGTACAAAACCATATTACTGGAGAGCAACGTGTGTCTTTATACTTTTCTTTCTAAATGTGTTGATGCCAATAAAATTGTTTGATTCATTATGAAAGGGAATAGTTGGATATTTTAGAAATGCACTATTTGCTTTGAAAAACATGACAAGTTGTGGTTTTATGGGGCTGTATGTCTGTGACTCAGTGGCGGTGCGTCAATAGAGGGCGCTAGGGTGCCGCCCCTCTTAAAATGTTGTGATGAAAAAAAAAAAAGAAAAAAAATATATAATATATACTGTCAAAAAACATTATATACCAAATCATTTAAATAAGAAATATACCGTGTTGACGCGCTAAATGTGTGTGGGAGACCGTAAGCCCCTGTCAACAACCACTTAAGATATACCAAATATAATATATCGCCATTCATCATCACTGAGAAAAGCCCCTCCTCCCTTTAGGGGCGCCGGCCAAATGTGAGTCTATGGCAGCGAACAAACATTTCACCCTCGTTGCGGCAAGGACAGCTTCTCATTGGCGGATGAAACGTGAATCTTCGGGCGCACAAATCTGCGCCCTAGCCAATGACATCGTTTCTTATTGCAACGTGGTTGGACTATTCGTCCAATCAGAGACCTTTATCATTCCCTCACATCCCATATAGCTCCCACGTATCTACGCGAGCAACATAGCTACCAGAGACTTTGATTATGTTAGTATGGCGACTGAAAACTCTGTGGTATCTCTACGCGAAACACCTTTCAATCCACGATCAGATGTTGACAAGAAGAGGCTGAAAGAGTTGGGACCCGAACGTCCGGATTTAAAAATTCAGCAGCAAAGCAGTGACCGCGGGAGGACGTACACCCGGAGCTTCTCCTCGAGCCTCTATGCTAACCGGAGCTGGTTAGCTGGGTGCTCAGTGTGGAGCAAAGCAGCGGCTCTGAGCAGCCGAGGAAGCGCCGGGCTGTGAAGGAAGATGAGCTTGGAAGGATTGCTGCAGAGGTGAGTGTCAAAATCAGCAGATGCCTGTGTTAGAGTTTAATATTTTATCTTTCCCACAGCAGAACACATGTTGGACATTGTTAGATTTGTGTGTGTGTGTGTGTGTGTGTGTGTGTGTGTGTGTGTGTGTGTGTGTGTGTGTGTGTGTGTGTGTGTGTGTGTGTGTGTGTGTGTGTGTCAGTCAGTCATAGCTCCAGGCTAGAGCATCAAGGTGGCTCCTGGCCTTTTGTCTATGTTGATGAGCCATCAAGACGCACAAAACATAGTATTTTGTCAACTCTGATTGTTGGCTTTTGTCTGTAGTATGAAGCCTGTTTGTAGTAGATATTTCCCCACAACTTATCTGTCTCTCTCTCTATATTTATCTGTAGGTTTGTGACACCATACTTGGACACACCAGGGAACGCTTTGCCTTCAAAGACCACCTCACCAGTGCCACCTTACTGCAGGGCCACCAGTTTAAATTTCTTAGTAGTGGGGCCTACTCTTTCAAACTGTAAAATGTGATTTCTCTCTTTCTGAATCTATTCTGCTCTAAACCTCTTTCATGTGAGGGTGTGGGCACCTTTTATTCTGTAAACCTCTGAAACCCAACCCAATGTTTCCTAAACCATTCTGCTCTGAACCTCTCATGCCCAAAGTTACAGTTTGTTGATAGTTGTTATTGGACAGTGTTGAGCACTGTGTTTTCTTGAAATAAAGATTTGTTTTTTACAATATTCTACTCAAAACCTCTTTTCTTCTCATTGTGGAGTGCTATTTAAACCGCGCCGCCCAACTGCGCCCCCCCCCCAAAAAAAATCACCAGCCGCCACTGCTGTGACTGTCTTGGTTGGGTTCAGTGACAACAGGAGTTCATGACTTCCATTTTTGTAGAGATTAAGCAAACAGAATATAACGGTAATTGGTGAGAGTTCAGTGCTGGTAGGCGAATGCTATCTGTTTCCAGTCTTTTATGCTGATTTTAGCAACCCATCTGCTAGCTGTAGCTTGATATTTATCTCGCAGACAAGGGGAATACATTTTCTTGATCTGGCATTTGGAAAGAAACCAAATCATTTTACAAAATGTCCAACTATTCCTGTTACTTCTAGAAGTATATTTGGGGGTGGCCGTAGCTCATGGGGAGAGTGGTCGTTGTGAAACCACAAGATATCCCATGTCTCCCCATAGTCGCATGTCAAAGTGTCCTTGAGCAAGACACTAGAACCCCCAGTTGCTCCCCGGGCGCCTAACGGCAGCACACTGCTCCTTGATTACTAAGGATGGGTTAAATGCAGAGACCAATTTCCCTAAGGGGATTAATAAATGATCATTTCTTTCTGTTCTTTCTTTCTATTAGGTTTGTGCTAAAAAATAAATAAAAAAAAGGATGGAAGTCAAAAAATCGTGTTAAACGTCCTTCTATTTCCTGCTTGACTTGACTTGACTTTATTTAGTTGATGTGGACATCACAATGGCATTAGAATTCCTAGCACACGTCTATGCACAAAGGAAAAACCAGATGCACTGTGTTGAGTGTATATAGCGAATGATAATTTCCAAAACCTGTCCACAGGAGCCTTTTTTTTAATATAATGTGATGAATTAGAATAAAAAAGAGAATACATCCACAGATACATGCATAGATACATACACAAAGTAAAAGTATGAGGGTGTTAAATGTGTGAAGAATGTTGTTTTTCTCTTAACCATAATTTAAGACCTTTTATTAAAAGCCTTAAAATCGTGTTTTATCGTGTTGTACTTTCAGTTCTGTTGGGAGACATTTTCATTGCTCTGCTCCTCGAACATAAATATATATTTGAATATATACATGCTTTGTGCAATGCATCACAATACACTATGACTTGATTATTCATCTGTTTTAAACTGCATTAAGTAAGATAATTATAAAAGTGCTTGAATACTTTACCCTTGCTATCCACAGTTGATTTGTTTTCAAAGTAAAATTCCCCAAAGTCAGAAAGCCATTGTTTAACAAATATACATCAGTCATCAGAATGAGCAACCTAACAATAGCAATAGTATTTGGCAACTTGTCCGGAGTAAAGTCTCTCAGGAACAGTGGTTAGGAAGAATGAATACACACTGTGAATAGTACAGAGACAGAACTGCAAAGTTGAGAGTTTGAATCCCAGTCACATAAACTCACATTTGTGCAATAGACTTCGAGAGAAGTGTAGCCCCAAGTGAAATGGTACAACAGTGGCTCATTGAGTGGCTCAGTCGCCTAAAGCAAGGAAATGCTAAGTTCAAACACACTGACAACCTCAGGCCTTCCTCCCTCTCCTCCTGTGGGATCCCCCAGAGTGCTGCAGTTTCCTCCAACCATCGAAACACACAGAGGTCAAGTGAACTGAGTCTTATATCATCCATAGAACTTAATGTCAATGTGTCTATATGTTTTGTTTTTGGGAGAGCACTTAACTTTGTGCACCTTCACCACCTTCTCTGTATGCTGGGGTATGATCCAGTGGCCCAGAACTGGACAAGTTGATTGAAGAGAAATAAAAGAGCACAGAAAGTACAACATAATATGAGTTTGAGAGGGCAAATGGAAGACGAGTTTAAAAAGAGAAGCTGACAGAGGGACGAGATGATGATGGAAAATTACATCCATCAGATTTTGTTTTTCTTCACCCTGTCGCTCAATCAAGCTGCTGGTGTGTGTGTGTGTGTGTGTGTGGTATTGCTTTCCTAATAGCACAACAGCACCACATTGAAGGAGTTGGAGCAGTCCTTCAATAAGATGTAGAAAAAAACGCCAGGCTTACGATGAGACAAAGTCAAGGACGCAGACACTGGCTGGAATCAGGGTGTGATCAGATTTCTAGGGTGTCTGTTCACTGTGTGAACCACAACTGTGAAAAGGTTTCATAGTGGGTATTAATGAGCAGTGGTGTATAGTAACGAAGTAGAAATACTTCGTTACTGTACTTAAGTAGTTTTTTGGGATATATGCAGTGGTGTATAGTAACGAAGTAGAAATACTTCGTTACTGTACTTAAGTAGTTTTTGGGGATATCTGTACTCTACTTTACTATTTATATTTCTGTTTACTTTTACTTTTACTTCACTACATTTTGCAAAGAAAAATGATACTTTTACTCCGATACATTTCTCCTGAAACCTTCGTTACTCGCTACAAAATCAAATCTATCTTTAGAAAGAAAAAGAAAAACATCGGGGACTGTGGTGGAACACAGACTCCACCAAGCAGGTTTTGCGAATCACAATATTATGCATTAGCCCTCTACATCCTCTAGTCCAGCACTCCCAAACCTTTATGCGCCACAGACCGGTTACGTGAAGACAATATTTTCACGGACCGGGTCCGACCTCGGAAAGACGGGAGACAACGACACCCAACGTGTGTTCGTTATGTCCAGTCTACTGACTCTACTGCTAACTAAACCTTTAGTCCAGTCTACTGACTCTACTCCTAACTAAACCTTTAGTCCAGTCTACTCCTAACTAAACCTTTAGTCCAGTCTACTGCTTAACTTATAACGCGCTGCACAAAGACAGGATGTCGGAATGGAAGCAGGTTTTCATGCTTTTTTGGCGATCTCAGGATACTCTGCCTTGGTTTCCAGATCACCGACAAAGTTAAACAGACTTACGTTTCATTTTTAGAGTAACGTAACATCTTGACATGTGTCAAGAGATTCCGTCTGAGGTTACCACAGACGGATGTATGCGGTCATTTTTCACAATAAAACATCTTTCCGGCCTTGATTTTTTTTTATTTAATTGAAATGTTTCATTCATTCTTTCTGTGGCCCGGTACCAAGAGACCCACAGACCGGTACCAAGAGAGCCACAGACCGGTACCAAGAGACCCACAGACCGGTACCAAGAGACCCACGGTGGGCGGAATGAGCATACTTATAACCACACTGTTACAAGTCCTTCATAGTGTCATATTGCTTTTTAGAGAATTATGATGATAAGTTCATAGTAGATGCAAAAGTATACTTAGGTACAATATATTATGTTGAACATAATATATATGGATGGATCCCAGCCAACCCAGTTATTGTATCAACACAACTCCTGGTCCTTGGTCACGGTGACCACAGCACTTAAAAGAATAAACTTCATAATTCTCAAAATTCTGACCCTTTGCTTTTTTATTAAAAGCATGTACTTGTACTTTTACTTTCAATACTTAAGTACATTTTATATCAGAAAAATACTTTTGATACTTAAGTACAGAAAATATCAGATACTTTAAGACTTTTACTCAAGTAGTATTTTAATAGGTGACTTTTACTTTTACTGGAGTAATTTTCCAGTAAGGTATCTGTACTTTTACTCAAGTACAGCTTTTGGGTACTTTATACACCACTGGATATATGTACTCTACTTTACTATTTATATTTCGGTTTACTTTTACTTTTACTTCACTACATTTTGCAAAGAAAACTGATACTTTTACTCCGATACATTTCCCATGAAACCTTCGTTACTCGCTACAAAATCAAATCTATCTCTAGAAAGAAAAAAAAACACATCCGGGACTGTGGTGGAACACAGACTCCACGAAGCAGATTTTGCGAATCACAATATTCTGCATTTTCCCTCTGCATCCTCTAGTCCAGCGCTCCCAAACCTCTATGTGCGACACCTGACGTGTGTTCGTTATGTCCAGTCTACTGACTCTACTGCTAACTAAACCTTTAGTCCAGTCTACTGACTCTACTGCTAACTAAACCTTTAGTCCAGTCTACTGACTCTACTCCTAACTAAACCTTTAGTCCAGTCTACTGCTTAATTTATAATCCGCTGCACAAAGACAGGATGTGGAAATGGAAGCAGGTTTTCATGCTTTTTTGGCGATCTCAGGATACTTTGCCTTGGTTTTAATCCAGAACACCGGCAGAGTTGAAACAGACTTTTAAGTTTCATTTTTAGGGTAACATATTGACATGTGTGAAGAGGTTCCGTCTGAGGTTACCACAGACGGATGTATCTGGTCATTTTTCACAATAAAACATTTTTCCGGACTTGATTTTTTTAATTTAATTTAAATTTGTCATTCATTCTTTCTGTTCCGGGCGGAATGAGCATACTTATAACCACACTGTTACAACTCCTTCATAGTGTCATATTGCTTTTTGGAGAATTATGATGATAAGTTCATAGTAGATGCAAACGTATACTTAGGTACAATATATTATGTTGAACATAATATATATGGATGGATCACAGCCAACCCAGTTATTGTATCAACACAACTCCTGGTCCTTGGTCATGGTGGCCACAGCACTTAAAAGAATAAACTTCATAATTCTCAAAATTCTGACCCATTGCTTTTTTATTAAAAGGATGTACTTGTACTTTTACTTTCAATACTTAAGTACATTTTATATCAGAGAAATACTTTTGATACTTAAGTACAGAAACTATCAGATACTTTAAGACTTTTACTCAAGTAGTATTTTAATAGGTGACTTTTACTTTTACTGGAGTAATTTTCCAGTAAGGTATCTTTACTTTTACTCAAGTACGGCTTTTGGGTACTTTATACAACACTGTTAATGAGCCACTTGATTTTAGACACTCTTCATGAATCTAGAAGTAGAAACTGTGTATTAACATGGGGTAACTCAAGAGAGGATGTTGTCCTTGGTATGCACATGTCATTCGCTTGGCTGAATATCTACAGGGATGAAGAAAAAGGGAAATTTTAGTTGAATACCATTTCAAAAATGAGTCCCAGTATCCCTCACAATTCAGGCTTATGTCCAGACCAGATGGAAATATCTGGATTCAACTGAATGGGTATTGGTCTGTTCTCCCTCTGCAAATGCCATCGACTTGCTCTTGAGTGATGCTCTTAACCCCCATTTACTACAGCAGCACACAATGTGAAACTGAAGCAGCTCAAAGATGTGAATATGTAGTTGTTCAAACTGCCCAGGGGTTATAAAAAAATTAACTCTGATTGGATCACATTGTGTTTTAATGTACTGAATATGCATATTGATACAGTGAAGTTTGAGGATGTACTGTAGGCTACAAGATAATCAGCATATAAAATGAGTTGGGGGAACAAACCAGGAGAAGATGAACACCCACAGGCGAAATCTGCAGATTCAACCGGCATGCACAGCTGTTGATAGTTGCTGGTTGATATGTACAGCAACATGCAGTGTGTTTTGGAGACGGTTTAATAGTAAACACTGAGGGGAGAAAAATCTGCTTTCTTTTAGATTTTGGAGGCATTTGATGTCTGATCATTGCAAATGTTGAGGGGGACAAGGAACATTTTTGCATTTAATTCCACTTCCTGCCAATAATGTAAAACTCTATGGAGAGAGCTGGCTAAGGTTAGACCTCTTGAATATTATCAAATATCATTGAACAGGTTTCTGATCACATCAATAGATTGTACACTTTGCACCACAGACTGTTGGCACCAATGAGCGTTCACAAACTACTTCTTTTATAGTTTTCTTGTTTTGAGTGATCCTATGTGACCCCGTGACCGCTAAGCAACCGTGACAATACATTTTACCACCCCCTTCTTTAAATCTGATCTATTATGCCACTTATACTGGACTGCATGAACATAAGAGAGATCCCGGACAAAATAACTTTCCCTTTTCAGAAGAACAGTGCTTGCATAGTAGGGCTTCACAGCATGTGGGAGTCCTTTAGATGAGGCAGGCCAGCCTTTTCAGATGCTTTCATACAGGCTCCTGCAGATTGTCAGTGAGTGTCTACGTTCTGAGCACTTCAATCCTCCTGGAGGAGAGCACAACCAAAGTCATTACCTCATAGTTCCAGTCTCATCAGCAGGGTCCACGGAGGGGAGGTGTAACTGTGAGAGTGCTTCTGCAAGATGAAGCTCTTTGCTCCCTCTTATACACCAATCCTTATCGTTGGAGTTTTAGCATCATCATCTGGAGATTGGTGGAGGCCCTGTGCAAAGGCTCTCTGAGAATAGTGATGATTGGTTTGTGGTCAGTTTCAACGGTCCCTACTTGCCCATATAAGAAGTCAAGGTCCAAGAGCTCATTTTCAGTTTGCGCATAGCACAATTCAGTGTCACTGAAGGCCCTGGAGGCAAAAGCCGCTGCTTTGTTGTTTTGCAGGCAGACTGCATCAAGCTCATGCTGAGAGGCATCTGCTTACAATATAACTGCTGTTCCATGCATTGTTGGAACACTTCACTCCCTGTAGAAATGCCATAAGCCAGGCTGCAGTCCTGAAGGTGGTGATTATTAATGACTCCTCATCTAGAGGAACCTGCAAAACCCACATTTTGCATCCAGTACTCTGAACACCTTGGCTTCAGGCTTAACTGCAATGACCTGATCCACAGTTTGTATAGTATAGTGGGGCCTAAGAAGTGCTTTGTTTTGTTGCACTGGGTCTATGCAGAGTTTGACTTTTATATTTATATATATATATATATATATATATATATATATATATATATATATATATATATATATATATGTATATGTATATATATATGTATATGTATATATATATGTATATGTATATATATATATATGTATATGTATATATATATATATATATATATATATATATATGTATATGTATGTATGTATTTTATTTTTATTGGCTAAGACCAATTCAGTGGCTTCCACAACAGGTGTGCCAAATGTGAGTCCCAGTTTAGTCATCCTACAGTGTTCTGCTATAACTTTGTCCTTCTTAGCGAGCATTTGGGAGCAAGGGGGCACAGATGCAACCATTTGCATGTGAAAGAGCACCAGAAGCTTGCCTTAGTGGAGTCAAAACAGGTTTTTGTGGTTGCTAAACTCTGGAGTCCCTTGTTGGATGGTGTGAACTTGAAGATCAACGCTTACCAGACCAAGCTTGATGCTGTCTCACAGGTCCAGGACTAACTTTATATTGAGGTCCACTACCTGAAACTCAATCCAGCCACAGGGCAGATTCAAGGTGGTGAAATCCATGGTCCAAATTGCCTGACTTCCATAAGCATAAGGTCGACAATGAATAAAGGGTTGAAGAGTGCATTTGGATTCATGAGTTACAAAGTGGCTTTTGATATGACGTTATATTTCGACCCGGTATCTGTTTTGACTCTTAGTTCTTCCTGGGTGGAGGTGGAGAACAATGTGGTGAGGAGTTCATCCTTCTGTGCTGGAGCCTCTACACTCTCAAGGTAGAAGACATCTTGTGAGTCTAATAGCTTGTTTACTCTGCCTATGTATCCTCCTCTCTGTGTGTTTGAAGATTTGCTTGTAGAAAATTGTTTAGATCTACAACACCTGGAGATATGGTTCCATTTCCCACACGCATTGCAGCGCTTGTTGAAAGCAGGGCACTTGATTCTGTCAGATGTGTTTTCCATCATAGTTTGAACAAGGGCTTTCCTGTACTGCGTACACTCCCCCCTCCTTTAGATCCTTGGTGCCCCGTCCTGACTGCTCCTGTAACATGCACATATCTATGGTGGAGTCCAGCACGAGGAACTTCTGCTTAAAGCAATACTTCACCCTCAAAATAACCATTGTTATGTCAATTACTCACCCTGTGTTAACTTGAAATATTGTAGAAAACGTTGTTTTTTCTCATGTCTCTGTGAACAAAGAATCCCAAACTAAGAAAAGTCTTGATGAATTGAGGTAAAAAGGAGCTGTGTTTAAAAACAGCAAAACTATACGAAAATATCTGTTTCCAAACTCTCATACAACGTGTACAAAGTGTCACCTATCTAAACGTAGGCTTTAGGATAGGACGATATTGATATTTCCCTACTGACGATTTTGCTGTCGTCATTCATATTGGGAAAAAACTCAGTTTTGCCCAAGGGGACAATGATCAGGCACTCACACATAAATTAAGCACAACCACAACATAGTTAATTGGTGTGCACACTCTTCAAAAACCTCAACACACAAATGCAAAAATGCATTTACACACCAAAACCAGAACACAGCCACAATCCATATTTGGTTCTAGCTCAAGGCCCATAGAGGCAATTTTTGGGCTATTGCACAAACGCAAACACCTAAAATTCTCTACCAGAGCTCTCAAATGTTCTCTCTCATCTTACCTCTTTCCTTTTACTCTCTACTTCTTGAGAAGTACTTATCTTTTCCATTTTACTGTCTCTCTTGTTCTCTGTCTATTTCTCACCAATCACTCCTCTTTGTCCTCCTATACAGGTATGTGGCCCCGTCTGTCTGGACTTCGACCTGAATGGCTCCAGTGACGACAAACCATGGCAGCACTTAGAACTCCTGCTCTTTTCCCGCCAATTTCTTTCCCCATTTCTATTTTCCCATTCATTCTCTCTCTGTGTAAAACCCACCTCTCCTCATGCAAATCCTCAGCTCTTTCTGCCACTTTCTCTCACTCTCTTCCCCGATCTCTTCTCCTTTTAGTATCACATATAAGGTCATGCTATTAGCCCGCTGGTCACTCAGCCTGCTGATAGCATGGACACACATGGCTGCTTTCCTTGTATTAAAACTATACTGACAGTCAATCAGCTGCCCTCTCAGCAAGTCACTCCCTCAGATTCTTGGTTGTTTAGTCAGTCAGCCAGCCAGTCAATCAGTCAGTTAGCTGCTCCGTCAAATGGTCATTCGACCAGTCACACAAAGTATCAGTCATGTCAGTCACTATGACGAACAGCGCTCTCTCTCGCGCAGCGTTTCAGTCCATTAGTAAGGCCGTTAGACAGCTGATACCATACAGTGATGCTACCAATTAGTTGTTCACTCAGTGGAATAGCGCATGTATGACTGGAGAGAAAAGAATAAAATGTGAATGAAAAAACTGTTTCATACAACATTGTCATTGGAAATATTGTGCTTAACTGCAAAACCGCTGATTAGCATGACATTGATATGATGGTAAAACAATTTAATACAATCTTAAAATAAATTGAATTCGAACAGCAACCAAAATGTTGCAGTGACTTTAATAAACGGTACCATCAGTGTACATTCATTTGCATTTGCATTTTATGTTATCGATTTAAGAGAGATTTGCAATCTATAGTAGACACTTCTAATTTCATAAAAAAATATATTTGATATGATGTTATACTTTTTCCATTGTTAAAACCCTTTTATTCTGTTGTCATTATTTATTTTTACCCAGAACAGTTATTTGCAAACCAATGGTACATAGTTCAAATAGTATGTTATAAAAGTATTACAGTAGAAAAAGAAAACATTGAACACAAAAGTAATGTAGTATAGACAATTTTAACAACTCTAAAAATCTAAATCTATATACAGATACAAGGACATATTTTTGTGAACAGTTATAAATACACATTTGTTTAGCGTTTTTTGACTCAGAAGTACAAAGGAGGCAGCCGATTCTTTTTAAAAGTCATGCATTTAATCCAAAGAGATCTAAAAATATACAAAAACTGAAAAGCTGCTCGACATTGTTCATAACAAAGCACATCCTCATCATCCAGTCTTTTCTTCAACTCTTTTATTTCGTCAAAGACCACTGGGAACACTTTTTCTTTTTTTTAAAAAGTAAATACCATCTATTTTACCCTCATTCAATTACACAAAGTGACTCCAGGGAGTTGCTCAATACAGCTACAGTGCAGCTCAGCTGGAGCAGGTGGGGTTAAGTGCTTTTGTCAAGGGCAGCACCAGGGAGATGTGCCGGAGAGGATGCAGACACTTCCACCGGCTCAGAGTTGAGGAGGGGCACTCGAGTCACAAGCTAACATCTTCACCCTCAGATCACTTCAACTTAAGAGCCAATGACATTTCACAGATTTGTTTCAAAACTCATTTTAGGATTAAAATATAGACCTAAAAAAATCCTGGTACAGGTGCACAGGCAAATAAGTCCCGCTGCACTGATCCTGTTTGGTGCTTCTTTTGATGTTTTAAGTAGCCTTGGTTGATAAATCAAACGTGATCATAGGGTGCTATGTTTGAAACGAAATGCCCTTTTTAATTTGCAACATTTTAAGGAACCAGACAATTAGCCAAGCTGTTAATCATCTTCCTTAAGGCGCTACAACATAACTTTTTTTTTAAGTATTGAAAATTAGATTGTTCTGCATCCAACAGTGCAGTTCCAATATACAGTAAGTGTTCATTTCCTGTCTATACTATCTATACAAGGCAGCTAATACACTGAACGAAAGTAACTGACTATAAACTCACCCATCACACGATTTAAATGTCAGGCACCTACAGTGTCTGTCTGATACAGACACTGGCATATCGTTTGTAAATGCCAATTATTTGTCTCACTTTTTATACACATGGTACCATATTTACATTTGTGATGGCATGCCTTTTCTATCTGTACCAGGGGATATGGCTCTATGTTGACAATGTTGATCAGCCCACCACTTTGATCAAGACTGAAATAACTCAACATATATTGGATGGGTTGAAATCTGAATTACACGTCAATGTTCTCAGAAGGATTTCTTAGAATAATTTGGTAAATCCTTGACTTTACCTCTAGTGCACTCAGCAAGTTGACATGTTCATCTCGACAAGACTCGGATGGATTGGCATGAAATGAAAATTTGGAAAATCTCAAAATCTACTCAATGAAGTGGCTTAATATTTGGTACATCTATTGATCTGATAATATGCTATATTATCTAATACATTTTAAACGTTTGTATCGACTCCACGTGTACCTTTAAATAGTGTATGCATATTTTGTTACCAAAGGCCTTTTCACACATGGGGCCAATAGATGACACAAGAATGCGAAATATTTGCCTGTGAATATTTCACATCAAAATTATTCATACTGACTGCAATGCAAATTTGCAACTGTTGCGTTACTTTTTCAGTAAAAGGTTTGAATAGATTAGCTCAGGTAGAGGACCAACTACTGGGATCCAAATGGCCCAGAACAGCCAGTCTGTCTTTAGTAAATTGTTGTATAGCCTTAGCTACTGTTAAGCTCATTTCTTAAGATTCCTTTTAGCTAGTGTGTCTTCCGCAGTGTATGTCTAGGGCTTTTATTGTTAAAGGTAAGACCGAAAGGACTGGACCTGGCATGTGCTGCCTTTCTATGGTTGAAACGAGGTATACAGTTTGCTTTCTTGGTTCAGACTATGGAGCCTTGTACACTGGTGTATGTTTTCAATATGTCCGGACTGCACAATGTGATTTCATGATGTCTATATTTGAGGCGCCAAAGCTCAGAAAATCAACCTTGCTTCAGAAAAAATACTGTCACTTTTTCACCCTGTAATGTTCATGTTATGTGAGAAAGTACTCATGACAAAAACAACAGTTTGAAAAAATATATTGATGTGTGAATTAATCCTGAAAACAAAAGCCTGCATTTCTCCCTCATGGAGAATGTATGAAGATACTTCAAGGTCCTCTCTGTCTAGCTGGAGCGAGGTAAACATGTCAATACAGACATGTTTACATCAAGAAGAGTCCATTGTATAGGACCTGAGCCTGCCCGACGCCAGAACATAACAGTTTTACTACTTACAATTTATGTTTAGCTCGCAAACATGACTTGAAACCATGAGATGATGCATGACTCTGCTGATATAAGATCTGTGCTTGCATGTTTCCTTGTGCAGAACTCTTTTCATTGCGGTTCTGATCAATGCCTTCTATAAAATATGCCTTTTAATTTGCCAATCTGGTGTGTTTGTACCAGATTCTACGGGAAGTTTCCTTCAGGATGAATTATATTAACTCTAGCGAAACTTTGGCCAAGTCAGTCACCTGATCTCAACCCAAGTGAGCATGTTTTTCATTTACTTAAGATAAAACTGACTATGGGTGTAAGGCTTTAGGCAATCCTTGACTGCAAAGGATTTTAAAGATGATCATTATATTTACTAGTATGTTAGATTGTCCAATTACTTCTGAACCTCTGAAAATGTGGGTGACTATGTAAAAATGGCTGTAATTCCAAAACAGTTAATGCCATATTTTGGTTATATCCATTGAATTAAAGCTGAAAGTCGACACTTCAACCACATATTGACTACTTTATATAAAATCCATTGCATTAGTGTAAATTGACAGTCCCATTAGCCCCAGCTGTACATTGCTATTGGGGGTAATTAGCTAATGTTGGCATGCTAAAACCTGCTTAACTAACCTTAGCATTTCACTTTAAAGCAGTGCTGCTGCCTCACAGCAGGTCTGTAGATTCTTACGCTTGTTTTTAATAAATTCATCCTCCAATATGCTGCTATATTTCTTCTAGCCGCAGCCAGGGCTTTTTGAATTTTTTTGTCAGACTGTTTTGATGTTAGACACAAATCTAACATTTATATAGTAGAACAAAATATAGGATTCAAACCCGGAAATCCATTATTAAAAAAAGGATTATTTTAGGATACAGACATTTGTTTGCCATGGCAATGTGTTTCTACCATATGCAAGCATTGTAAGCTCCACAGGCTTAACTACTGAATATAAATAGCTTGAGGTTTGGTTTCATAAGATCATCATTTTGGAAAAACGTACTGTGGGCCAGTATATTCAAATATTTGCACTGGATTCTCTACTTAGCTTCAATTGTCTATAAGCCTCTCACCTTACACTATACAAATAAGTGATATAAGAAACCAAAATCAAGAACCCAATAAAACCCAGCTTTTCACAAGGTACATATGCCGACAATTAAAATGATCATTAAGGAGAGTGTAGAGACTGACTTGTACAACTGAATCAGCTCCAAGAAATTCAAAATAGTGCATTCCCACGAGTAAAACAAACTTTTTGTGGCTGTAAGCTTTTAGATTTAAAAGAGACGGACCTGAAATTGCATCTCCAAAATTAGATCTTAATTACAAAAATAAAACAAAAGCAAAAATCTAAATACCCAAGAGTAAAACACTGTTTATGCATCATGCTTAATCAAGTGTCAGAACTGAATGTCTGTTTAAATACCTTTTCATTAAGAGCAGAGCATCTGCAGAGAGGGTGAAATAATTGTACTTTCCCTAGAGTATAAACAAAACTTGACTGGAAGTTTCAAATATCTAAGTTAAAACATTCAAAGAAGAAATGCATTAATGTGAGTGAGTCATCATTACACCAACAACAATGCCATTACAATCTTTAAAGGAAGCACATATACTGTATGTACATCCCCAGAAGTAGAACATAGAGGACAATAGGGGGTAACTGAGGGGACAACTATTTTAATCCAAGTCTGCATAACAACTCAATAAGTCTATTAAGGAGTGGACAGCCCAGTATCTTGCACTATATTCCATTCAGTGCCAACATCTTTCAAAAATATGATTACATAAAAAAATCAAAAACATCATTTGACATTTTTAAATGTATGCAGCAATTTCAATCTGCTACAGAAGATTCACATGATATGCAGAGTTCAAAAGAGCAACAATCAAGTTAAAAATGTAATAGGTTCACTGTTACCATACTGGATATAATGAAGCGATGAAGTTTGCACTGTTAAGATTTGAAATACGTATTCAATATAAAAACAACCTCCCATCTTGTGACATTATCACCAGCTCAAAGAACATATAAATCAATTTTGATTGACTTTGAAAAGGTCATGTGATTAAGAAGGTAATTGGGATATATCTATCTCTATGGCCTGTCAAATGAACACTTAACATCGGCAGATTACACACCACACACACACACACACACACACACACACACACACACACACACACACACACACACACACACACACACACACCCCAATACAGTCATAGGGGCATATATTTAAATGAATTTGTCGATGATTGTGTGTGTGTGTGTGTGTGTGTGCACATAAAAAACATAATTCATTATTATCTACCACGCACAGACAGTGACCTCTTAGCTGTAGAGAAATAGGTGATGGAGAGAGAATGTGCTCGTCTACACGCGTGGAGATTTTTTTTTATGAATGAGTGCGTGTATGAATGTGTTTTTCCCTCCTAGCTAGAATGAGGTTGGATATATTCTGAGGACAAACGGAGAGTAGCTGCTTTACACCACATGCAAACAGTGTGTGTGTGTGTGTGTGTGTGTGTGTGTGTGTGTGTGTGTGTGTGTGTGTGTGTGTGTGTGTAATCTGCATTTGTGTGAAGATAAGAGTGACTAATGTCTGTCTCTGGTGCAGGAGCAGAGGGTGTAAGTGAAGGGTTTAATTAGCTGTCACACAACAGCCAATAGAGGGAAACACAATACTTAACACACCCACTACTCTGTGCGTGTAGGTGTATGTGTGTTTGTGTGTGTGTGTGTGTGTGTGTGTGTGTGTGTATGTGTGTGTGTGTGTGTGTGTGTGTGTGTGTGTGTGTGTGTGTGTGTGTGTCAATGACAGAGAAAGAACTTTATGCATGTCAAACATAGAACGTCTTAGAAGACAAGTGAGTTCAGAAAAGAGAACATTTGATAATTTGTGGTCTAATGACCCACACCGTAAAGATAGATACAGTACATAGTTAAATGAGCAGCTGAAGTTAGGGACCATCTCAAAAGAACATGGCCATGTTCCATTATATACGGCAACTAACTATTCTAACATCATCCATAGATGTCAATAGTACTCAGTGCATCACTTTTTTGTAAAACCTTTTTAGTGTTTTGTGTCAAAAACAGAACAAACAACCCAAGGGACGATAAAAAGCCTCATCGTGGTGAAATAGCTTAACTTTTGTGAAAACAGGAAATGAAAAGAAGAGTGCAGAGATGCAATCCTACATCTGTTTTCTTTCCTTTTTGTGATGGATCAACATGGCCGGCCCCCTATTTCGATGCATCAAGATGTATCGATAATTGTTAAATAATCGAATTGTAGCCCTCTGAATCAGAATTAAATAGAATCATGAGATGCCGATGCCCACCCCTACAACGAAGTTGAGTATTGGTATTATTATCTCTCTAAAGGTTTCATACCATGGGGGACCATCGACACCGGGAATTTGATTTCCTTTCAATCTTGATATAGCCTTGTTTATTTATTATTCTGTTATCTCCAGGGTTCTTATTTTATTCTCCTCCGTTGGTACGATTGTACCTGTGCGTAGTAGCCCACGTGTCAAAGGATTGTTGAAGGTCTTTCGATTTGTGATTAATATTGTGAGGGTCTTTCACTTTATGAATACATCTTTCAGCATCTTGTTTGTGCTTTCACCAGGCAATTATATATATATATATATATATATATATATATATATATATATATATATATATATATATATAGTGTTTAATTACTTTAGCTCGCTTCTCTACTTCTCTACTTTGTTTTCATGCAGGTTATTTGGGGTGTGGGTGTATTTAGTTTTTTTTGTATTAATTAAGGATCTGATTAAAGAAATCACTGTCATTATAGTTCATATGTTACTCTGTAAAGAATTTTACTTTGTTTTTTCTCCTGGACGTACCAAATTAAGAGTTTTCCTCTGATGACAGCTTTTGCAGCATGTGTTGGGAGACACCACTGCCATTATTGTTATTCGCTACGTTAAAATGATGTTTCCCCGCCCAAATAAACCGCCTTTATCTCAACAATGAAGTCATCTTGAACAGCTTCCATAGCCTCATGCTCAGCTTGGTTGGTAGACTACTTTCATACCTGGACACCCAGTACTTAGGGGACTAAGACCGTCTGCTGCTGTGTGCTTCTGCACCAATGTAAGAAGTCGCTCTACTACTAATCAATGAATTGCCGGGACATTATGTAAAGATATTCATGGTCCCAGTGGATCGTAACTTTTCCACTGGCGCGCCAGCAAGTTGCCATTCTTAGATTGGGTGACACATCTTGACAACTATTGCATGGATTTCCATGAAATGTGGTACACAAACACACATCCATGTACCCTACTGGATGAATTGTAATAGCCTATGATCCCTTATCATTTCCTCAAGCATCATCAACTTTAGTTTACTTGCAAAAACTGATGACATTCCCTTTAGCTAGGGTGACCAGACGTCCTCTTTTTCCCGGACATGTCCTCTTTTCGAGACCTAAAAAAAGCGTCCGGCAGGGTTTCCAAAAACGTCCGGGATTTTGCTACGTCGGGGAAAATAGTTATTACCCCCTTACAAGTTTTGGAAATGGTATCTCCCTCACGTTCCACCTTCTTGCGCAAGCTCTGACTGTAGAGAGAACTGTCATTGGTCGACCGATCTCAACGTAAATGTAAGTTCACGGCATGCTACACACTAGGGCTACCCCCCCCGAAGTGTCCTCCTCCTCCTCTCTCTCCTCCCCCCCCCCCCCCCCCCCCCCCCCCCCGGAACGAAGTGTCCTCTTTTTCACAAACTCAAATCTGGTCACCCTACTTTAGCCTCAGCTGCACTTCATGTTTAGTGCTAACTAGCAAAAGTTAGCATGCTAACATGTTACACTAAGATTGTGAACCTGGGAATTATTATACAAACTAAATGGGTTTCCGTTGGAGCTGCCTCTCATGCAGATGCTAAAGGCTGCTTCAGTGCTGCGGCACAGACACTTGGGAGTGAGAACGCGTTAGCAGCGATTACGTGTAACGTAACTGAATAAAACAAGAGCATCAGTACGTCAGCATAGCCCAAAGTATAGCCTCACCCAGCTCCCAGGACGGATGTAGAATATTATTAAAGTATGCAACATGCCCCAATGAGCTATATGCGCTGCTTTTTGTCAAAAGATGTTTCCTCATATCAATGGTACATTCATCTAGGCCTCCTTTCCATTATAAACACAAACCAACAAAAACAATCACGTGACATATCTATATCTATATCTGAAAAATATTTCAGATATAGATTCTGCAAATGTGGGATGGCACTCAGTTTACCTAATTATTTTATAACGCTCTACCAAAACAGTTTAGCTAAAGGCTCCATCATCAGTATAGACCGCTATCACTGTGCTTTCATGACAGGAATCCAGAGGTATCATATTTTTCTAAATGGTCCCAAACTATGACATTGCTTCAAATATCATCTGCAGTAGGGTCAGCATTAGTCTTCAGCCTCAAATTTGAAATGACCAAAATAGTTCGGCCTTGGGATCTTTGACTGGGCAATGGTCCAAATGCGATCAATACAATTTTAAAATCCATCCTAACTGGCAAGCAGGAGCCACTGAAGTTGAGCTAAAACGGGAGTAAAATGCCGTGTCCTCTTAGTTCTCATCAGGAGTCTGACTGCAGCATTTCGGACCAACTGTGTTTAGCTGTGCATAGCACGATGTATTTAAGGTACTGAAGGCACTACTGTAAACACTGATACAGGCTGTTAAAATAGCTTTGAGAATGACTAATGTTGAAGATTTGCATTTACAAACATGAATATGTATTTCTACCGCTGATATTATCAACTAAATATATTATGTAGAAAAAAACAAAACTTTAAGTGGCCTCTAAAATGTGTTATTCTTTAGTTGTTTCGACACACGGAACCCACATGTTTGTTTAACACTGATTATGTGAGAAAATAATCCCTTGGTGTTAACTAATTGTTTACTCTATTTACTTCATGAACATAACCAAGGGGAGGGGTTGCATTCTGTCTATAATTCAGGGAAAAGTGCAACGTATCTGTCAGGAGCCAGGACCCTTCATCTCTTTTTAACATGTAGTTTATTTGGGATGTGATTTGTCCCGAACTTATGTGTGTCTGATTGAGTCATGAGTTTGCCTTTTCCCTTGACGGTTGCTGTAATGGTTTGTTTTGCTTTGTATTCTCATAAAGACTTGTTCAGACTACCAAGCAACAATCAACATAATTATTAGCTTGAAAACTCCCGGTGGTGTTGTGCACAAAGGCTTTGGGCTAATGCCAATTTTAGTTTTTTTTTTTCACTTAGCTTTAATTAATACAACAAGGATTTAATGTATTCCAATGACATCACCCAGGAGACTAACTTTACCTCATTTGCTCCCCATAACTATGAAACAAAATAAAAACGGTCGATGGTGTGATTTGTGGATTATTGATTATATGTTCAGCATAGTGGGACATTTAAACCCACATGCCAAATTGTGTTGTATTTTAATTGGACACAACATCCGCATGAATGGGTGAAAAAAGTCCAACTCCTCAGGATTGTCAGTTGGGCTTCTTTATTATTATGTAAACGGTGTAGAACACTTTGTGTAGGCCCTTGGGGCATGTCGAATATGATGGCAGGAATATGGCTCGCAGCCCGGCCTTTGATCATAGCCTACACGACTTCAAAAGACACAAAAAGAAAAAATAATTTAACATTTAAAGAAACATTTTTAGGAGGAGAGTGTAAGTCCTACCTGAATTCACCTCACATTGAAATTCTCTGGGAACAAAGATAGAAAAGCATGTTTTAGGTGTCATGAAAGTAAATTATTAACTTCAGACTATATTATTAAATCTCATTTCCAGGGCCGCTATTATTTTAATCTATATGCTCCCTTTGGTACAAATCCTGCAAGACAATAACTACTGTGGTGCTTTGATGAATTAATCTTTGCATCCACACTCTTTTACTTCCCTGTGACTGCACTGCAACTTTATTACTTGTAATTGTATTCTTCTGTATTTTCACTGACTTTTCCTTTTCATTGCATTCTTATTAAATGATGGGAGCTGTCTTTACATTTTAAAGATGACAGACAAATAACTTGCCTTCTAATTTGAATTGTAACACCAGAGTTGTACTGGATTTTTGCAGGAGTGAAAAATCTAACTCCTATGCAGGTGTTCATTTTTCTTGGAAAGAGTAATACAATTCTACTCAGAGGGAAGGGAACACATTTTAATTTGGCTTATGTGGAAATGGATATTACCTGCAATTGAGAATGTGTGCAGGTATGTGACAGATAACTAATATAATGTAATTCCGGTTTATTGAGCAGACAGATGTTGTTAGAAGGGAGAGACATCGTGTTTGTCTTTTTTTTTTAAAGGACACACACAATCCGATCCAAGTCTCTACTTTTCCCAGCTAAGATCTTAAACACAGCAAGTAAAGGCAATACATCTTTGCTCTGTATGTGTGTGTGTGTGTGTGAGAACAAAATAAAAAAATCAATGGCAGCAAGGGAGGAGAACTATCTATAGGCATACGAGAGGCTGTGGATGAGAACTGGAGCACACATTTGTGTCAAAGTAAAGGTAAAACAGATTCAATAAAGGTAGTTCCTAAAGAGCCTGTGTGTATCTGTACAGTAGCGGTGTCAGCAGTGAGACAGCATTAGCGAGGGCAGGGGAAGTGTCAGCCCATCCGTCAACATGACATCCGCAATCTCTCCTCCTCTCTGTCTGTCTCCATCTACTTCGCTCTCATTCCCTTGGTTATACTATTCAGGACTAAAAAGCGGTGCCTACCCTCTCTGACATTTGTTCCTTCACACATTTCTACTCTGGCTCTCTATCTACCACTCTGAATCTCTCGCTTCTCTATCTCTCTACTTATCTCCTTCACATTTGCTCTGGGTCATTTTCCCCCCATATCTTCTTCGCTCTCTCCAGTCATGTACAGACATCGATCTTGCTCGTGTATCCCCAGTCACAGTGTTTTTTGTCTCGTTTTTTTATTTATTTTTGCTGTGTGTGTGTGTGTGTGTGTGTGTGTGTGTGTGTGTGTGTGTGTGTGTGTGTGTGTGTGTCCACATTGACTTGTTTTGTATTTTACATTAAAACACAACGCGATGCTTGGAATGGGGCTGCCCTTTAAAAAAAAAGCTCTGGACCAAGCAACTGTGAGCGCTTTTAAAAGTCGAGAAAACAGCTGACCTTTTTCAGAAAAGCCCATATGACACAACTGCTGTTTTTATCAGGCGGTCAATTATTTAAAAAATAATTGGAGGATGGCACCCACCTTGCTATAAAAAGAAAAACAATATATATATATATCAACTTTTAAGTACAGATACAAGTTGAAACATGAGGAGGAACTACATCTCACTACTGTATCCAGCAGATGCATATGTACTGCTTTTCTAAAACAGTTATATAAAAGGAAGATAAAGGAAGTATTAGACTTTGATCGGCTTTATCAAATAAATAATATGCCCAGATCCGGCCTGATAGTGATACTTGGGATTGGCTTAGGACATCTATTAGTCTTTTTTAGAATCAAATTACATTAATAACATCTTTTTTTCATGTTGTTCATATCTGGCATCTTTCCAATGATAAATCTTTACTGAACATGTTTCCAAATTAAATGTATGGGAACTTAGAAGGATTGTTTAGGTATTTTTTTTGGTGTTGTATGTGGTACTTATCAATAAAGAGTGCATTATCGCCTGTAGATGGTGGTAAACATACCCCCAGTTTAAAGAAACGGACTGGAGTACCAAGCCGAAAGCGACGCAATATACTGCTGTGGACTGTTTATGTGTGTATATACTGTATATATACACACACATAAACATAGCCCTTGGTGGGTTTCTGAACATTGCTTATATAATTTGTAATTATATGCTTGCTTTGATAGGAAACTGTTTGATAAGATCCATTTTGCTGAACAACTCTCATGGGAACTTATATACACAGGAAGATTTTTTTCCCATTGACGTATTATATTTCATTTTCTACAGGCTGCCTTTTGAAAGGCCAGCAGAAAATAGGGTCAAAGTTCAAATTGATTACGCCTGGTATGGAGCGCCTCAACCGCACGCCTGAGTGGTGCACATCACTGAGAACAGCATTACCGCTCACCTTACAACCGACAATGAGGGGTTTTAATGCTTAGCGTGTGTGGGTGGCCCGAGTTGAAGTTACACCTACAAGGCTCATGTCAAGTGAGAAAGCGAAAGACCTGCAACAGTAATCACTCACAAAGGGCCCATTTAAATGTTTATATAAGTGTGTGTCAATAAAAAAAAAAAATGTAAGCCTGAAATCCCACTGACATGTGTCTTTGGAGAAAAAGAAAAAAAACAGGGTCTGAAAAGAGTCATCTGTCATATTGATCTGTACTGGACTGGTGAAAGACGTTTAATTGAGTGAAAACAGATATACACATTGTTGTCTCTGAGCAAAACTATTTGTTTTAGTAATATAGGGGCTGGAATATACTTCTATTATTAGCAACCCGAAAGCCTGAAATTGAGTCCTCCTCTACCCTGTAGGTCTACAACTAGAAAATGCAAAAGACAAATATATTACAGTTTCACAATCGCTGTTTCCGCCACGGACAGAAGTAGACATGCTGAAACAAAAAAATATGCAAGGCCCCCCCCCCCCCCCCCCCACACACACACACACACAAAGACGCAACCCCGCAGACTCAAACCGCAATTGGTTTCAGTGAGTTGTCACATTCTGGCCGAAAGTCAATTTTACACTTACTTAGCCCCATAATAAGAAGTCATGTTGACAACCCCACAATACACCTCTCCTTTTAGAGGTTGGTAGAGAAAGAAAGTCCAGGAACAATGAACAAGGCTTGACACAATGTATGGTCTGCATTTCTTTTCTGCGATAGCCAATCAATGTTTACATTCAGTTATCACCTTTTTATGAAGTAGGGTTCATCGCTAACGGCGTGTCTGCCATTCCTGCACTGGATTTAAATTCCCTTCACATGCACAGGGGAATCACAGGAAACAAGGCATGCATGTAATCAGCATCATTTTATCACATTGATAACAGCTTCACATTCTCTATTTACACCATGTCAGAGCTGCATTAAGTTACTGTTTATGCCAACTGAACATTTCCCACTGCTGCAGCGTCACTTCATTAAAGTTCAACTGGTCAAAAGAACACCGGGTGGCTTTTATTGTGATGTAGCCAGCAGTGCATTTGTCATCGTTGGTTAGCACTTATTCATCCATCATTCATCAAAAACTAGTCTAAAAAATACATGAGAATCTTTTTACTGCAGGTCCTTTTGATTTTTTGCAACAGAGTAATGGAACAAGAAGAAGTAGCCACAGCTGCAGGCTGCACAACTCCACCTCCTCAGCAAGGTAGGCGTTGTATGTCCTGCTGTAATGTGGAAAACTGCTCACACCATGTGCAGCATGAAATAAGATTGCAGTTGCAATTATTGTTAACTGACTTTTTTGTTTTAAACAACACGTGCTGTTATCACGGTAAATACAAGTGTCTTAAGGAGAATCTTAAGGACTACAACTTGATTATGTTCATTAATCAACATCTGCAATTCCACAAATGCAATATGAGGAATCTAACGATTCTAGAATCTACAGATAGAGGAAATGGTTGTGTAGTTATTTTTCCTCCTTCGGCAAACATATCATACATTTTCACTAAATCATGTCAGTACAACCCGGTTTTAACTATCAAGTCACTCTATCCAACTGCCTAAAACCAAGACACTTTGTGTTGCTGTTGTGTATTATAGTGGGTACATTCAGTGTTGTGTTTGCACATTTGTCTCTAACAAGCAGAAAACACTCCGACAGCAATGTTGGCGCTCATTGTTGCTATGGCGCTGTGCTCCTGTTTTCTTGTCTTGTCTTTTGCTGACTTGGCTGGGAGAATCAAACTCAGTGCAGAGAGAATGTGTATGTCGACTTGCATTGCTTGTTTCCAACAAACACAGCTGACCTAACATCACATCAATGGTGGCAAACTGTTCCTTTAAAAAAAAAAAAAAAAAAAAGAAGAAACTTCGAAAAAGGGGAAAATACCAAATAAGAACTTTCACTTTCTTGTTAGGCTTCGGTACATCCATGTTTGTTTACGTTTGATCTTCCTTTTTTTAGCCTAACATCAAAGGAGTGCGTGACATCAAACAACCGAGCCATGCTACCACTTGTCATTATCATCTGTCAATCATCTCCAGAAATAATAAGTAGCACTTTGGCTCAACAGCATCAGACGTGATAACTTTATCTTTACATGCATTATTCATGCATCTGTATTCCCTGTTTGTTTGGGAGAGCACAATAAGAAATGCTGAGACGGTGACCTTCATTCCACAGCAGTAATTTCACAACACTGGTCTTAGTCGGTCTGTCTCCCAGACACACTAACACACAGAGTCCACTTTGTGATAACCATCATCCCCTTTCCCATTGTGCTGGTTATGTTTGGCACTTGCATCTTTACGTCTCTCCGTATAAAACAGATAATGCCAACACACTGAGATATGAAGCGACATTTACTCTGCTCCTCTTTGCGAACAACAAAAATGAAGGGTGGGCCTCCTAATGTGCATTGGATCTGGTCGTACTGAGAGAAGTAAGCAAGGGCAATCTTCAACCACAGACAGACAAACCAGTCCTTCAGCGAGGAGAGAAACGTGCTTTGGTTTCCTCTACTGTTTCTATGCTCAACTAATGGTTTAATGGTTATGATTATGTTCTTATGGGCAGTAGGACTTTAAAAGGATTAAACTCCCTTATATTACTTTTGTGAAAATTTGACTTGTTGCAAAATGATCTAATTCTATGTTACTGCAGTTGTCTCCAGTGAATTTTTGGAAGTAATCCTGTTAGTTCTGAAGCAAGTGAAATAACCAAGCCCTGTAGACATATTGCCTCAGACAAAGCCCATTATTATTGGATGTTATATAATACATAACCCTCATCAGAAATAATTAGAGTAGCCTGGAGTATATGCACGTTAGGCTTGATACATCGCATACATACACCGACAAACACATCCCTGATATGATGTAATGTAGCCAAAAGGGAAGCTGCTGACAACTTGCTAATAAAGAAAATATATACGCTCTTCTTCAGATGCTTCTTCAGACCTCAAGCACTTGACAATCACTTCCAAAAAGCCTTCGTACAAAAGTACTTTTTGTTCATGCCATCCCCTTCAAAACAGATATTTTTCTCTCCAAAAGATAAACCTTTGGAAGCCAGATAAAAAAGATGTGACAAATGGTTTTCCAGGATGGTTTTCAGAAAGAAACAAATCCTCATTTTGTTATGGCTTTACAATAGTGTGTGCTCATTAGTTTGATATGATTAGATGATGAAATAGTGCTTTTCTTCTCAATAAAAGTATTGGCTTACGAGGGAGAATCACATCCAAGTGTCAAACTGGAACACCACAGACATGTTTGCTGCTGATCACCTGATCTGTATCTAAATGTACTCTGTAGGTCAGGATCATTATCCACACCAGAGGTTTATTAACAGTCCTATTTGTCGATCTGTTTGCAGAAACTATCTATTAAACGTGGCCAAACATTCAGGAGGTGGCAACACCTGATGCCAATACATATAAAAGTGTGTCAAAAAGAGTTGATTAACACCAATAATCTATAAAAGATTAGAAATATATAAGATTTGTGTAAACTGACACTAGGAAACGTAGTGAGGTTAGTTGGAAAAGTAAAAATTGGCTTAATGTATATAAATGTCATCAAAACATTTCATTTGACCAATTATTTTATTCTCTAGTTACATGTAACGCACCTGATGTAAACTGAATATCTCTGGGGTTTAGAACTTTAGACTGATGGTCAGACAGAACAAGCAACCATCACTTTAAAACACAGATTATGTGTAATAACGGCATTTACAAAGACTGAAGGTCAAAGTCAGAGGAATGGACCTCAAGGACAACAATATTACATGATATAGCAAAAAAGCAACACAAAAAATACTTTTTTGCAGTCATCTCCTTTCCAGAGCAACTCAAAGTCCCTGTACTGGTGTATATTCAGCATCTTGCTCAAGGACATTTTGACAGGACACACGTCTGTTGATGTGCACACTGTCTGCCTCGCAGATTGAATCTATAACCTTACAGTAATGGGATGGTCTGACTAACCCCCAATCAGCCCTGCTACCTGAGAAAAAGAGACAGATGAGAGATGGATGGACACAGAAATATGAGAGCGTGGATAAAAAGAAAGGAGGAGATGAGTAGAGGAAATAGACAGACGGACGGGGGAAAGGATCATAATGGGGCAGGGGCACAGACAGAGATGGTAAAGAGACAAACAAAGTGTGAGGGATGGTGAAGAGACATTAAATGAATACTAAAGGGGGAAGGAGAGACGAGGAGGGATTGAGATGACACAGAGCACGCTGAGAGAGGAAGACCCATAAAAAGAAAGAGAGGATTGGGTAGGAAAGAAAGCTGGATGAAGATAAATGGATATAAAAAATACAGCGGTCACATTCACAACAGAATCTCTCCAATCTAGTCCCCTCTGTCTGTAAGTCTATTCTAAATACTCATCAGCCATTGGTCAGGCCGAAGGAAGTGGAAAGCACTGAACCCTGTAACCCTTCATTTCCTCAATGACAAATTCGGGTGTCCTTCGATTCCACTTCCTCTCTGTCTCACTTACCGCCAGCGCTGTCACATATTCTCATTAGTCACCGTGGCAGCTGAGGTGTGTGTGTGTGTGTGTGTGTGTGTGTGTGTGTGTGCATGTGTGTTGAGTCAGAGAATTATAAACAGAGAGGGAGGCATTGTGTGTGTGTGTGTGTGTGTGTGTGTGTGTGTGTGTGTGTGTGTGTGTGTGTGTGTGTGTGTGTGTGTTTGAGAGAGAGAAAGAAAGAGAGAGAGAGAGAGACAGAGAGAGTTATTATACATGAGTTAAATGATGCATGACTGCATAAATGAGTGTGTAGGGCATAATATGGAGTTTTTGTGTGTGTGTGTGTGTGTGTGTGTGTGTGTGTGTGTGTGTGTATATATGATGTGTGTATTGTATTTCTAGTGGCTGTTACTTTATGTGTGTCTATTATTTCATGTGTGTATCATTAGGTGTGTTTATCTCATATCAGCCCCTATGCTTTGCTTTCAGTAGTACAGCCGTGCTTGCAGCTCTGGGAAGCTGTATTGAGCGGAATGCTAACATCAGTTTGCTAACATAGGGTGACCAGACGTCCTCTTTTTCCGGGACATGTCGTCTTTTCGAGACCTAAAAAAAGCGTCTGGCAGGGATTCCAAAAACGTCCGGGATTTTGCTACGTGCGGGAAAATAGTTATTACCCCCTTACAAGTTTTGGAAATGGTATCTCCCTCACGTTCCACCTTCTTGCGCAAGCTCTGACTGTAGAGAGAACTGTCATTGGTCGACCGATCTCAACATAAATGTAAGTTCACGGCATGCTACACACCACTGCTACCCCCCCGCGACGAAGTGTCCTCCTCCTCCTCATCTCTCTCTCTCTCTCTCTCCCTCCCCCCCCCCCCCCCCCCCCCCCCCCCCCCCCCCGGAGCAAAGTGTCCTCCAGCATGCTAACATGTTAAGTATGTGAACCTGTTCACCATCTTACTTTAATGTGTTGGCATGCTAACATTTGCTACTTATATACAACTGAGTACAACTGAGGCTGATGGGACTTGTGTTGATAACTAGTTAGTAACATATTGATGAGTTGATTAGGCTGAAACAATTTTCATAATCATTCGGTTTCAAGCAAATATACCAATCATTTAGCTAGCTTCTCCAATATATCCTTGTATCTATTATACATGAGACCAAACTGAACATATTTGGTATTTCGATGGTTGGTTGGAAAAAAACAAGACAATTGAAGACATCACTTAAGGTACTTTGAAATGAGTTTGGACTTTTTTCTCTATTTTGGCATTTTTATGAACAGAGTACAGTCTGCCCTTTCTTTCTTGTCACAGTGCCCTCCGTTTAAGCCTGTTCCTCCATTTCTCCTCCTTTGTGACACAAGATATTTAAAGGTGTTACATTCAAAAGTCGTTGCATATCTATGATTGAGGATTGCCTTCCCAATGCTCTCAAAATGACAAAGGCTCAGCCGGAGGCTAGCAGCTGGCAGCTTCTAGCAGCCCTAACAGTGCAAACAAACTCAGGACGCCATTACTTCACTATATCTTTACATAGCTAATAGTTGTTTGTTGCTATATCAATGCAAATATACAACAGAAGCTACACATTTACATTCTCAAAAACAAAACAATTTGAACTCTTGTAAGTTACCGTACAGCCTATAAGTATCATCAGCATAAAGAAAAACAAGGATCATCCAGACTTCCACTCTGTTTACATACTTTGACTTAAGCCTTTTAATCAATCATATATTGTGTATTGAGGGAAAATGTGTATAATGGAGTTTTATATTGACTTTAAATCTGGAAGGTTCTCATCCGAAGCATCACAGCATGGACAGCTTACACAGTGACTAGACTGAGTTCAAACAGTCTGGACTGTGCATCTGTGCAGATTATGGTACTCTCTATCGGAAATCATGACTGTAAGCAGCTGCCAGTTCGGTTGGAGAAGAGATGCATCTTCCTCCACAAAGCCACAATACAACGAGAAGGGAATCTTGGGACAGATTGGCTGGGACACCTTTTCCCAGTGTCAGAATGACCCTACATTTTCTGTTATTTCTCGTCATAATAATCTATCACTTTCAATAAATTCTCCACACTGTCAGGTGGAGGAATATATAAACAATGTTCCCTAGAAAAATACATAATTGAAGATATGTTTTAATATATGCAATGGGCCCTAAGTATTTAAATCCAGCATAACTTTGAACTACGCTAATTGCATATAAGATACACATTGTGGTCTAGACAGTGTCATACATACTATAATTACCCACTGCTCAGCTTTTACCTTGTTATTTTGTTTTCTTTTACAAATACTGACATATACCCTGGACATATACCCTGGAGAGAGTTTGGAAGGTATACAAAAAAGATACTGCCAAAGCCTAGAAAATGTCATAGCTCGTAGTAAACTTGCCTTCCTCCTATGGAAATAGCTCCTCCAAGGGCCTCCTACCTCCTATCGCAGGGGTCAGTAATATGCGGCCCGTGGTCCGAGTCCGGACCCAGACGCCGTTGTATCCGGACCTGGACCTAAAACCGATTTTGACGGAGCCCTTCTATTTTAACCGGCGCAACCTTTCTAGCGTTTACGGCACTCGTTCAGCGGTCCAGGAAACACACCGGCCAATTACATGCATTGAAAATCACATCACGTGATGCTACTCAGCCAATCAAATATGTGTATTACGATAAGCTTCCCGACTCGAGGGAAATTTACACGGACGGACGGAAAAGACAGGGCGAGACACCGAGTAGTTGGAGTCAGACAGTTCTCAAAATATTTCCCTCTGAACCACAAATATGGTGGCCTCATGGTGGCACTATAGAAGACATTTTAGGATCACCAAAGTCAGACGAAGTCATCCTCTGGGCACCATGCATGTATGTATCATGAAAAGTCATCAAGTTGTTAAATTAGACTGTCTACCAAAAGTGGTGGACAGTACCTACTTAACTGTTTGCTGTATCATGAGAGCATCAAACAATTTCCTCCATTGGTCATATTTACATGCTTGTAAAAAAAAAGAAAGGAGAACAGGCTACATAAGATCTCGGACTCGGTGTTGGGATAAAAGAAAACTCTAAAGTTAGATCTCATGCTAAAATGGGCAAAAAAGTTAAAGAGCCCCTTGTGACAAAGAACTGTGTCTACTCTGTGATACACACACACACACACACTTTCTCCTCCATTTCTGTGATAATGTGACAGCTGAGGTCGGCGATAAAGCGAAAGCAGAGGGGAGATAACTTTGAGAGGACAGCAGAGAGAGTGTACAGTACATGGTTGTGTGTGGGTGTGGGAGAACGGGTCGCCACTGTGTGTGTGCTTCATCAGATTAATGTTCTACTGTAAGAAAACCTCTATACATAATCGTTGTAGTTCACTGCAGTGGTAAGGTCAGTCAAGTAATTAGCTAACCAGGGCAGATCTCTTAGGTCAGGTATGCCAGCTGTGTATTTTAGGTGGAAACTTAAAACTAGAATAACCCAATTTCCCCACATCAGATACAAATGTATGGCATTTTGCTTTACAGTATAAGTAATTATTAGTAAATTTAACATGACATGTGAAACGTATGTGGCCAGATTGGGACTGCGAACACTACATGACCTCATTACGTCACAGTTTAAAAATGTGTGTTGAAAAAAAATTTTAACAAAAAAAGTGTCGTGCCACATTTGCAATTCAAGGTTTTTCAGGTAAAAAGCGTCATCTGTTTGTTTCGTGAACAGAAAGTAAAGTGTTTTCCTTTTTCTGAAAGAGGGTGAAACAAGCTTTCGATGGAAACCATGCTCGTATTAAACGCACGATTAAGAAACATATTTCTTTCCACCTAATTGCAGACATCCTGTAGTGGAATTAACATATTATTGTGTCTGCCGTCATTGTGTCTCTGATATAATGGCCCACAGGCACATGCAGACAAATTACACAATCCATTTCAAAATGTACACATTCAATGATAACTATTTCTACTTAGCTTACATGTAAAACACAGACTGTATACAATATGGACGCAGTCTCCGTGACATCACCCAAAGGTTTCTAAAGAGCAGGTAGTTGTGAAGCTCAAACTTAGTGAATCCAACAGTCGCCATCTTGGCGTGGCGTCTCTAGGTGGGGATGATATGGGCCTGTGGTGGCACTGGTGAGCCCAACCTTTGCTATTTGTTATCAGCACATAATTTAGGTGCACCTACATTTTATTTTGTTCATTTTCATTTCTGACTCCTTGCACCTTCCTGGATGACCTGCAACTTCCTGTTGCTGAACTCTGACAAGACTGAAGTTATTCTACTCGGCCCAGAACACCTCAGAAATCAACTATCTGACGATATGGTTTCCCTGGATGGCATCGCTCTGGCATCCACCACCACCGTAAGGAATCTCGGAGTTATTTTTGACCAGGACCTATCCTTTGGCTCCCACGTGAAACAGATCTCAAGGACTGCCATTTTTCACCTACGGAACATCTCAAAGATCCGGCACATCCTGTCTCAAAGCGATGCAGAAACATTGATCCACGCATTTGTTACTTCAAGACTGGATTACTGTAACTCCGTATTATCAGGCTGCTCCGGAAAGTCCCTTGGGTCTCTCCAGCTGATCCAGAATGCTGCAGCTCGTGTACTAACAAGGACTCGGAAGAGAGATCACATTACTCCTGTACTAGCTGCTCTCCACTGGCTTCCTGTAAGATCGAGAATCATATTTAAAATCCTCCTCCTCACCTATAAAGCCTTAGCTGGTGATGCACCATCATATCTTAAAGAGCTTATAGTGCCATATTACCCCACCAGAGCGTTACGCTCACTGAATGCAGGGTTACTTGTGGTTCCCAGAGTCTTAAAAAGTAGGTTGGGGGCTAGAGCTTTCAGTTATCGTGCTCCTCTTCTGTGGAATCAGCTTCCACTTTCAGTCCGGGGGGCAGACACAGTCACCTCATTTAAGAGTAGACTTAAGACTTTCCTCTTTGATAGCGCTTATACTTAGGGCTGTTTCAGGCTTATAGTTAGGGCTGGCTCAGGTTTGCCCTGGTCCAGCCCCTAGATATGCTGCTATAGGCCTAGACTGCTGGGGGACATCTTAGGATACACTGAGCTCCTCTTCTCTTCCTCTTTCGCTCCTCTTCTCTTCCTCTTTCACTCCTCCTCTCCTCTTCTTTCTCTCCATCTGGATAAACTATTGTCTCTTCAATGCACATTACTAACTCTACTTTCTTTTTCCATGGATTCATGGCTGCCTGGAACCGGTCCTGCCCCGGGTCCTGCCCCGGGTCCTGCCGCCCCCCCACCCACCCCTCCTGCCATGGATCCATGGCTGCCTGGAACCGGTCCTGCCTGCTGCCATGGCCCTGCTGATGGAACCGGCCTGGAACCGGTCCTGCCTGCTGCCATGGCCCTTCTGATGCCCCCCTCCTCTCTACCGCCTTCCGCTTCATGGATTATCAGGATCATGGACCATGCCTAATACTCATTATATGAATAATTTCTGTCATATTCATTGAATGTGCTGTAACTACGCTATTCATTCTGACATGACATCTATTGCTTCTGTCCATCCGGGGAGAGGGATCCTCCTCTGTTGCTCTCCCTCAGGTTTCTTCCCTTTTTTTCCCTGTGAAAGGGTTTTTACTATCTTTCTAGGGGAGTTTTTCCTGATCCGATGTGAGGTCCCGGGACAGGGATGTTATGTGTACAGATTGTAAAGCCCTCCGAGGCAAACTTGTATTTGTGATGTTGGGCTATATAAAATAAACTGAATTGAATTAAAAGACTGCAGGGAGAGGGGCTGCTCTGACAGAAACAGGACATGTTTCTTGGAGACATGGTGTGTTGTTAACGTTTTCATTCCGAATGTCCAATTTACAATTCAATTAACTATTTTCAGGCTTAGGCCCATTACCAAGGACAAGCGTGCAGGTGGTGGAGCCATTAACACAGCCAATGATGTCAGGTCTGAGCCGGGCCTGTTACAGGTGTAACAGACGTAGCATTTCCCTTGACAACATCAATAAATAAACAGTTTTCCTGATTTGTAATGACATGTATGCGTCAAGGTTGTGATGTCATTAGAGGGAGAGTACTGGGCGAGGTTTCATACATGTGTTTTTCTCTTTATCAGGTCCAGGTGGGGTAAAATAATTGAGGCCACACACACACACACACACACACACACACACACACACACAGACAGACCTGTTAAATGTCAGATGCACCGGTGCCCCCTATGAAAATGTTTACACACACTTGCAGATATTTAGTCACATCTCTGGAGCCTTGTGAAACATGCCATATTTTTTATCAGCCTTTCATATCGGAGGCATCTGGCAGATGCCGATGTTTCATTTTAAAGCCTTTATCTGCAGGTACCGACGACGTAGATATCTTCGTGCCTCCCAACAATAAACCCCCACTAATAATTGTTTTCAGGAAACTTACAGAAGGTTAGACACAATCACTCACATATCCAACAGCAATGTCTTTTTAATGTAGTTTCACCCATTGAACTTCAAAGACGCCTTGAAAAGGAGTTTTTACTGACTTATATGGATTTGTAGGAACCTAAATTTCCTCTTCCGTCTTTTGAGTGTGTCCCACAGCTCCCCTTACTCATCCTTCCTCAATACCTGTCTCTTCCCTTGTCAATCACCTTTTATCTCACCGCCTCTGTCAATCTACTCTGTTCTCACATCCTGGTCCACTCGTCTTCTTGCCTCCTTTCTCACTCTCAGCCATCCTGCACTTTTATCTCTGTCCCTCACTCTTGTCTTGCCCTCTACCTTTTATATGTACCTATTTGAGTCTTATTTAAGGAAATGAGCTCAACAAAAAAAGAAGACATAGGAGTGTTTTCCAAATTAACAAACACCGATTGAGCATTTTAGCAAGCTGCATGGTTTTGATTCCTTTTAGGGAAAGCGTTTCTTCCCTTTTCTGTGCTCCTTTGTGTAAAAAGTGAAACTTACAGTATATCCATTACAAACTACATTCAAGGTCTGACTTACTTATTTAAAATCAACAGCAATATTACATCCAGTTTACACACACACACACACACACACACACACACACACACACACACACACACACACACACACACACACACACACACACACACACACGCATGCACGTACACAAAAGCTTCTCCCAATTCTGAACAAAATCTGTCAAGTAGTAGCTACACCCACAATTCCCTTAACACTTATCTTTTACTATTGCAAGTCTTGTATGTGTGTGTGTGTGTGTGTGTGTGTGTGTGTGTGTGTGTGTGTGTGTGTGTGTGTAGTGTTTAAATACCTTAGAGAGCATCAGGCAAACAGGAAATGGCAAGAAGGGGGAAAGAGGTGGTAGAGAATACAAGACAGAGTCAGAAAAGAAGGACAAAGGGAGGAGGGACAGATACCTGAGGGAGAGAAAGAAATTAAGCAACTGAGAAAGACAGACAAATCATTAAATTCATACCCCGGCCGCGGTAAACGGAGGAAGTGAAGGTGAAATTGTAACTGAGGGTGATACAAAATTCAATTATCTCTATTAGTTCAGTTCATTATCTTGGCTCAGGTGATCTAATGTTCCCATTATGTTGTTGTTGGAAAACGGTGCCACTCTGTTGGCTTCATCTGTCTCTCTTTTTGTGTCTTTTTATGTGTGTTGTTTTCCCCTGACAGATTAATAGGAAGAAATAGCATAGACAAGATCAGGTCGGTCAGTCAGGCTTTTGGTGTTGTTGGCTCTACAACTATAACATTTCCTCCTGGTTCACAACACCTGTGGATCACTTACCATAACTGACCAGTTGAATGCTGATGGGAAATCACATTGACTAGGAGATGAGACTTTGGACAGAATGCCTATAATAATAACATAGATCATGTTCAAAGTGAATTGATTACATTTGAAACAGCAGTTGAGAACTACATCTGCTGAAGAAGGTCATGTGATATGAAGAAAGCCCCAAATCGGCCACTACATCAACCTTTTGGTGAGATTGTTTCCAAGGTCAAGAATGGTGTGACACTCAGTTTTTAAACCAACACAGTTGCAAAGAACTTAAAGCGATCCTAAAAAATGGTAGTTGAACATTTACAAAAATCGGCTTGAACATTTGCTAGGGAAGGTCATGTGATATGATCAAAAGCTCCAGAACAGTTCCTACTGAATGAATCTTGTGGCAAGTTTTCTCCAACTCTTCACATGATCTCTTTCCTGCTTCAATTGAGCTCCAGCTTTCTCAATCACGCACCTTTTAATTAAATCACAATATAAATAAATATCGCTATGCCAGTTTGTTCCAATATATGGCATCCCTACCCAAAATGTATTCGGACCAAGGAACAGGGACTTAATTCATCATATCGAGTGCATGCTCAAAGACGTGGAGAAACCCTAGACACCAGGATTGCTCGAAGACACCTCAGCAGTGCAAACAACTGCTATGGAGCGTGCTTGAAATCCAGCCTTCCAGTTAAAGATCAATCTCTTTCCTTTACTAGGCAACACCACTGCCACACCACCAAAATCCACATCTCATTTATGAGTATAATTTCATAAAAGAACACCTCCATTACTTTGGTTGTCTCCCTCTCTAATGAAGTTATTGTTGTATGAGTGAGAGAGGCACAATCCAACTATGCGGCAAGGTCAGTGCTTATTGATTTACCATTCATCTGTTGTTGAGGTCATTACTGGCATGGTAGCTGTGATGATAATCTTGATTATGGATGGATAGTTCAAGGAGTGTTATGAAGGAGGGAAGAACAGGGAGAGGGAGGAAATGAATGTGTGCGTGTGAGGGGCTGAGAAACAAAGAGAAGACGCAGATAAGGAGAAAAGAAAAAAATGCATGAATGAATGCATGAGTTAATTTAAGAAATTCTCAAGCCAATATTTTCCTTTGACATTCAGCAAAGTCATTGTAAACCACTGAGAGAAGCCAAAGGAATGACTAATACAAAATGGAAACACACAGCAAAAAAAGAAAGTAGGATAGGTTATAACGTTTGCTCCTTGTTAAAAGTGACGGGTATGTTTTTATTTGTTCATCTGGGGTTGGTTTGAGACACACAGACAAACAACTGCTGGATACTTTATAACAATATAACATCATAATTGAAAACTAATTAATTGATATGGGAAATATAATGAAATATATTCTGCTGTCTGAATTGTCTCTTTCCAGCACTGAAGTTCTCCAGGGTCTCCACTCTCCATCAGCGCCGGATACTTTTCAATTAGAACCTTTATTAAAATGCCTCAGAGCAATTAATGAGCGTGTTATATTTAGTAATAATATAATCAGCGCATGTATAAGATATTAGACAGTGAATTTTAACTAGATTACATCAGACAAACAAATCAACACCTGAGGTCATCGGAGAAGACTGACTATCTTGGACAGCTTATACAAGTTAGTTCAAACTTACTCTGAGGAACTTTTACTGGTTATCAAACAGTCTCAATTTAATACTGATGACCTATACAAGTAAACCAGACCATGAGGGAGAAGATTGGCTACTTCTTTAAAGCTATTCCTAATGCTTATCATCGGTACCATTGGGGAGGATTCTGCACAAATTCAAATGAGATTTGCTGTAGTATTTGTATTTTAAACAGCATGTTTACTTGTAACATTACAAAATAACTAGCTTTTAGGATGACAACTATACAATGAGTTTCAAATGTAGAACTATGTAGGATATTGCGTTTGTATGGGTTTGCAGGTAAATGGGGGAATTGCTACAGAGTGGAACGTGACCGGTGAAAATGCTCCTCTCCCTCGGAAGAAACGCTATGTTACTAATGTGGGTATTAAGCTAGTTAACTGGACATGGTATCATTTTCAGTCAAGGGCTGATAAACCTAGAGTAGAATCCATTCCTTTGCTTTTTTATTTGATTTTGAAATGGCTAAAAGGTTTAATATTGAGCTTTTTAATTAATTATACCATTGTGATTTTATTTAAGTGTAACTGGCAGCAAGTTAAACCATGTTTTAACTTGCAGTTACTGCATGTTGCCACAGGTTTGATGCCACAGGGAGATATCATAGTGATATGATATGATATGATATGCTGTGAATGTTTTTTTCTTCTTCTCGGTTGCTTGTAATTACAGTCTGAGCGTTACTACAGGCGCCCCCCCCCCCCCCCCCCCCCCCCCCCCCCCCCCCCCCACACACACACACACACACACACACACACACACACACACCACTACAGGATGTATAGAACACCAATGTTCGACAGTCCTGCCACCACTAGTTAGTAGGCAATGACCGGATGATTGCGGTTCATGGAAGGGGGTCAGCAAGCGGTCACTTAGGCTGGGTATTGAATAAATTAAGTAAGCATTCAAGCAGAATGTTAATCAATCTACACTGCCAACTGCATTCCCTTGCAGATATTTGAGGGACAAAAAAAACAAATCAGTCAGTCAGATTTGAGTGGGTCACAAAAATACATTCTATATGGAAGTAATTACACAGATAGAACTGGGCCCATATGTTTCATAATATTCATTAAAAAAGTGCTGACTGACAATATCATTCAGCTGTACTGAATGTGTAATGAACAGGACAAGAGGGGAGAGAGTTATTTAGAGTGGAAAAAGTCACGACAAGATGCGTCCTCACTAGAACATAATTCCAAACTCTTCGAAGCTCTTTGGATCTTTGATCTCCGTCTTGCTACCAAACATCAATGATAGAAAAATCATGAAATATTTAAAAGTGTAATGTCTATGTTTGATCCATTACTAATTATGCCTGAGAGGCTGGTACATACATACATTATAACTGAATGCATACAGCGTTTTATATGACACATTTATCAAGCATCAATATGGAGCGTGAGGAAAAACAGCTCTCCCCAAGGCAAGAGAGAAGTGAATGAGGTTTTTAGCAAATCTGAAATTATGCTTTCCTCTGGGTGTTAATGGGTAAATTGATGCGAGTGTGTTTGTGTATGTGAGTGAAAGGGAAAAACATGTAAATGTGCTTGTGAGTGGGAGGAAGATGGCCACAGTGGAAGGTCTGTGTGTGCCTCAAGCTGTCTACAAGTCCGGACTCCAGCTCGAGCAGGCTTCAACTGCTCGCAACACTCAACAGGCGAAGGCATCTTCAATTTGACTGAAAAAACTACCTGGTGGGCTGGTGCAATACAAATACATTTGAATTGATTTGAATTACTTGTTAATCCCTTTGGAGGCTTCAGGAATTGATAAGGAATATTTTAAACTTGAATTGTGCAAATAGAAGCAGAAAGGAAGCGGCAGAAGGCAAAGTTCTAACAACCTAGAGTCCTGGCAGCCCAATATGGCTTGATCCGGGCCTGCAGAGAAGAGAGAGCGCACACACACACACACACACACACACACACACACACACACACACACACACACACACACACACACACACACACACACACACACACACACAAATGCAAACTCAGCTACACACCTCAAAGCTTTAATTTCCAAAGCAGGGCATGTAGTTGTCTCGTCTGCTGTATACGGACCCAGGTAGCCAGGGGACCATTTCTCAAAAAAGTACCTGATTCTGCAACTATTCTGTATTAACAATAACACCAGACACGATGTGAGCTTTTTCACAGCTGCAGAAAAGAAGCAATAATTCCTGTCAGGGACACACACACAGATGATTGCTCAATGATGCAGCCGGAAATCATGTTGGGTGAGAGTGCCACTCTTAGTTGGGAACAGATTAGGAGGGGTAAGCAGTTCAGATTCTGATGGAATAAGGCTATCTTGGTATGTACTAGGCTTTGCCGCAATTAAAACATGTAATGTAATGTAGTCGCCGTAATCCATGATGTGAACGCTGAAAATGCATCGCCATCAATGTTTTATAATTTTATTTTTTTGTCCTTTGAGCTGCTAAATATATTCTTGAAGCCATAAATAAGTCTTTCTGATAGTTTAGAAGTTCCATTGAGTCAATGTTTGATGGGGAATGGAGGATTACATTGAAAGAACTCCCCCTACTCACCTGCGCAGAACACACCTGCAAAGTCTGCAGGTTGTTGATTGCAAACAGGGCTAAGTGTACTGTAAGTATATGGGGAGTATATTTTGATAATTTATTACAGTATCTTCATTTAAGATTTCAGGGGAAGCGCTTTTTTTTTCTGCATTATAATGACCTAGCCTACAGTTTGTCAAAATGTAATTAAATGAAATGTTCAATTAGATTTTTTAGAGGAAAATAAATCGTTTACATTTACCGACTAAGATGTAAAATAGTTGACAGACTAATCAATAGAAAGTGTGTCATTAGTGGCAGCCCTGCTGCACAAACATGAGGTGTAATCCATCAGCGAAGTCTCAGTGTTGCACTGTCGCTTCTGTACAAACAATGTTGCACCGTTTATTCTGAGCACTGCAAATTACATAACATGTTTAATAACAGTTGTACACGATAATATTGCACAACATAAACACAATAACAGCAATAAGACAAATGCATTGCAATATTATTAAAATATAACATATACACTAAATAGTTGGTGTCCTCAATTAACAGGGAAGAAAATGCATATGGACGTAAGCCTTGTATTTGGATAATGTTGGTTTTAGATTTGCTGGACACTAACCTTATTCAACACAACAGGAGTCGACGGCCACGCTAACTGTTCTGAGGCTGTACTTGGGCACAGCGGTGCTATGAGCTAAATGCTAATATGAGCATACTAACATTTGTCTGCAATGACTTTGCCTTTGTCGTCGCCCCAGCCATGCTGCTAGTGCTGCTAAAAAATAACGTTGCATGAAATAACGTAACAGAAGATGTAGCCCTACAATTAAGTCATACTGTAGTTTGTATACAGGCCATATGTATAAATCATAGAAGGAGTTTTTCTGGTCATGTGGTCACATCAGCAATGTGAGCTTGCTAAACAGTAGCCACGGACGTGACACGGTGGAGGCTTTGCTGTCGTTGTTGTAGTTCAAACAATGTAGTTACCTCTTGTGTGAGAATACATGGACACAAAAAGATTTAAATTTTTTCACGACTACTTTTAGCTTTAGTCTACACAGCTGATAACAGCTGAATAACTCTATAAACTGAACTACAATCCATCTCGAGCCTCTTCTGCATTCCATTCAATTCTCAGGATAACGTCTCTCTTGCCGACTCTGAATTAGCACAACGCTCGTGAGAGAGCCACATATGGAAAGTGTTTGGGTGTACAAGTGTCACGCAGAGTTTGTTGTGGTTGTCATTGACAAACGTCTGCTTACATGACTTCAGCTGTCAGTCGTGGGTGCACAAGGTAAGCCTCTCCCATCTGTTGTCACACTAGCAGGTGGCCTGGATAATGATGTGGCGTAGCAAGGCTGAGACAGGGCACCAGACTAGAGAGAGAGGCTGTTGGACTATATCAGTTAGTCCTTTTGACTATGAAAATGAAAGTGAGAGAACAGTGTGCTTCTAAAGGAATGGTTTTGCCTTGGACAATGCATCCATTCTAGATAGACTCTGTGTTGAATCTACTTGACCTCCAGCAAGCCACTCATCCTACCAGGTCTAGTGGTGCTGCTCTGTGACTGACCCTTAGATCTGATGTCTCTGTGGAGATAAAACAAAAAAACATGCACTTTTATTAATCCCCTTGGGGAAATTCTTCTCTGCATTTGACCCATCCCTGGATAGGGAGCAGTGGGCAGCCCTGTGAGGTGCCCGGGGAGCAGTTGAGGGTTAGGTGTCTTGCTCAGGGACACGTGAGCTATGGGGGGACTGGGGATCGAACCGGCTACCTTGTGGTTGCGGGACGACCACTCATCCCCCTGAGCTACATGGATTAGAGCACTTGATATATTCTCCCTTGTGCTGTATAATCTAGCTCACTGTGAATTATTACATTTACATAGACTGCAGCAATCTGACACAAAATATTCCATAAATAAATGCAATTAACATTTCACACAATCAGTTTCAAGATTTAAGGGACTGTGACAGAACTCTAATTTGTGTGTACATAGACCTGACTTCCCCTCATGACTTCTCATTTCGCACAAAATGAACATTCGAGGGCGTTGCCAATTTGTTAATGTACAAATTAACTCTGTAGGAAAAGCAACGATAACAATCTGTTAGTTTCAGCGTTCCACCATTGCTGTTTCCATTTGTTCAGTGTGTGCTGCTGACCTACCTCACACCCAGATATAAAGCCCCCAACATTTACGCTCTTAATGGCATCTTATTTATACATTATGTGCACATGTGAAAATAGCATATCAGTGCTTTAAGGAGAAAGAGAGAGAGAGAGAGAGAGAGAGAGAGAGACTGACTTCAATTCACTTAAAATTACCCAATTTTCTATCAAAGTCTGTTAAAAGATGACTATTATGAGCATAAAACAAGATACTTCCACACACTGATAATGACGAATAAAGTATAAAAAAGGGAAACTGTAACACCGTCTCCTCAGATATCTCCAGGCAGATAGATTCAGCACCTTGGACAGCAACACAGACACCAAACAGCTTGACTGAGATATTGAGCAGCAGAAACAAACTCTAGTCATAGTTCAAGAAAATGAAGTGTACTCAAACAAGACACATTATTGTATAAATTGAGAAGGGACTGATTATACTTTGGTGCTCATAGTTTCCATAAAATTAACTGAACAATTAAATTGTGGAGAATCTCACTAATCAATATTAACAAAACTTACCCGCCATCTAATTGAGACCTGGGTTTATTTGTCAAAAAATATAGCAACACCCAGTGAGTAAAAGGGACTTGACGTCAACCACTGAGGCACACACACACACACACACACACACACACACACACAAGCAACGTTTGCCACTTGATGCTCTTATAGAATATCCTATTGACTTTGAGACCGTCTGAGACCCTCTGTTCCCCTCTTCAACAGCAGCTTCTCGCGTGCATGCACACCCACAAACACACGCCCAGTTTATCCCATGGGATTATGACATGACACACAGGCAACAGCATGCACGAACACACACACACACACACACACACACACACACACACACACACACACACACACACACACACACACACAGTTTATCCCATGGGGATTATGACATGGAAAGTTCTAGACATGACACACAGGCAGCAGCATGCATGGACACACACACACACACACACACACACACACACACACACACACACACACACACACACACACACACACACACACACACACACACCATACAGGGATTAGGATATGCACAACCTCCAACATGCGACTCTGTGACTGGGGAGTTACCACAGACACACACACACACACACACACACACACACACACACACACACACACACACACACACACTGTGAAACTGGTCCTCTGTCAAATCCTATTAAAGAAGAAGAAAAGGTTGTGGGTACTAAACCCTCCGCTCAAATCTGAGCTGCACTGCATGACAGACACACAGATAAACTGGCAGGCAGAGAGAGACAGTCAGATGCAGCCAAAGAGACAGAGAGAAGGAGAGATACATGTGGAGTGCACACTGTGGTATTGCTTTTGAACAAAATGTTTTTAAGTAAAAACATAAGCATCCCTTCCAAAAGGAAACCATGTAGTTCCCGCTGACAGCATCAATTTCAACACTACTTACTCTGGAAACCTGCTCATAGTTATCAAAGCTATTTCCTCAAAGTAGAAGGGAAGCAATTTCGAAAAAGAAAAGCAATGCGGCCTAGTTGCCAGTCAGAGATGATGGTTATATATTGACAAGAGGGTCTGTTACTGGAAGAAGAATATAGGTAGTATTATCAGAGTGACTGCTTTTGCAGATATCTGGGAGTTTTTCATAAGCTATACAAAATGAACAATACAAACACTGTGACTGTGCTTTTATCAAACAATGACACCAAGGCCCTATTTTTCGTACCTGGCTAAATAAAGTCAGGCAAATGTCCTAATCTCCAGCTTAAATTAGCGAGATGATTGACATCAGGCTATCTGGGTTTCTTCACGGCTGATCCGCGCTGAAACGGTCTCGTTAATTCTAGCCAGACGTCAATCCTCTGGATAAATGCGCGTGCCCGCTCCTCTTCAGAAGGGATAATAATCGAGCACTGACACCACGATCTTCTAACAGTACAATAGCAAATAAACTCAGAGGAACCTCTTTTTATTTCTCCGATGAGAAGCAGGAGATGATCATGAAGACATATGAGGAAGTCATTACCTTAATCATTCACAGCAAACGCGTTGTGAATATTCCAACGTTTTTGTAACATTGTTGCCGTGAACGCAGCTTAACATCGCCCCCGCTGCGAGACATAAGCGCCGCAAATATATCAGACAAGTAAAATGTCAGTGTTGGTAAAATGTATCCGCAAATTTTAAGTGCTTCATCACCCAGATCAATCAGATTTTATTTACGAATAAATATATACTTATGAGGATATATGTACTGTATGCGCGTATGAATCATGTACTATATGTATATACATGTATGTGTATATTTCTATATAACTAGGAGTTTGAATATGTGTATGGGCGGATCAGTATATATGTATTATTCATAATCAGAAATTCAATCAATTGAAGCAGTGAAAAGAAATTGTGTGTGATTCTCTGTATTCTTATCATGAGTCCACCTTAATCATGTTCTACAATAATGATATGTATGGTGTACTAATAACACTGTCATATAATTATGAGAGCTTTCAACACATCCATAAGTTTCTTAAGCGCTAAATAAACTTAAGAACAGCGCGGCATGCAGGGCGAGTCTCTGTCTGTGAGACGGGCGATCGGCTGCGCCGTGTGGTGATCAGTGTCCGCGGCTCGAGAAGCTCTCGTAAATAAATTATTTCTTGTCGGCAGAATCTATTGCGCCGCGTACAGGAAGTCATCCTGATGTGAGGACGGATCTTGGCGATCTCAAAGAACTCTCTCCCAATAAAACTAATATAACTAATACCGCTCCTTCATCAATGAGGAAGTGAGCTGCCTTTTTTGTCCGGTGGGAGTGGCCAGCTTATCCAGTGAATTTCAGTTAGCCTGCCCGGGAGCAGGTTTACATTTTTGGCTGTGTTGCTATGGTGATTTATCTAAGCTTGCTTCGAGAAACTGAATAAGCCTGACCTACGTCATCTTATCCTGACAATTAGCCCGCTAACTCAGTAAGCCAGGTATGAAAAATAGGGCCCAAGTCTGTGCACATTTTGAATGCGCTTTTGTTTTCCCCCTTTGTTGGGTTTTGTTTATTTTGATTATTGAAAAAAGTTCTTCTCACACTTCTTCTCTAACGTAGATGAGGAAAGTACAGATTGAAAACAATTAAATGGATGGATACTTTTTTCTTTGTGCTAAAAATAAACATCTGTCTTGTTTGGCCAAATATGTTTTTTTTTTAATTTGAAACATCTAAACAAGATTATTATTGAACAGAAAAAGAAAAAAAATGTTGTAAATGTTTGTTAACTATAGCGTTACCTGACAATACAAGAAAAAAGACTGCCCCCCCTTATTATTTTATATATTTCATACCAACATATGAGGATGCTGACTATTTACCATGGACATGCAGCTTTAACATTATAGTATGTGTAAAGTCTTCAAGGGAAGTGCTAAGACCAATTTGCAAGATAAGATAATATAAGATAAGATACGATCCTTTAAAAGGAGTCAACTTGAAACTAAAGTCAACAGCCAACTCGTGAACGCTAGCTTCATTAGCTCGCTAGTTGATGAAGTCTGCTAGCAACAGACGACAACAAAACATATTTACTTTTTAATTCAAAGAACACTTATTTGGTGGTAAATCTGATGCTTGTATCACTGTATATGTGCCATGCTCGTATGGAAGGATTGACAGACGTCCTGTTGCAACACCTCTAGTTGCCTCAATCCTAAAGCAGTGGATCACTGTTTATCTGATTGATGAAAAGAGGCTGGATGCTTGATTGATGGCTGGTGTGAAGGAGTGGCCATATAAAAGATATCAATCATTGGTGCGGGACTGGTATGTTTCACAGAAGGACAGTGAGTGATGAATCGACCCCTGAACCACTTAAAATCATTCATCTGACAGATGGGAGGAAGAGGGACGCAGGGAAAGAGTGAAGGAAACTAGCAACAAGGAAAGGGGTAGAAGGTGAAGACAAGACTGTGTTTCTGTAAGAGATGAGACAATCAGCTTATGACAGATTTCAAAAGATAACAGAAAACCTCCAAATGGAAGTGCTCTTCTGATGGTAAAGATAAACAGCTCACAATCAGCCTTGTGTCATTATCTGATATGTGGACCGTAACGCAGACCTGATCAATGGAAGTTACCCTAATTGATTGATTGCTGGAGTGGCGGGGTCGGTCACGCAGATCATTTATTAGTGTGAGGCCAGTTTGTCATCATCTAGGCATAATAAGCGATGTTGTGACCTGTGAAACGCTCGTTATTCATCCCTCAGAGAGACCGTCAGGTTTCGTAAAAGATGAAGTCAGACAGCAGGACAGACGGACAGATTACGAAGCAGATTTTCCAATGTAGCGCCCCAAATTGGCAACCGTCCAGTTTGGTACTAATAGATGAATAGATGTAATCAAATATTTAACTCTCAGAATATCACATAGTGATACAAAATGGAGTTGAAAATACAGAGGCAGATACACAAATAGAAAGACAGGCAAGAGGGTAAACAGACGAGACAGACAAAGGGAGACATTATTTCTTTCCACCTTTTTCACTTTCTTACGACACTTTTATTTCCCTCTCTCTCTCCCTCTCCCTGTTTGCAGCTGAGGGCTATGATTATAGTGATGGGGTTCAGTAGGGCTTTGTCTTGTGCCGTCTGTATAATATGCTACTTATGAGATATTACGAGTAAATAATTCATAAACTCAAGTACACACAAACAGGCACACAAGCACATTTACACATTAGTATGCACATACCGTGCTGTGGCCACACGCACACATTCAGGCACATGCATTTATCCAGATACACCGATTCAATGAAAGGGCACAAAATAGTTTTCCAGTTAAAGGGATAATTCAGCCATTTTTCAAAGCAATTATATGCATGGAACAGCCTACTGGCAAAACTGCAATCTAAGCTTTATATTTGGTGGTTTTAGTCATTTCACTGTCTGAAAGTATTTTGCATTTTACTGCATCATGCCTCAGTGTGAAGAAAAGAGCAGAACCCTGTAAAACCATGCAAGCAAGTGATGTTTATCTGTGGGCCTTCACAAGTGCTTATGGAAATGAGAATGCAAGGTACATTTACATCATATTAACTGCATAGGTCATTTGCATACACAGGCAATTTCCTTTTTGTGATTTACGGTACAAAACAAATATGACAAAATAAACTGCCAGGAGCAACAAAATACACAAAAAAAGAGTTTATTTAACCGTGTGAGACCCGTAAAGATATTGGAAACTACACAAACCAAGGCATTCATTTGCACCAACCTTCTCATGCTAGCTTATTGGGAATAGAGCTATACAATGCTAGAAAGTGAAGCACACCTTTATTGAGGGAAAAACTGGCATTGTCATTTTAAAGCCCTGACTTCTCACTTCAAGATATCTGAATGAAAATGGGTTATGTGGGTACCAAGCTGTTTTGCACCAGTATAAATGTGTTATTTTCGCTTATTCTTAGAATAGTGTATTTGAAATGCTGCATACTGTGGTCCCTAAACAGTCTTGGAATTGCATAAAGGCTGAGAGAGACTCTTGTGGATTCTTTGAGCTCCATTTGTTTTCATGTGTGAAGATATTGTTCCTCATAATAGCCATCTCCTCGTAGTCAGACCATTTTTTGAAAAAACTCAACATCACTGTGTAAAATTACCTGTTGTGACCTCTAGGATAATCACAGCCTCATGAAACTGTTCGACCACAAGCTAGAGACGTTGGGCAAACACTGCAGGGTTGCATGGCCATAACATTACTCTGACTGAAAATATTTCCGCACAGAATCTTACAGTAAGCGTGGTAAGTCTAAATTCAGAGAAGGAAGCCTTTCACGTCAAGCCCCAGCAGGTCGTCACCTAAGCATAGGTGGCATTTTAGAGAAGAGACAAGGGACATTAATTCCCTCTTTCTCGCCCTGGCTTACTGACCTCCCCTTTCTTATATATAGAAAGGCAGGAGATCTTTTCTGTTGAGTTTATTCATTCATTTTACATTGTTGGTTTATCACTGCACAAAAAACAGACAAAAAAGAATGTGGATGACGCGTGACAAAGGCCATAAGCAGAATCCGATCAAAAACATCATGACTCTGTAATGCACGGCCTGCTAAGTCGCAGAAGCCATCATCTGTGACATTAAATCTATACAAAAATGTAATTTATCTGTCAGGCTTGGCGACAGATGCTGGGGGTGTTTAAGTGACAAAAGTAAAATGAAATAACAAAATAAAGACAGCTTAAGAAAGAAAACTCTCAAGGGGCTGACTAAAGACAAAACTTATTTTCCTTTAGCACTGGCATCATCTAATGCAACCTTGTGAGGAAGAAGAGCACCTGTTAATTATCCACTGGATTAAGGCAACAATCTGTAATAGAGTACATTAGCTAATAGCTACTGTGTGTGATATGGCCCAGGTATTCCAGTCGCTCCAGCTACACAACTTCAGAAAAAAAAGAAACAACTTTTACAATTTGTTTGTTGTGGAAAGATTGAATGGTAGGTTACACATACACACAGCGTATTACTTTCTTACTTGCTTGCTTGTGACAGCAATTTGATTTGTTATTGAACAAATTGTTAAGCACGACATCATTCTTTTTTTTCTTTTTTTTCTGACAGTTTGCTTCAGGCAACACATTTGGAGTTGTCGTAAATTCTCCTGAGCATTCGTTTGACAGATCAGCCATGAGACCCACTTTTGTTAGAACGTGTTTCAAGCTGTGAATGCTGCCTTCAAGGACACATCCTCCCTGTCCCAGCAGTGACTGTGTGGAGACCAATGACGCCTAATGCGGACACATGACCCAGGGAAATGTCACAGGTAGTCAATCCTCTACATCTCAAGATTATATCTACAAACGTGTTGGGAGACCGGTCAACGTACATGATATAGAAAACAAACACTGGTATGTTTGCACATTTAGTTTGGTATCTTAGTGTATTTATTAGTTTATGATACATATGTGGAAGCAGCACTTTACTGTTGATGGTTGAGGTGTAGCAATGTTCTTCAACTATTTAATACAATTAAATCATTAATTCAATTATTAACTTCAGACTCCGGCACACACACGCTGCCACACACACTTTCACAGTCACACAGAGAGCGAGAAAGAGGCAGTGATATTGAGAGAGTCTATCTACAAGTGACACCATTTTGTGAAAGAAAAGTTATTGGAGAGGAAAGGACCATTTTGATGAGGGGTTGTGCGACGTACGACTGAGAGGGTGAAAGGATGTGTGGTGACCTGTAGCTTGTGTAAAACACAGTGTGTGCATAACAAATGAGAGTGTGTGTGTGTGTGTGTGTGTGTGTGTGTGTGTGTGTGTGTGTGTGTGTGTGTGTGTGTGTGTGTGTGTGTGTGTGTGTGTTTGATCTACAGGACTGTCTCAGAAAATTAGAATATTGTGATAAAGTTCTTTATTTTCTGTAATGCAATAAAAAAAACAAAAATGTCATGCATTCTGGATTCATTACAAATCAACTGAAATATTGCAAGCCTTTTATTCTATTAATATTGCTGATTATGGCTTACAGCTTAAGAAAACTCAAATATCCTATCTCTAAATATTAGAATATTTCCTCAGACCAAGTAAAAAAAAAGATTGATAACAGCAAAACAAAATCAAACATTAGAAAATGTCCATTAATGCACTCAGTACTTGGTTGGGAATCCGTTTGCACGGATTACAGCATCAATGCGGCGTGGCATGGAGGCAATCAGCCTGTGGCATTGCTGAGGTGTTATGGATGCCCAGGATGCTTCAATAGCGGCCTTTAGCTAATTTGCATTGTTGGGTCTGGTGTCTTTCAGCTTCCTCTTCACAATACCCCACAAATTCTCAATGGGGTTCAGGTCAGGGGAATTGGCAGGCCAATCGAGGACAGTAATGCCATGGGCAGTACACCAGTTACTGGTGGTTCTGGCACTGTGGGCAGGTGCCAGATCATGCTGGAAAATGAAATCCTCATCTCCATAGAGCTTTTCAGCAGACGGAAGCATGTAGTGCTCTAAAATCTCTTGGTACACAGCTGCATTTACTGCCGTATTCCCATGGTCAAGCCACTTCTGAACTCAAGACAACGGAAGAAGCGTCTGACTTGGGCTATGGAAAAGAAGCACCGGACAGTTGCAGAGTGGTCCAAAGTCCTCTTTTCAGACGAAAGCAAGTGTTGTATTTCATTTGGAAGTCAAGGCGCCAGAGTCTGGAGAAAGGCTGGAGAGGAGCAAAATCCAAGTTGCTTGAAATCCAGTGTGAAGTTCCCACAGTCAGTGATGGTTTGGGGAGCCATGTCAGCTGCTGGTGTTGGTCCACTGTGTTTCATCAAGTCCAGAGTAAATGCAGCTGTGTACCAAGAGATTTTAGAGCACTACATGCTTCCGTCTGCTGAAAAGCTCTATGGAGATGAGGATTTCATTTTCCAGCATGATCTGGCACCTGCCCACAGTGCCAGAACCACCAGTAACTGGTGTACTGCCCATGGCATTACTGTCCTCGATTGGCCTGCCAATTCCCCTGACCTGAACCCCATAGAGAATGTGTGGGGTATTGTGAAGAGGAAGCTGAAAGACACCAGACCCAACAATGCAAATGAGCTAAAGGCCGCTATTGAAGCATCCTGGGCATCCATAACACCTCAGCAATGCCACAGGCTGATTGCCTCCATGCCACGCCTCATTGATGCTGTAATCCGTGCAAAAGGATTCCCAACCAAGTACTGAGTGCATTAATGGACATTTTCTAATGTTTGATTTTGTTTAGCTGTTATCAATCTTTTTTTTTACTTGGTCTGAGGAAATATTCTAATATTTAGAGATAGGATATTTGAGTTTTCTTAAGCTGTAAGCCATAATCAGCAATATTAATAGAATAAAAGGCTTGCAATATTTCAGTTGATTTGTAATGAATCCAGAATGCATGACATTTTCGTTTTTTTAATTGCATTACAGAAAATAAAGAACTTTATCACAATATTCTAATTTTCTGAGACAGTCCTGTATATTTTAATCAAGTCATCTTCACCTTTGAGAAATACTCCGAGAAACATTTGAGTTCACGTGAGTAACGTGAAGCAAAAAACTGTTTCGATTCAGTCTTAACACACCTTTACACCAAGTAATGTGCCACTGCAGTTAAAGTGGATAGCATGTCCGCATTTTACTATATACAGTAATTGTCCCAAAGCCCAAGTTGGGCTACACAGTTGGATAACAATATATGGCTCAGAAAAGTAGCAAATATTCACATCTGAGAAGCTGGAATCAGATATCGTTGATATGCTGCTGGAACCTCGCTACAGGGATTTGCTCCCATTCAGCGACAAGAGCCTTAATGGGCTCGGCCATGGATGTCGGGCGATAAGGACAAGCTCTCAGACAGCATTTAAATTCATCTCAAAGGCATTCAATGCTGAAGGGGTCAGGGCTTTGTGCAACTATCTAAATAATCCTGGTAAATAGCTCAACTTAAACACTATCAAGATAAACAGAAACCCAGCCAAACCGGATGATATGAGCCCTGCTCTCAGTTGTTCAAAGCACCATCTGCATGTTCTCAGGGAGGTCAGTGAAAACAAAACAAACACACCCTCCAGACACAATTAAAAAACGTCCCTTTCTGAGGCGAAACTTTTAATATAGACAGACAGACCCGTGGACCCTCCTGTGTTTCTCGCTTTCCCTCTCAATCAGCAACACACACAAACACACACACACACACACACACACACACACACGCACACACACTGGATGCCAACTGTGTCGCCACTGGTGTAAAAAAACACCAAGTAATATGTGATAAACTGTGACCAGTTTGCTGCTAAATTTAGTCACATGGGATTAGACCGTGGGATATCTGACAGGCAGTGATGTGGCAGGGGGGAAGGGCAGGGGGGATGAAGTGGCAGGGGGGAAGGGCAAGACATTTCTATCAAACTGAAGTTGTAATACTTGATAATAAGTCATTATTAATAGACATTGTTTTCAGTCATTTTTACAATCAGGTTTTTTTCACATCATAATGTTTATGGAGATGCTGTGTGTGAATACAAATGTGCCTTTGTATTCACAATTGTTCATGCTGTTCAGTTGTGTTTACTGGTGATTCTGATATTTCTCACAATCATTAGCATACTGCTGACTTGTTGCATCCAGTATGGTCTTCTATTGTCAGTTCAGCAAAACACAAAATAGGATCTATACTCTTTTTAACCAATTTGTATTATGAGTTTATGCAGCTTATGTGACTAACTAAACAGAAATGAAATACCTCGGAGACAATCCTTAATTTGGTTCCTGCGCTCTAAAGGGTATTCTGCAGGGCCTGTCCAATAACAGTCGTGCTGCATCCACTTCATATTTGTAGCAGCGATTACGGCGGGCCATTATGGTCTGGGCCGCTTCTAGGCCAGGAGCTACCCTCTGATGCAACACTTCCTCTGGGGGCCCCGCAGGCTGAGGCCCCCAACTTACTGCTTTGACTCTCAATGGGACCTCTAAACAGGGCTGGATGGCCTCACGAATCCACCTTTCAAGCCTTTGGATCAGGCAAACTTTGAGATTTGGTCACGTAAGACTAGCTTTGGAATTTATAACTTTGATAAAATACCTTGAAAAATATTGATATTTGATTCCTTTTTCGATTCCAGAAGGAAAGACATTTGGATGCATGTTTTATTAAAAGTGTTTTACTGTCTGGTCCCCTCCTCAGACCAACAAAGAGAAGAAACGTCTTCCCATGTGCCCTGTGCATGCAATTTACTGTTAAGAGGGGCACACAGTGTTTTTTCAGTCAGTCCGATTGGCTATTCATCTCATTCCACTAAAGGCATTGCATCCTCGATGGCAATCTTCAGGGGTGTCTCAGTGGGGGACATCTGGCTTGCTGAATTTTCCATTTCCACTCAACCTTAGTGCATTTCCACTTCCACTCAACCTTTTTGCAGTCACATCGCAAGTACATTACTGCTGTTTCTGTGTCTCACTCAGTGCTTGGAGCTAGGGAAGCCTCGTCTGGAGCAGACAGAGGTTCCTTTTTGGTAACACCCAGCGTGGTCGCAGCTTGGTGCAAGACCCTCAGGCAGGTGGTGCTCAGCTGCTGGCCTGCGGTGTTTTTCTTGTTTTTTTGGTTGTGTTCCGAGTATTGGTTCGGGCCGAGCTAGGAGTACATCTCACCTCTACAGCCGTCACATTGGGTTTCAACCAAAAGCAAAGAGGAATAAGTACACATGAATTAAAAAATGTTGTTCCCTGGATGTAACTCTGGACCTATGAGTATGTTCGGTGCGCTCTAACCATTAACCCAGCTGGTCCCAGTTGGTGTTGCTCAGTTTCAAGGGAAACAAGCAATGCACACACTAGGGCTTTATATATTTGCAGCTATTCTTTCTTGGGTGTGGAGGCAGAGCCTCGAGAGGTTAATCCCACTGGCAGAGGACACTAGAGGGCAATGCACAAACTCATAGAACTGGAGTTACATCCAGATAACTATTTCCCCCTCAGTAAACAAGTGTGTCACTGATCCATCTTTCTCACCTTTTATACTTGTCTTTGTCACAGCCTGTCATTGTGTTTTGCATTAATTAGAACTGAATACAATTTATAAATGAAGATAGAGAAGCCACAGAACAAATTTGCAGTAAAATAGTTCATCGAATTAATAAATAATGCACCCAGAGGCAGATGTGACCAAATGTCAAAAATGTGTTTACTTATTTTGTAGCAGTCAACGTGATGGGAAACAAGTGTCATGTCTGTTGAAATCAATGCGAAGCAGCGTAATGATGTCATTGTAATTTCAGCTATTAGGATGCTTTCAAGTGCTGTTGGAAATATTGTAATTATAAGCTAAGCACATATGAATTACACATTTAAAGGGATAAACTGAAAACCAATGTTTACAAAAATGTAAACACAGTTTCCCATAAACACTATTGCTCTCCCTCTTCAGTTTGTTTGAGATTGCCTTTTGACATATTATAGAGAAAAGGGGTTTTATTCACACAAAAATAATCATATACATCAAGATACGCAGGTTGATTTGCATAAAAGCTGGACAGTTATAACTTAGTGAGTACATTCAGCTTTCATTCAGAATGCCTGACAATCATTTCTGGGATTATGGACAAATCTATGTATTTATTTTTCATAAAGAAATGTGTCTTAAAATATATTTCAAACGTTATCATCAGTGCAAATAAAAAAAATAATTGCTTCACATTGGTGTTAACTGGTGTGAAAACAGAGACATGGGTAAAAACAATAGCTTTGACAAGAATTTGCTTCACTGGAATGCTTACATAATAAGTCCAGGAATATAGATGATATTTCAAAATGCACACTTCTGTTCAACTACAGAAACTAAACCTCAGTTGCTGGAAGTATCTTGTCAGCATAGCATTGTGTTAGCCGGGATAAAATAATAACAAATAAAGTACAAAAGTGCAGATAGTTTTAACAATGTATTGCTTTACCGTCAAATGATAAATCCAGGAGTATGAGTGATTGTTAAGAACTATGAAAGTATTTTTTCTTATCCTTGAACTCCAGTATCTGACCATAATTAGTCCTTCAATTTACAAAAAGAAGAGCAGCAATGTATGTTTTTATCATAAAGCCATCCAGCAGATAGCAAAATCCAAAATGCACTTGAAGAGCTACGAGTGTTCTTGCTGATGGTTCACTTAAGATTAATTATCCTAATGACTCAAACTGAAAGTGGTAATGGTAATTTATTGATTTCTAAATGCTGGACATAGCACCTTTAGCTAGGTAATGGATGGGTGGCAGGAGGTACTGTGAGTAGTTCAGTAGGAGTAGAGGATAGGGGAGAGAGCACAGATCCCTGTGCTGCTCACAGCATGAGGGTGAAAGTACTAAGTTCCTCAACCAACACAAACTGCCTTTCATATGACAGGGATCCCAAGTATAGAAACAGTTCCAGCTGAGCATGTGTGTGCGTGTGTGTAAGAGTGTGTGAAGGTCATACTGTGATTAGTTATTGATCTGAACCAACCGACTGTATGCTCTAATGTTTCCCTCATAATTATTTAAACAGAGACAGTCTGTCTAAATGTGTGTGTGTGTGTGTGTGTGTGTGTGTGTGTGTGTGTGTGTGTGTGTGTGTGTGTGTGTGTGTGTGTGTGTCCATGCACGTGTATAAAATAACGTAAAGCCTTGGAATGCCTTTATTTTTCACTCATAATTATCATTGAGACAAAGCATACAATTAACCATGGCAGAAACTGAGGCGAGGAAAAATGGTAAATGAAGGTGTGCATGTCAGAGCGAGAAGCGAGAAAATAACCGTAAGCAGAGCTCTTTGCATCTGACCTCTTACACTTCTCTTAACACAGCATAATGCTTTTTGAAAGAGAAGACGGACGCTAAGTAGTCAGATTCACCACCTTACTTAGTAGTGTTAACCTACAGTATATAAGTGTACTTACGTATCCTTATTTCCTCTGGCTAATTAAAATGTAGTCAAAGAACAGTAGAGGGGGTATTTAAAAAGGTAATTGAAGATCTTTAAACAAATAGGGTGTTCAAATGACTCTTAGCTTTGTTGCTCGAGAAATGTTTGTCATGTCTCGTTCTGTCTTCTAAATGATGCTTTCCTTATTTGATCATTGACCATTATTTCCTGTTTCATTTTGGGTCACTTACCCCTCCTCTCGTTTCAGGTCACTACACTTCCTGCCTTTGTGTGTTTTCCCGCCACTGCGTTTGTCTGCCCCGCCCCTGATTGATCCCGCCGGTGTCTAATCACCTACACCTCCACAGTTCATTTAAACCCTGTGTTCCCCTGTCTCTGTGCTAGTTTGTCTTAGCACCTCCATGTCTCTGTGTTTCCTCTTATGATAGTTGTTACCTGTTTTTTCCTCTGCTTTTCCCTGACTTTTTTGTTGTTGCCTCGCCCCTGTTTTGGATGTGTTTGCCTGACCCAACTGCACCTTTGCTAAGTAAAGACTGTGTTTGTTTTAGATCTGCACTGTCTTGAGTCATGCTTTTGGATCCTTGCCTCAGTGGTTGCTTCGGCCCTAACCATGTTTGAGTTTCTACTATTTTCCTCAGAAGCGTTACAGGTGGGCGTGTGACGTTCTTTAGCCGTAGCATGTTTCACAGGAATTAAGTAAGTAGGCAAGGCTTTTTTCTAGATAACATTTAAATATAGCTTACGCTAAGAGTTTTACAGAGTCCTGTATGAAAGGACATTAGAATGTTAAGAAGAAAAAACACGACATACCAACAACAATAAACAGAAATATGCAATTGTTGGTTTCTGTGAGTCGTTTCCATTTCAAATAAGTTTTGAAGTTGGCCGAATGCCTGGTTTTGTTAAACTTTAATGCAAAAAGAAAAAAATCTCTTTTTGAGCCTTTTATCTTTCCTTGCACTTATTTTCTTTTGTTGGCAAGGAGCACTGCATTAATCGTAAAGTAGCAGGCTACTCATTTTCATTCAGTGCTGACCGCTGCTTTTGCTCGTTGAATGACAAACATCACCGGCCACAGATTATATCAACTGTAGTCAATTAACTTTGATCCTGTAACAGCTAAAATGCAAAGCAGTGCCTCTACAAAAAAAAAAGGTAGTTTGTCGGGGAAAAGACACATCCCTCTGTTAAATCACTCAATCACTGTGAGTGGACATTTGTTTTTTATATGACCATCAAAGTGGATTGGGCAATGGTCATAATTCTACACCGGTTGTTTCAATATGTAAAATGCATACTCAACATTTAAAATTTTCTGTAAGTAGCTAACAGGTAGCATTGGTTGGGCTGCCACTTGAAACTGTAGTCTATCTGCAAGGTAATAAGAGACCTCTCAGTTTTGATTATTTATAACTTTGATTACATAGAAACAAGAAACTGTTGTCAACCATTTCACTTAAAGGCCTTTTGTCAGCTCTTTGTTGTTGCATCTTTGCTAAACCTGACATCAAGTTGTCTGTCCCTGTTTGACTGTTCTTGGCATTTCTAAAAAGCCTCTCTTATCACTCAAAAATAGACAATTCATGAACAAAACAGACAGGGATGTTTTTGTTAGTCACTGCCAAAAGACGGTGTTGGGCCACAGACAAAAAGAAAAGAAAAAAGAAAGTTAATCAAATCAGAAGCTTCTACCATATTGTCGCTAATACTGACAAGCCAGCAAAACCTCAAGTCAATTTCAAACATGCCAAATATTTAAAAAAATATGATGTTTTGCCAAAGATCCCACGATTACAAAAAAATATGCTCCTGGGCCCTATTTTTCGTACCTGGCTAAACAAAGTCAGGCAAATGTCCTAATCTCCATCTTAAATTAGCGAGATGATTGACATCAGGCTATCTGGGTTTCTTCACGGCTGATCCGCGCTGAAACGGTCTCGTTAATTCTAGCCAGACGTCAATCCTCTGGATAAATGCGCGTGTCCGTTCCTCTTCAGAAGGGATAATAATCGAGCACTGACACCACGATCTTCTAACAGTACAATAGCAAATAAACTCAGAGGAACCTCTTTTTATTTCTCCGATGAGAAGCAGGAGATGATCATGAAGACATATGAGGAAGTCAATACCTTAATCATTCACAGCAAACGCGTTGTGAATATTCCAACGTTTTTGTAACATTATTGCCGTGAACGCAGCTTAACTCCGCCCCCGCTGCGAGACATAAGCGCCGCAAATATATCAGACAAGTTAAATGTGTCAGTGTTGGGAAAATGTATCCGCAAATTTTAAGTGCTTCATCACCCAGATCAATCAGATTATATTTACGAATAAATATATACTTATGAGGATATATGTACTGTATGCGCGTATGAATCATGTACTATATGTATATACATGTATGTGTATATTTAAGCAATAAGGTACGAGAGGCAGTACTGTGTCGTGCAATAATGTACTGTTCAAGGGAGTTGTTAGGCCCGACGCGCAGCGGAGGGCCGGCAAACCCTTGAACTGTACATTATTGTAGACACAGTACTGCCTCGATACCTTATTGCTTTTATAATACGGGTACCTGCGACTTTATAAATAGTAATAGTAAGCTGCCTTTCAGCACAAAATAGTTGTAGCCGGCAAAACGTTGTGTATCGCATTTCAGCGACAGAGAAAATAGTCCCGGGACGCACGGGACGCACATACGGGACTATAAAACGGACGCCGGTTGAAAGCAGGGTGGAGGATGACACGCAGCCACCGATGTAAAGAAGTGCTCTCGCTGCTTCTGTCCGTCTTTTATCCGTCATTTTTCTCCTCCATGATGTTTAGAGAACTTGCCTCGCGTCGGGAAATTACCGACGTAATTATCTCTCACTGGAAATTATCACGATTTTGTGATCAAACCCTTTTCATTGCTCATCTTTAGGTTAGGGAGGAAGTGACGTGTGTGTTGTCGTTCGTTATGCTAGTGTGGGGGACGCTACGTGAGCTTGTTAGCTGTTCCGTTTGAGCTAACTTACTGTCAGCGAAAAGCCCCGTTGCGAACACTCAAGCAATAAACCTGCAAGTTAAGGAAACCAACGTCTGCGAGTCGTTACTGCGGACGTGACAATATCAAAGTTTACACGAAACATGTTTGGTAACTGTCAAGCTTGAAATGACAACTAACGGTCGCGCAATTTAAATCTACCTGTTATTTTAAGTGCGCACTGATATGGAACGCTCTAAATGTAAACAGGCTGTACAGTACTTTATGGCTGAATAAAGTACACCCCGTGACTCACTCTCAACCAATCAGAATGCTTGATTTGATCTACCCGTATTATAATTCTATATAACTAGGAGTTTGAATATGTGTATGGGCGGATCAGTATATATGTATTATTCATAATCAGAAATTCAATCAATTGAAGCAGTGTGTGATTCTCTGTATTCCTATCATGAGTCCACCTTAATCATGTTCTACAATAATGATATGTATGGTGTACTAATAACACTGTCATATAATTATGAGTGCTTTCAACACATCCATAAGTTTCTTAAGCGCTAAATAAACTTAAGAACAGCAGCGGGTGAGAGTCTCTGTCTGTGAGACGGGCGATCGGCTGCGCCTGTGGGGATCAATGTCCGCGGCTCGAGAAGCTCTCGTAAATAAATGATTCCTTGAAGGCAGAATCTATTGCCCTGCGTACAGGAAGTCATGATGATGTGAGGACGGATCTTGGCGATCTCAAAGAACTCTCTCCCAATAAAACTAATATAACTAATATCGCTCCTTCATCAATGAGGAAGTGAGCTGCCTTTTTGTCCGGTGGGAGTGGCCAGCTTATCCAGGGAATTTCAGTAAGCCTGCCCGGGAGCAGGTTTACATTTTTGGCTGTGTTGCTATGGTGATTTATCTAAGCTTGCTTCGAGAAACTGAATAAGCCTGACCTACGTCATCTTATCCTGACAATTAGCCCGCTAACTCAGTAAGTCAGATACGAAAAATAGGGCCCTGCACTCCTGCAAGTGAGACAAATAATAAGTTGTTTTTACCAAAGCTCTTGAAATTAAACTCTCAAATTAAAATTAAATGATAACAGAAGCATTCACACAAACAAAACAGCACTGTTTGCTGGTATAAAGGTATTTTTTTTGTATTAAGGACAACACCATCAAATTAGTGAGCAAGTAGTGAAAAAAAGAGAAGATTAGTTTTTCTGTTGTGAATTCATGCCAACATATTCCATAGAGATGGAACCTATCTGATATAATTGACATAATTCACATCAAATATCTTATTGAGGTCCCGATCCACATACCACGTTTAGGAAGCAGCCACGTATATTGTTGTTTTGAACTTATTCAACAGTATTTTTTAATAGTGTAGCTATTTATTGCTCTACACAGTTATTGCAGTTTGATTTCAAATATTACCTTTTACAATTCTAATTAGGAGTTGTTAATTCTTCATTGTTCTCCTCTTTAAAATGATTGAATTACTTTTAAAGTCATGTATAGAAATCTAGTAGTCGGTGAAAGCAGATTTCACTCCAACACCTGTTTGTATGTGAAGCTTACTTAACCTGCAGTTCAAATAAATTGCTTCGAAATATGTTTTTGCATTTAATGCAAAAATACATTAAAATGCAAATTTTATGCAAAAAAATTAGTACAAATATGAAAATGCTATTTTGTATCGACTGATATTCAAATTCAGGTATTGGAAAAATGGATCATGCATCTCTAATATTCTACATATATATAACAAAAAATACATAAATGAATGCAGTAAATATGGGCTATAACCTGTTGATAAGTGACATCCAAAAGAAAGATATCATGCACACAAAACCTCAAACTCACTTCATAACATGGCATCTATTTCACAGTCTGTTAGATCTGAACCAAACAAATAGTCCTGTGTCAGTTAGCACAAGAATGTCCATCACCACACCAACTCAAATTTACAAACGACTGTAAATATATTATTGAGCAGCTCAAGTTGAAATAATCCAAACTGAGAAGGTAAAACCAGAAAAGGAAACCCAATATGTGCTCATTTTGTACATAAACAACTTTGACGCTTTGTCATTATTAAAACATTGTACACACTTTAATGCCAGTGAAGAATATTGAATCAAATTGAATTGTGTGTGTGTGTGTGTGTGTGTGTGTGTGTGTGTGTGTGTGTGTGTGTGTGTGTGTGTGTGTGTGTGTGTGTGTGTGTGTGTGTGTGTGTGTGTGTGTGTGTGAGAGAGTAAGAAGCTGCTGGAACAGTGAGCTGGTAGCTTGTTTTTTTACATGCAGGTCACACTCAGTAGCCAAGCTGCCATTTTCAATAACTAAAAGTGGGAATTGATTGGATTATACAATACTACAACATGGGTCTGTTTGTGTCAACAGGAAATAGGAATCATTTGCTTATTAGTACCAAACACAACAGCTGAGGTTGATGAAAATGTCAGTCATTTTGCTGTATTCAATTCAGAACTATAAACTAATACATACAATGTTTTCATCAGAATCAGAATCAGAATCAGAATCAGCTTTAATGGCCATGTAAGTTTGCACTCCGGTTTCACTTTGCTCCTCGAACTTATACACAATATACAGTAAAGAAGATAAATATAAAAAGATTAAAAAAAGACATTAAAAACAGTAGTAAAAAAAGTGCAGATAGTGCAGATGAAGGTGTCTGATTAATTGTTCATCAGAGTGACGGCCAGTGGGAAGAAGCTGTTCCTGTGTCTGGTGGTTTTGGCGTACAGTGCTCTGTAGCGCCTACCAGAGGGGAGGAGTTGGAAGAGCTTGTGTCCAGGGCGTGAGGGGTCTGTGGTGATCTTTACAGCCCGCTTCCTGACTCTGGAGGTGTACAAGTCCAGGATGGAGGGCAGGCTGGAACCAATGGTTCTCTCTGCAGACCTGACGATCCGCTGTAGTCTGACTCTGTCCTGTTTGGTGGCCGATCCAAACCACACAGTGATGGAAGAGCAGAGGACAGACTGGATGATGGCGGAGTAAAACAGGATGAGCAGCTCCTGAGGCAGGTTGAACTTCCTAAGCTGGCGCAGGAAGTACAGCCTCTGCTGGGCCTTTTTCCGGATGGTGTTGATGTTGGCGGTCCACTTCAGAAACCTGAAGGACTCCACTGCAGAAACAGTGCTGTTGTGTATGGTGAGGGGGGGGGGGGGGGGGGTAGTGTTGGGGGGCTCCTCCTGAAGTCCACTGTCATCTCCACAGTCTTCAGCTCCAGGTTGTTCTGACCGCACCAGAGGACCAGCCATTCAACCTCCCGTCTGTACTCAGACTCGTCACCGTTCCTGATGAGGCCGATGACCGTTGTGTCGTCTGCGAATTTCAGGACTTTAACAGATGGTGAGGTGGACGACAAAATATCAGAGACAAATATCTGAACAACAGATGCTCTCTGCTCTATGTATTTTTTAAATGGGAGGAACTGAGCCTTTAAACTTACAACTGAAAACATTGTTAGCAGCTTGTTTGTTGAAAATAAATGAAGCCATATGTCAATGACTCAAGTCCAATCCTTGGTTATATGGGGGGAAACAGTCGCCTAAGTATCGCAACCTCCTCTTCTAAACATGAACATCTTAACATTTTAATTTCTACTCCAGCACTAAGGGAGTGCCACCTGGTGCTGTCTAAAATGAGGGTTTGCAAGAAACAAGTTAAAGGGATGCAAAAAAACAGAAACATGTGGTCCACTGTTTCAAAGGTTTGGTTTAATCAAACACCTTAGATTTACACAAAAGCAAGAGCAAACCCAAAGAAAAACCAACCAACCATGAAAGGTTCTACTCCCTTTTTTTATGCTTTCTTTTTTCCATAGTCTTTTATCATCATTTATAAGCAGTTTGACAAAGGACATGGTTGATTATAAACATAACACACAAACGAAAATAACACAAGAAACAACATTTGATTAAAACGTGGACAAAATCTGAATAAATATAGTCACAAGCAATTAGTTGTTTGTAGATAAGCACACTGTGTATCAGTGGCGGGCCGTGCGTTTTCGAGCTAGGCCTTCAGTGCCATATAGTCCACATCAGGGGCGGACTTGGGGAAAAAAGTGTCACAGACCGTGTCACAGACCGACCCAATCAATACACGGCACGTTCATACAGACACCCACTCCGCCACACGGCACCACCACGAGCATGGAGGGAGGGCACACGCATTTGTGAATCATAACCCTAATTATCAGGGGATAATGCATCAAGCTGCTAGCTCCCTTCGGTGGTTGTCAAGGCTGCGCTAGCAGCAGCAGCCCCAGCTAGCGCTGCTGGTGGTGAGGGCCAGTTTCCTCCTAGTTTATTTTGTATAGCCCAAAATTACAAATACAAATTTGCCTCGGAGGGCTTTACAATCTGTACACATACGACATCCCTGTCCCTGGACCTCACATTGGATCAGGAAAAACTCCCCCAAATAAAGAAAGTAAAAACCCTTTCACAGGGAAAAAAGGGAAGAAACCTTCGGGAGAGCAATAGAGGAGGGTCCCTCTCCCCGGATGGACAGACGCAATAGCTGTCATGTGTACAGAATGAATAACGTAACTGTTCTATAAGCATGTAACTCTTCTGTTGTATTCTAATGTATGTATTCTTAAGTTCTTAAGTTAATCACACAATGTGCCACGCATACACTTGCTACCTCTAACCGCTTTAAACCACAAAACCAAATTGCCATTTATTTAAAAATGTCTTCTGCAGTAGGTTCTTAAGTGTTCACTCACTGATGGATGATGACCAGGACCAGCCCGTTGCCAAAGACACTGAAGAGAAACATAAAGTAGAAGAGGATAGATAGCTGAGCTCCCAGATAGTTGACTCCATGAAAACTATGGGGTGAGACTGGTGACTTCGGTTCATTGCTGTCATAATCATATGTGGAAAGTTCCATCTTCATCTCACTAGTTGCTGGGAAAATCGGTCAGAAACAAAAATACAGTTTCAAACATTCACAGCACGATGCAGTATGAATTTGAAAAGATAAAATGAGCAATCCTTTAGAAAAGGTGTATAAGAGCTATTACATGCTGCATGTGAAGGCATGCAAATGAGCAGAGCTAGAAAATAATGCTTTTTTTACATGCGAGAAACACAGTAAATAAAAGCAGACGTTAAAGGGAATGAGGAAGCTGACTTACCGCCTGGCCAGAAGAGAAGATTCTGCTTGTTCTTTGACTCTAAGGGCCAGAGCTGTCTGACTCAGTGAGTTCAAGTCACTCCATGATAAATCAGCCAGCTAGGGGAAGGAAGTATCCCAGATGTGTGTGTGTGTGAGTGTGTATAAGGGGGAGGGATCATAGACAAGAGCTTCCGACCCTGTCTGTTTAACACAACAACTCGCGAGCAAACAAAATAGACCTATTATTTATAACATAACATTCAGTGCGGGTGCAGCCCCCGTCCAACCCCTAATTTCCTATTTCTCGTCACTCACTCTTCTCACGTAAGGAATGCGGTTGCCGTTTGCTGACGTCTCACACCCAGTCTTTCCCTAATCGTTGTTTTGTCTGAGCCTCCCTGGAATTTTGGCATCTTCAGCTCGCTTCCTAATGGTTATTACTGGAACAACACAAGGTCACTGTGACTCTATCTGCGGAGGCACTGAAGATTGAAACGGAGTGTAACAAGTTGACAATTCTGTGATATCAGGCAACTAAGGAAATGTTTTCACAAAATGATGCCTTAGATGATAACAGTGGTTCCCACTGCTGGGTTGGAGGGCGCAGGTTACATCAGGGCTCAGTGATTTGGTTCACTGGGAGAGAACGTCAAGACTAGTATTCAACTTGATTGTTCCAAATATTACAGCAGAAATAACAATGGAAATATGATGACGGTCATTGACTGGTTATTATCAAACTAGTGGCTCCCGACAGGACCACATGACAAACTCTGGCTCATGAGAGCTCTAAAAGATGCTCTGTCTAGTTCTTTTAAGTTCTACTGATATGCAGTGTGTCTCACCGAAATGCATTGAATGCAAAGCCATTTATTCTTGAAACAAGCATTGTTAACATCCATATTGACTTGTATGTGGCATGATGGGTATCACATCACCTGTCACCTGCATGTGTGTCCCCCAGTTTGTACCTCCCAGTGAGATTTCCTGTCTCTTGGTCCGTCATGTTGAGGGCTGAGATGTACCAGCTTTTCTCCAAAGCTCCATTCACAGTGACACATCTCATGCCCGAAAGAGTGTTGCATTACTATCACATCCAGCAGTTGTGAGATGACGTTACAATTAGTGCTTTCGTATTTAACAAGCTTATTGATGAAGAGGTTTAGAATTATTCCTCCACTTTGAAACATTTGCCAGAATGCATCACCTCTTTGGACACGGAGGTCTGCCGACACACCAACAGCTTCTTCTCTTCTGCTCTATACTTATAGGTACTGCATAAGTGATTTTGAACATTAATATAGCAGAAAACCACTATTTGCCATGTAAAGATATAGTGAGGAGTGGATTCAACCCTCACGCCGTCTTTGAAACGGTCGGCCCTCCCCACATTTATAATGCTGTGTTCACTCTAGGAGCTACCGCACCAGGCTACAAGTCATTGTCCATGGAATCCTGTGGCATGAGTCTAAACCTGACACCTGACGCTTGTTGCTGTGGGGCGTACATGACACGTTACAAAATAAAGCTGAGATGGTCTCAACTTTGTCAGCGGTCCAATGACCTGGTGTAGTGCCAAAACAATTATATGTTTGGATTTCACCCTGTTCCAATCCATTTAAAAAAAGTGTTAGCCAATGTTATTGAACAGCATAACTATAACTTAAATTTTCCGGTTTCAGCATCTTTTTCAAATTTGATGCTTTTACTTAAGCAATTAAACTGAATAGTTTTGAGATTTTGACTTTTGGTCAGACCAAACCATATATTTGAGAGTGCCATTGAGCGTAATTCCAGTCAGCTATTAGGGGTGTGTTTGTGTGTGTACGTCTGTGTGTGCATGCATATCAGCCTAATTATAAGTGTGTTTGCGATGCTAGATGAAAGAGCTGAATTATATACTCATACTTGATACTTGACGGACAAGCACTAGAGATTACCTTGCAAAAGGATGCCCTTGGCAGAGCCTTAGTGTGCTTTAAGCCTCATTTAGAATCTATTGTTTGTGCATTTGAGAAATGTGAAGAGTGAAACTGAATGAACTGAGCAAACTTCCAATAGCTTCTGGACATGTTTGGGTAAAACCAATTCAACTTAAGTTTTAATAAAACACTGTACTACCTTGTCATTTGCAAGTGCTTATGTGTAAAAAATAAATGTTATCCTACATGAAGAATGAATAGTGTAGATTTCAATGATTAAAATCAACTCAAGATAATGTGTTAAGTGGAAGCATGCGGTTAACTTAGACTGTCAGCGGATGCTAATAAACTAGAGATAATAATAATAAGTAATAATAATAATCCTTTTTAAGTCCCGCAGCGGGGACATTTTAAAATGTCATATTACATTTTTAATAATCATTAATTAATTAATTAATTATTTTCTTGGTGGATTCATTCCGATCTGACTTGCTGATTCAGATTTTATTTCTAAGAACTGTAATTGGCTACAATGTTTTGTTTGTGCTGTTAAGCTGAACAATTGGAAAGTTTGGTCTGGCAGGTAGGCGGTTTTATTTTCAACATGGGGACAAACTTTTTAATTTCATGGCTAAACAAGACAGAAGTGTAAAGCTGTGTAAAGAGCGAACGACACAAAACACAAAACAACAGCTCGTAACTTTTTTTTTTGGAGAAAACACAGACAAATGGTGTCATCCAGAAGTTACTCGTTCATGAGCACACACCCACTGAGCTGAAGAACAAGTGAGAGCCACAACTCAGCCAGCTAGCCCCGTGGCACAAAGGCTAAGCTAACCCAGTAGCCCAAAGTACACCGACTGAGCCGAAGAAGCCGATTTGAACTAAAAACGCCTACAGATACTTTATTTACGGCTATTTTGCTCGTGTTAATATGATTGTGGCATGTAACAGAGTTATTTATTTATTTATTCTTATATTACAACAAAAAAAAAGCTAAGAGAGTTTGTGCCGAATGTAGTAAACTCGCAGGTCTCCCAGTGGGAGATGTATGCAAGCGGTGCTGGCCCTTTAAGATATGTAGTTCTTGGGGAAGCTCCCCAGTGTGCAGTTCCTCTCAGGGAGTCACCATAACTGTTTGGTATGAACACGCCTGCAGAAATAGTCTGAATTCGAGCAACTATGATACTATGATATAGGTAAACATATGTAATAGGCACCAAACTTGATCAAAACAGTGAATTTAACATGTGTTGTGAGAACATTTTCCTTTCATACCAACATCAACCAGGTAAAGAAAATGTACAAATGTGACACTGGATGCTCTGGTGGTTGACTGCAAGTCTGAGTGAGGTGAATAGTGCATCCATAGCCTTGAGATCCCATGATTGTGGCTGCTTTCCATTTGCCTAATGCGACTCCTTGGGAAAAAGGGAGGAAGCATAATTAGCAGATTGGAAAGCACTCTGTGTCTGCTGGCTTCTGGCTTGATTCCCTCTGGGAGAATATACAGCAAGACAAGAAACCCTGGAGACAGCATGATCATTATCAGGAATGCAAATACAACGTAAAGGTTCAAGCAATTAATGTGCTTGCTTAAATGCATGGCCTGTCATGCCCATGATCCACCTACACTTTCTTTGCCTTAGTCCACCACTTCCAATGACTGTGTGGGCTTCTGCCTCAGCAGAGATCTAATAAAGCTGACTAATTAAGTGTGGGAAGAAACTTTGCATTTAAGCATGCATTTGACCAACATTTCTGTTAATTATGCCTTTGCTGGATTAAAGTTCAACGTATACGAGATGTGACTTACTGTTCTGTAACATAAAAACAAAGACATTCAATCTCCCTTTGCCTTTTTTTCTTCTGCTCTGCTCTATGGCTCCACTCTTTGTCAGTCACTGACCCCTTTGTACTCAGCAAGACATTTGTTTGCAGACATAAGCCAGTGTTTGCTGATACAAACAAACATGATCTATGTTAGTCAATAATGTTTTAGTACACTGATGAAGAAACTTGGAGTTCAAAAGTGTGTACTATTGTATTATCTGTACCTTGAGTCTGTAATAAACGTTTGATTGATTGATTGATTGTACGTCAGGTCAGAATAACAGAACTAAGCCGGGGATCGTTATTCAAATGTAATACTCTTTTGCACGGATTTAGCTTGTTTCAACATGGCATCACACAGCTCTCTGATAAATGGAATTCACTTCTCTTTTTTCAAACACTGACATTTTAAAGATGTTCTGCTCTTTCTCTAAAAGAAAGAAAGGTAATTCTTCTCATGACCGAGGGTTGCCAGGAAACTTGGTGATAACAGCAGATTGCTGCAGGCCTGTTCAATTCACTGAGGCTGAAAAACACAAAAAAAACAACAATCTAAATCTGCTCCCTGGGTTTTTGGTTTGGAAGAAGAGAAGAAACGCAAGCAAGAAAGCAAAACATCACAGAGATGGAAAAACAGACAGGTGGATGGATGGATGGATGGATGGATGGATGGATGGATGGATGGAAGGATGGATAGATGGATGGACGATTTGATGGATGGATGGACGATTTGATGGATGGATGGATGGACGGTTTGATGATGGATGGACAGTTTGATGGATTGATGGATGAGCAGATTGTGTTGCAATAATACTCAGCAATAAACTTAATTTTGCTGCAGGTCTGTTCCATCCACTGATCCTGAAAATCAGAAAAACAACAATCTGTTTTTATCCTCCAGTCCCGCCAAAAGTCCTCTCTCCCTTTTCTTTTCTTTGTCTAGGCTATCTTTACATTTTCTCTTCCTCTCAATCTATTTCCCTTGATCCATCTGTCTGTACCACTCCATTCTCTCACTCTATAGTCCTTTATTTCTGTGTCTCACCTCTTCTTCCATCCTTTCCACAATCTTTTTTCTTTCTCATTCCGGTCCATTGGGAAATCAAAGAACTTGAATAACTTTCGTATCACCACGGGAACAAAAACTCATATGGTCGTCATGGGAACACACTCATCCCAACACCACAGGAACCATTTCATTCAGCAACCGGGGGAAACGGGACAATTGCATGTTCTTGGTCCCTTTGATTGGCTTACGAAGAGGAAATGCCAATTAAATATTGCTGTGAGCGAAGCAAACTTGTTGAAGTCGAGCAACTTCTGAGAAATAGAATACAGATGAAGAGAGCGAAGCAGGTTACAGGCAGAATAAAAAAAGAAGACATGCTTATATGAAACCAACAGGCCTGTGGATCGGCATGCTGTCGGAGAGACTACAGCAGGCAGGTGGGTAAGAAGAAGAGACGAACGCAAAGACAAAATGAAAGACAAGCAGAACGTATCTGTACAAAAACATGCCTCACATACAGTAGGAGCTGGGTTTTACAACACTCACATGCCATTTGTGCATTTAATTGATATATTCAGCCATTGGTGACCCTTCCTCCTCTCTATACTGGCCCTATTATTAGCTTAACTCTGGGCAAGAACTGTGAACTCTGTCAACTCTCTTTTTCACAGCAGTAATTTAGCTGTAAATCCACCTGTAGCCATGTCTACAGGTTCTGCTTCTGTTCCTACTGTTCTCCAGCGGCTTTGGAGGTGTGTCCCTCAACGTAAATGTCAGCACTGCTAAGGATCTGATTTCTGGGAAATCAGTGCAACAGTTTGTTTTTAACAAGGCAAATGCCACAATGCATACAAATTAATTGTCTTTCGCCAAGCACTGAAAGGGAGTGTGTTTAAATATACAGGTGATGTTCTGATGCAGATCTCCATGGACCAGTGTCTTTTTTTCAGTGATGTACCCCCTGTGAATTTTTTTTTTCAGCCGAGGACGCCCTGACCAGTGCAAACCATTTTTGGTAAAAAAAAAAAGATGTAATACACAGCGCTATGCCATCAGTGTCTGATTTAATATGGAATATGTACAATTCAGTTCATGAACTTACACTTATTAAATCACAATTTTGATTGGACTTTTGAATGGATGGTCATTTTAAATATATTTAAAAAAAATCTCATGTACCTCCTGGAGGGCCTTCACGTACCCCCATTTGAGAACCACTGCTGTAGATCATGTCCACACTGTTGCTGTACCGACTAGTTTAATAAGGTTCCCAGTAACATTTGGGTTGTGTAGGTATTGTCAAACTCATGTAACATTTCTATACATCATTGTATGAAATTGTCCCCGTCAGCTGTTTTGACTCTATGGAGCAGAGAGAAGGCTGTGAACTGTACTCCATCAAACAGGACATGAAAAAAATACAATATTTCTCCTTTTGTTGCCTTTACAATGATCAAAGGAAATCAAACATATTAGTACATTCAGTCAGTAAATTGGTATACAAAACATATTTGATGTGCCGTGTTATAGTATACAAGTATTTTCCATGAGAATGGTATAAAAACTGTTTAAACATGTACATATCGTGACCAATCAGGCAAAAACTGGATATAGTTGTATACATATTTCACATTTGAAGTCATGGCTGCTTTGAGTTAAATATCTGCTGTGACACGTCAGCTCTGACATTGTGTCTTCACACACAAGAAGCTACTAATTAAACATCAATCAAGTCATCCCTGTTATTCATTAATATGCCTCTCTTCCTCTTCATCTATCTCATTACGTGTTGAATCACCTTAAGACACAAATATGTGCGCCCACGTGCGCATGCCCATCCACGTTTTTCTCTGGGTTTGAATGTCTGTGTAATTATCAGTATGATAATTAAGAGTTGCATCTAAATGGGTATTGAAAAGTCTGGAGTCATGAGAGAGATGCTGACCTCGCCATGAACCCCCGGCAGACATAAAAAAACACACAGATAAATTGCACATGGTGACACTGTGTACAAATACCACACATGCACTACACGCCCGAACACACAATTACATTGATTAATATATATACTTTCTGCTTCAGTGGCTTCTACATCACATGTCCCTGCCGTGTGTGTGTGTGTGTGTGTGTGTGTGTGTGTGTGTGTGTGTGTGTGTGTGTGTGTGCTGTTGAATGTTTTAGGTTTGTGTGTGTTATACCCAAAAACAGAGCCAGGAGAGAAATAGAGGTAGGAGTAGATGGAATTACTCATGACTTCCTCAGTGACCTCATGATGAAAACAACAGATGCAACGTTGGAAGTAATTATTGAAATTGTGTGAAAAGTCTTTTAACATTTAGATTAACATGTTTCTCATTTCTCTCTCTCTCTCTCTCTCTCTCTCTCTCTCTCTCTCTCTCTCTCTCTCTCTCTCTCTCTCTCTCTCTCTCTCTCTCTCTCTCTTTCCCCATGTGTTTACACCTTGAGAAGGCAGTTTGGTAATCCTTAACTTTCCATCGTCGCACTTTTTTCAGTGTTTCATGCAAGTAAGTGTAAGATTTAAACGGATACTC